>NDXB01019461.1:36424-53016 GCA_002631895.1 Agapornis roseicollis
GGGGGGGGGGGGTGTGTGCAGATGGAGGGATCCCCCTGCCCTCCAAAGCCCTCCTTTAACCCCTCCGTGCCCACACCCAGGCTGCCCCCGGTCCGCGGCTCTCACCCGGTTCCGGCTGGGCCGCCTGCCCGGTCGGGGCGGTGGCCGACTCGCCGTCGGTCGGCCCGAAGCCCTCGTCGTTCTCGATGCCCGCGATCTCGCTCTCCTGTTGGGCCAGGAAAGCGGCAGCCGGATCCTCCTCGGCGCCGGCCGCCTCAGACGAGGAAAAGAAGCCGAAGTCGTCGGCCATGGCCGGTCCGCCCCGCTCCCGCTGCGCGGCTCGGCTGGGCAGGGCCTGACGGGCACCGGGCGGAGCTGTCACTGCGGCGGCGGGCGGGCCGGCCGTGTGACATCACGGCGGGGGGGCGGGCCTGCCTCCCGGTGAACTGCTTCCTACACCGCCGCCGGCCGGAGCCGGTGCGGTCCCACTGCGGGCATGGGCGGGCGGAGCGGCTCGGCCCCCGCTTCCCACGCTCGCAGGACCGTGCTCCCGGAGCGCCGTCACCACCCAGGCCCGCACCCGTAGCTCTGCGGGCCGGGAGCGGGCTGCCCCTCACAACCACCATCTTGACTGGCGGCCGCCATCTTGGGTGGAGCCGCCGCCGTTAGAACCGGGCAGGCTCCACCGGGTGGCCGGCAAGGGCTCGGGGGGCTCCAGCCCGCATCCCCCCCAACCCCGGTGGGCTCTAGGCTCCACTAGCGGGACTCGCTCCCACAGCTAAAGGCAGCCACCCCCATCCCGGCCGGCTCCAGAAACGCCTGAGCGGCTTCCGGCACGTATCGGAACTCTTCGTGCGCCCATCGGGAACACCCGAGCACGGCCAAGCCCCGTTGATGAGATTCGGGCATTTCCGGATAGGTCTGGGAGCGCTTCGGCTTTCTCCGGAACGCGGGCGAGCGTTTCCGGTTACGACAGATAAAGGCCTAACGGCGCCGGGTGCTCGCGCGCTCCCTTGAGTTGGGGCGGAAGTGCGGGTGGTAGTGACGTCAGTTCCGGAGAGTGACGGAGCGGCGGGTCAGAGGCGGCAGCAAAATGGCGGCGCCTGAGGAGCGGGAGCTGACGGCGGAGCAGACCGAGAAGCTGTTGCAGTTCCAGGTGCCTCGGCGCGGGGGGGCCGTGCCGGCTGGCGGGAGCGGAGGAGGCGGTGTCGGACCCGGCCCGCCGGCGCTGGGGCTCTGCCGGCCTCCTCCGGGCTGGGGGAAGCGGCGTTCACTGAGAGCTGGGGCAGGCCCAGCGTGGAGCTGAGCGCGGGGTTGTCGGGCCGGGACTGGGTGAGGGGCTAGAGAAGAGGGTCTGGCGGTCCCTGGCCTGGCGGAGACTCCCCGCGAGGGCGAGCGGAGCTCTTGGGTTTCGCTGAGGGGCGGCCGGTGCTACGCGTGCCCTGGGTGCTTCGTTAGGAATGGGTCTGTCATCGCTAATTGGGGAGGCAGGAAGTGACTGTTGAATAATAAACCTTATTAACTCCACACGGGAAAAATGCCTTGGTAAATCCCGGCCATTTGATTTAGGTAGTCTGAAAAATTCCCTTTCCTGTCATCAGTGGTGAATGGAGAAGCTTTTCCTGGAGCCTTGAGAGGGTTTCTGTGCGTTGTGGTTTCTCAGAAAATTGTTTTTAACCCTCATGGTTTGGTAATGTCCCTGCTGGGGGGAGGCCACTGGGGATTGTAATGATCTAATCTTGCTGTCTGCTGCATTAACATGGGCTGGGTTGCTTAACCTTTGGCTTGCCAAGGATTCAGGCTGTTCATCAGCTGAATAATTAAAACAACCACTCTGTAGATGTGGTTTGTTGTGGAGAAAACAGTGCTGTGGAGTTGGAAAACTTCAGGCTGCTCAGTGAGAAGTGATTGAACAGGTGAGTAATGAGAATGATCTTCAGGTGTCTGGGGTTGGCTCTGAATTGTGGAGCACCGTGTGGTGTTCCTTGGATTGCAGAGTTCCTTTACAAACACAATGCTGACTTTCAGGAATGGTTTGTCTCGTTTTGTAGCTTCATATTAAATTTTTTGTTAAGACTCTGGTTTGCAATGTTTTTGGTGAGATGTGACTGTAGAGCTACAGGGCTTAAAGGGATTTGAGAGGCATCCAGTCCTGCTGCCCTCAGCTGAGGTAGGTGCAGGTTTCTCATCATTCCAGACAGATCTTGCCAAGCCTTTACCTCCAAGCCAGGGGGATTCAGCAAGCTCTGGAAGCAGTCGGTGTGCTGCAGTGTTCTTTTGTGACTATAGCTATGAGGAAACTTTTTCTCATGGATTCCTCCTCTAAATCTTTATTGCAAATTAAGCTGTTTGGGCAGTCTTAACTTGCAGATTAAGGAGGCAGAGCAATGTTAACATTGCTTTCAGAGTGCTAGTGTTTCCCTGGTAGGTACAGGACATTTGAGCCACTGGCCTATGCTGCACATCTCTGCAAAAGCTGTCCTCCAGCTCTCATTCCCTTGCTGTAAGGTATCAGTGCTCATTAATCTCCTGAATGTGGACAGATGGGACCAGCTGCATTCATCAAGGTCCCTGTTGCTATTTTCAAAACCCTGTGGGCAGCTGTGAAACTGAAGAATCCTGTTTCCGGGTGTTACCTGGTGTTGCCATGGGCAGCAGGCTGGAGAGGAAGCAGGAGTCGGGAGGAGAGATTCATGTGTTAGTCCAGCTCCTGTTGAATCCTGGTTTGAAGTGGAGGGAAATGCTCCTTAGACCACAAAGGGAAGAAAATCTTCTGTTAGAAGACAGTTGTCATCCACAGCCTGATGTAAAAGATCAAGTCCAGAAGACATTTGATATTTGGAGCCTCATTCCTCTGTCTTGTGGTGTATATGGGATTAGCTTTTCACGAGGGCTGTGCTAATGATAGGCTGTGCTGTTGATTCCTTCTCCTTTGGCACTTCCTTTCAGCTAGGTGTGGGCTCAGCCCTGCTTGTTTCTTTGAGATGAGATAGAATAAATCAGCCCACCTGTGAAAGATTTCTTATTTCCTTCAGGTGGACTCTGCTAAATAACATTTGTTATTTGGAGGGGGTGGCTAACTCTCACTAAAATCCTTTGTACATTGCCATTGCTGCAAAACTCTGCTTCAGGTGGCTTGTGAACCTTTCAGGGTTGCCTTTACAGTGAGCACTTAAAGTATTTTCAAAGACAACTTTATGCATTTGTTGTGCTGCACCATCATAAGTGATCTGTACAATTCCCTGTGGTGGCAGAGCCTGGTACTACTGCAGTAGGTGGCATGTCACTGCCAAGGAGAGAGGCCTAAGAAGGGAATGGGGATAACAAAGATGAGGTGAGCCATTGCAGAAGGTCCTCAGCAGTGCTGCACTTAAATGGGAAGCCTTGAGCAGCAGCTGTAGACTGCCATCCACTCAGCAAACAGCTGTTCTGGATGAAAATCCTGTTGCCTTACACTGTTTATCCTAGTTCTGCTGGAATTACTCCTCCCAAGGCAGAGAGATGGGTGCATGCTAGCCTGTCTGTTGCCAGAGCTGTTAGAGTTACAGTTCGAATACCTGCTTTTCATGAATCCCACTGATGTTTGCTCTATGTGCTTTGGTAGTGCTCATATAAGCAGCTCTGCTGGCAGAAGCTCTCTTCCTATGCATGGGGCTGGATTAGGGCGATTGTCTGCCACCCTGTGATGGCAGGTTAATGGAGGGGGAAAAAAGTAGCACTATGGAGAGATAATTGGGCTAAACGTGAAATAAAAGCAGCAGAACACTCACTCTTGCCCACTTTCAGCCTCCTGTTTGCTGCCAAAGCTTTGACTAATATAAAGGAATAAAAGCATCTAAATTTTTCATCTGCCAAGATTTGGCTGTATTGATGTCTGTAGAGAGAAACTTGATGTGAACAGCTCAAGAAAGCTGTGGAGAATCCAGCTCCATTTGGGAGATGGAGGAAAGGGCAGAGCAGCTTTTGTAGGCTCTTGTTATTGATCTGTGCCCATTATACTTGGGCTGATGTCTGATGGTCTAATATGCTAATGTAAAGTAGTGGAGTGTTACTCACAAAGGCAAAGTTAGCACTCATGATATCATCTCTGACTTCAACTGGGGAAAGCAAAAAGCTCAGGACTGAAAACATCTCTAAATTGAAGAGGAAGGAGGGGACAAACTTCGGGCATCTTTCCTATTCAGTGTGTTGTGTATCGATCAAAACCCTCACAAAGGCATTGGCTGTAATGCACAAGGAGAAACTCCCTCAGTAAAGGCTTTCTCCTGCTTGAAGTCAGATGTTCTTTACCCCTGGAAACACAATTCTCTGGAATTTGGCAGTGGGTTGGGAATTAAGAGCGGTGCCAGTTACTGTCCTGTGGATTTGCATCTCCATGTTTCAACACAGGAGTGTATCTGCAGAGGGAACAGTTTCCTAAATCCAGTTTACAACCTTTGTCCACTTTGTGTGCTTTTGAAGCACCTGGAGGTTCATTTTCCACTACATTGTTGAGAAGATTGCAGCCTTCTGAGCAGTCTCAAAAGGTGAGAGATGCATTTATTATATTCAGCAGCAGCTTCAAGATGTTTTAAGGTAGCACTCTGCTTTCAGAGGTGTTTGAGATGGTAGTATTGAACTTTCCTGGCATTTGTGGTGCTCAATACATTGGTTTTGGAATATTATCCACTTTCTTGAGCTTGCATCTTCATTTATTTGAAGACATGAGGCTGCTAGCTTAATGGGAGTAATTTTACCTGGGGGGGGAGGGGGGGCTTATCTTTTTCTTTCTTACTATGTCTGAGAGATACAGTCTTTAAGATACACCCTTTAATGAGAGATTACTGTTGGTAGGAAACTAGTAGCTACTGATTTGAAGATACTGTTTATTCTCCTAGCCTTAATGATACTAAGGAAATGCTCCTTTGTCTAATGTGAATAATGCAGTTTGCAGCTACCACCAGAAATGCTGGAACTGGTGCAATGGAAGAGATGTGGTGTTTCAAGTCTCTGATCTGTGTCTGTGGCTAAGGTGAAGCAGTGGCTGTAGAAGGCACTGAGATAACAGTATAAAAGGTCGTTAGGGATGATAAGGAGCAGTATCTGTGCTTCCCAGCAAGTGCTGTTCAACTGACAGTTGAACTGTCTTCCTGCAATTCCTTACATTGGGTGCAAGTCATTTGGAACCCATATGTGTCTTCCAGAACAGGCTGGAACTATAGTGTGTCTTATGATGCATGTCACTGTAACATTCAAAAAGGTGTTCAGTTTAAGGTGTCTTTACACAGGCAGATTTTTCTCTGCAATGTTTGATTGTGCAGCTTCATTGATCAGGAGAGGCAGGAGCATGAGGCATGGTGCTGCTGGGCTGGTTCTGTATCTTCTGTTCCTTGTTGAGAGCAACCTTATTGAGATGCTGAGGAGAAAGAAGAGTAGATCCCCTCCATAGAGAACTGCCATTGTCACACTCTCACCAACAGTGTTCCTGTTGCTGTAATGATGATTGAGAAGGGGTGAAGTTTGCTGCCTTGTGCTCTGTTTCAGACCTACTGAGCAAATGCTGCAGTGCTTTAGTCCTCATTAGGTGCATGTTGATAGCTCTGCCTGGCTGTTGCTTTGGTGCTGCTTTCTGACCTAAAACTGCTAAAACATTTGCATAATCTAAAAAGGAGAGAATGTTCAGCCATGAAGCTCTGTTGTTAGTTTAGAAACAAAGGTGTGAATGAGTTTCTGGAGCTGCTTGTTGTGATTTAGACCCAGCTGGCAACTATGTACCATGAGCTGCTCACTCCTTAGTTCCTCCTGTGGGGAGGAGAGTCAGAAAAAGGTAAAACCTAGGGGTTGAGACAAGAGCAGTTTAATAACTGGAATAATTGTAATGAAAAAGGAGACAACAAAAAGTGGGGAATAAAACCCAAGAAAGACAAGTGATACACAACGCAGTTGCCGACCCCATGCTGACTGATGCCCAGCCTGTCCCCAAGCAGCAACTGGTGGCTCCCATCCAACTCCCCCCAAGTTTCTATACTGGGCAGGGTGGTCTAGGATATGGAATATCCTTTGGGATAGCTCGGGCCAGCTGTCCTGGCTGTGCCTCCTGGCTTCTTGTGCCTCTGCTCACTGGCAGAGCATGGGAACCTGAAAGGTCCTTGACTGAGGTAAGCACTGCATAACAGCATCTAAAACATCCGTGTGTTACCAGTGTTATTCTCACCCTAAAGCCACAGCACTGCACCAGCTACTAAGAGGAAAATTAACTCCAGCTGAAACCAGGACACTTGGAAATCCTGCAACCAGCAGCAGAATTTCCGGGCTGTTCAGGAATGTTGATCAGAGACTTTCAAAGCTTTGAAAACCATAAGATTGTGACTGCTGTAAAACCAAGTAATTGAGTAAATTGTAGGTCCCTTTTAGGATGTCCTTCTACAATCTATTGTCCTACCAGAACAATGAAGTGCTTCTGTAAGAGTTTGGGGTAAAAGAGGAAGTCAGAATTCGAAGTCTAACTTTTACTTGGAGAAGCACATCTTTAAAGAAAGGAGTTAAATGAAAGCACTAAATCATGAAGCTGAGCAACAAGCAAAGGTTGTTCCTGAGCTTTCTTTTTCTGTGGAATTTACTTGCAAGGTGCTCCCTTGCAAGGACTTATACTTTAATATGTTTTTATGCACCCCTGGGCAATGACTTGACATGCCTTTTTCCAAGCAGCTCCAATAGCATAGTGAGTGTCAGCAATGCTTTGAACAGTCCAGCTCTGTCCAGCAGAATGAAACAATGGTGTTTGCCCAGTAGGTTGGGTGGAAGGTAGCAGTCTGTGGAGACTTCAGGAAAAGAAGCCAAGAAATGCTCAAAAGTTTGAACTGAGCCCAGAGATTGAATAGGCCATTTGTCCACTGCATTACTTGGGTGGAAATAGCATGTGGAATGTATGAATGGGGGTAGGGAAGGGAATAGATGCACCATCCTTCTCCAGTAGAAAAAACAATCTAGTGCATTCTGAAATGGTCAGTTTGTCCAGAGTGCCCTGGGGGCTTTTGAATGGAGCAAGGAATGAGGCAGATAAAGAGCAGAATTTAATAGGTTTGCTATTGCTACCACTTCTTGAGCCATCCAGGGAGCTGCAGCCTCGGTAGGGCTTCACCAGCTGCCTGGGATGGTGTCTGGGGAGAAATCTGCCAGGTGAGAACATGGAGCATTAAGAATCCGTGGAGTTCTCCTGTCAAAAATGACCTTGCTGGAGAAACGGTCACATTTCAGCACTCTCCTCCCATCACTGGCACGTTTTTGTGTTGAATGTGATGCTGCTCGTGACAATTGTTGTCCTTGATTGCGCCATCTGAATCGCTGTTTCTGAAGGGAATGCTGGTCCCTTCGCTTTCTATAGCCCAGTTTAAAGAAGAAACCCAAACTTAGTTTAATTTAAAATAAAAGCAGTTGTCTTCAAAATCGCAGCGCTCTGAATGCTGTCATCTGGAATAAGTTTTCACTGATGGGTTCAGAGGATTATTAAAAGGGTGGCATCACATTTGTGGCTTTCCTATGGAAGCGTTTTGGCTCTGTGGCGAGAGGTGAGGTTTACAGATCTGAAATGTCTGTTCAAACACCTCCCAGCGAGTGGTGTGGGGGGAGATGTGCTGCTGTGGCACAGTGACAGAGATGTTCACTGCAGCAGAGATTTGCCTCCATTCAAGGGGTGCTGACAAGGCTTCCTGCAATAACAAACACTGTTGTTTGATCTCTTGCATGGAAGTTCTGATTGGCATGGGGTTAAAATGCGCCTTCCCAAACACTGGTGTGAGAGCCCTGTGTCTCTGAGGTCTGTCAGTGTATTTGAACTGTGTATTCTGCTTTGGGTCCTGTCTGTGCTGGGCTGGATTTCAATGTTTTTATACTACAGCATGCCCTGGGATATGGGAAGACTCCTTCATTGATGCCTCATTTTGGGTTTAGTCTCTGTTTGTGCTTGTAGTGAGTGAAGTGATGGTCATCTTGGGTTTTCAGAAATGCTCTGCCTGTCTCTTATGTTGATGCTTTGTGGTGGTGTTTGAGGGCATATCCTTCCAGAGTGAAACTTGTGGGCAATGTTACATTAGGCTCGGCTGAGTGCATTTGTAGTAACAGACCTTGGGCATTGCTAACAATTGACTAATGCTGGAAGAGTGCAAGGTCTCTTGTGTGCTTATGGATTTGGGTTGGCTCAGGTTGCTCTGCTCATAAACTGAGAGCAGAGCACTTTAGAGTATTGTGGCAATGTGTTGCAGTAACTCCTGTCTGTGCTCATGTGTTGGAAAGAACAGTAAAAATACAGCACTTCCCTGGCACTCGCCTTAGAAACAGGGAATTGTTTAGGTTGGAATAGACCTTTAAGATCATTGAGTCCAGCTGTAAACACTACCATGACCATGACTAAACCTGCTTTTATTCTCCTCCTTTAGGACCTAACTGGCATAGAGTCCATGGACCAGTGTCGTCACACATTGGAGCAGCACAACTGGAACATAGAGGTACCTCTGCAGGGAGGATGTGTAGCAGTTTCCAAGTCCTTGGGTTAAGTAGAGATTTCTGTGGGGAAGGGGAGCCCTACTGGTAAGCTTTAATCTGCCAACCCTTGAATTTACACTAGTAGCTCTTTATAACAGTATCTTGATGCTGGTTTCAGGAATGCACACACAGCAGAGTTACGGCTGTGAACAGTCACTTGACTGGCGTATGTCCTGTAACACTCTACAGGCTGCCATGGAGAGGGCTTTCCATCCAGGGAAGAGTATTGGTGGTTATAGTTTGTAAAGTGCTTTGGGGCTATGGACAAATCATACTTGCTGTTAGTGTCCAAAGTATAAATAACCCATATTTTCTGCCATCATTAAATATCTAAAACCTCCCTTTGCTCTTTCTTGTGTCAAAGGCAGCTGTACAGGACCGACTAAATGAACAAGAGGGTGTCCCAAGTGTCTTTAATCCTCCTCCATCCCGGCCGTTGCAGGTCAATACAGCTGACCACAGGATCTACAGCTACGTTGTCTCAAGGCCACAACCAAGGGCAAGTTATCTTATAGTGGATTTTGTCCAGATTCTTGAGTGACTCTGTGAACAACAGAACTTGCAAGCAGGGAAAGGAGTTGTTCTCGTTGTATGCTGTTATCTCCTTTCTAAATATGTTACCTTCTGAAAACAAAATGCAGAGTTTCAGCCTCTATTACTGCTGCGGGCACTTTCTCTGTGGTGTGATTCACACTATGAAACAACATTCTTTGTGTCATAGGATGACTTGCTGTGCTGTAGTCAAGCTTTTTGATCAGTTCAGTTGGAACAAAGGACTGTCTGCTTCATCTGGTAGAGTGATAATGGGGTTTTTATCTTTTAGAGCCCCCTAAAATGTATATTAACTTCAGTACAGTATCAGTGACTTGCATTAGGGTTTCACAAACAGATTTACATGAGCCCCTCTTGGACTCAGTGCTGTTAATCCCTTTGTACAGTTCAGAAAATCAGCACAGAGCAAAAGCATTGCTGCTCGAATAGTGATGCTGGGTTTTAGACATATGTTATATTCTGTATGAACCATGTCTGTCACTTGCATGTGATTTGTTGTATCTGAAGCCATAAATATCGCTGAGCTGCTTTGCAGTGGTTGGAGCACTGATGTTCCCATGTATGCTTGATGCTGGGGGGGACAGCTTTAATAGGTCTGCTCCCAGGGTGGAGGCTGTTCTGATCCTTTGTTTGTAATTGCAGGGCCTGTTAGGATGGGGTTACTACTTCATAATGCTTCCATTCCGATTCACCTATTACACATTACTTGATATATTTAGGTAAGTAATTTTTGTGCTGACTCATGTACTGACTGTATCAAGACACACAGGCTTGGATTTGGCTGTACCTCTGTGACTTGGATGTTTAATAGCAGATTTTTCCATTTATTTGCTCAGCTGGCTTTATCTGTAGCCTTGTAAGGTTCCTGCACTGTTTTGTAATAAATAATCTTTATTGTAGAGAAAAAGAGCATCTTGCAGCTCTGTAAATTAAATATTGAATTGGAGTTGTAACTCCATATGGCTTTACAGTTGGAGTGCCATGCAAAGGAAATGCAAAACAGGATCAAACCGTCCAGTGTTCTTGGACAAACAGCTTGATCAGAATGATGCCCCATTGGGCTGGGCTGCAGGTTAGCCTGCCCTAAGCCCTGTATTTGGTAAAACCCAGACTGTAAACACCTCTGGTTCCCCTTCAGTGTCTGTTGCGTCTTCCCCATTTACTGCCCTGAAGGGCAAGTTCATCCTCACAATGTTGATGGAGAGAGAGGGGAATGCTGACATGTGGTAAATATCCAGCATTCCATCCTCCCATCTGCATTGCTTTGGCCATTTCCTCTGGTGTATTACCTTTTTTTTGCCTTAAAGACGCTTCCAAAGTTCAGTGCAATTTCTGCACGTCAGTAGAACCACAGAACATTGATACCTCCCTTGCAATGAAGCTTTTTCCATCCTTGGAGGAATGGCTGTTGCTTCTGTGTGCACTGGACTCCTGGTGTAATGTTCTCTGTCTGCAGCTCTTTGCATTCTGGAATTGTTAGTCTTGGAATAGAAGAAGTGTAGTTTTCAAAGTCACCCAGACAAAACTGTGTGGCTTTGGCTAAATTCTTCAAACCTCATAGCGTTGGTGTGGCTTATGCCTGATGTTTCAAAGGAAGTAAGAATTGTCAGTCACACAGAATTCAGAGGCACACTGATGGCATGAGATGATACTTGCCTGTGGGATGGTTTTTGTAGCAGTGGTATCAGTTTGCAGCAGGTGGCAGTTTAGGTTGTGATTATAAACGTTCAAGGGTTTCAGCTGTGACTTTTTTCCTCCCTTATGAATACCAGTGGCTCTGTGGAAAAGAAAACCTGTTCTTCAGCAAGCCTGTAAGCTGAATTCAGTGTCCTTTGCTTCCTTCCTAGGTTTGCTCTGCGTTTTATACGTCCCGATCCTCGTAGTCGGGTCACTGACCCAGTGGGGGATATTATTTCGTTTATTCATATGTTTGAGGAAAAATACGGGAGGATACACCCTGTCTTCTACCAGGGAACTTACAGCCAGGTCAGTGTCACACATTGGTGCATAGAGCCTGGGGAGATGGAGAGTGGGGATTTTGCCAGACAGCGTCAGGGCCTACCTGGCAAAATCACTTTTTATCTAAAAGCTTAGTGTTTGTCCTCAGACTCTAACAGGGTAATGGAGAGGTAGAGAACAAATGTATAGCAAAACCAGTGTCTGCCAGGCTCGATGATATGCTGAGCCTGCAAAGTTGGAAAGCAAAGCTGCTCTGAGTGTTCCTCAGCCGTCTGTACAGGCCTGTAGCTGACAGATATTCTTTGTAATGCTGCCTTTGTTTTTATAAGCTCATGTGGTGTGCCAGAGCCTGTCCTTCTGTTCACCAAATTGAGATTGACTGCCTGGGCTTGTATTACACAGCAACTCCAGAAACTGGGGTAGAACCTCAAAACTGTGAGAGGGAGCCCTGAAGAAATTATGGGTGGTGAGAGTGCTGCATGTTAGACCTGGCCTCATGGTGCCCCCTGTAAAAGAGGGATGCTCAATGGATGCTGCCTCTTCTGAAGCTTCTCTCAGCCTGGCTGAGGGAAGGACCTCCTGCACCAGTGGATCCCAGCAGACAGTTGGATCAGCACCGCTTCCTGCGTGCTAGGGAGGAATGTGGAGTCTATATCTGCTCCACACTGCAGTGATGGAGCACGATGCCTCTGCAGCTCTTCTGGCTCCTCTGTCTTGCCTGGAATCCAAACTTCAATAGCCATGGAATGGTTAGGCTACCAGAACTCAGTGCCAGTAAAACAGGGAGCTTACTGTGCACTTATCCTGTGGTCTCATTAAGAAATGGTCTAGTTAAGAAATGGGTTTGTGGAATCCAAAGATGCAAAAAGGGGTTTTCTTTTGTTTGCCTTTTGCTCTGTTGGGGCCTGCAGCATTATTAAGTTATCTTTTTTTAGTAGCATATTCATTTGATGTTGTCTGAAGATTGTGTTCTGTATGGGCTCAAGTAGAAAGCTCATTCTTGGCTGCTGAGATACTGAGAGATGAAGGAGGGTTCTTCACTGCAGCTGGTCTGGCTGGGCAGTGGGGGGTGATTTTGCTCTGAGTTCAGTGTTCTCCAAAGGCACCTTCTGAAAGGAATGTGAGGGAACACCACTGTAGCCCTCTTAAATGAGGGTTTAGTCACAAGGGCTGACAGGTTCATCCTCCACTGTTGCTTCATTAAAACCATGCTAATGGCAGAGTCATGCCCCTGGTAAACGTTGTGGAGCTGTGTCCCACATTGTGGGTGCAGCTTTCCCCTTGCTTAGAGCCCCTGTAATGTCACCGTCTCTGCTCTTCTGCCAAGGCACTGAACGATGCCAAGCGGGAGCTGCGCTTCCTGTTGGTTTATCTTCATGGAGATGACCACCAAGACACAGACGAATTCTGCCGGTAGGTAGGAGAATGTTGGATCCAAAGGGTTATCTTGGCACTTTCAGTGCAGCTTCACTCACACAGTCTCTTCTCATCCCTTAGCAATACACTGTGCGTACCTGAGGTGATCACCCTCATAAACACCAGAATGCTCTTCTGGGCTTGTTCAACCAACAAACCAGAGGGATACAGAGGTGAGTTTGTCCCTCTTGGGCTTTACCTGTCCCCTCCTGACAAGTCAAATGCTCTTTGGCCACCAAAATGTGTGTGAAATGCACAGTTGGTTTTTGTGCAAGCAGATGAGATTTCAGGGTTGCATGGGGAAATACATGCTTGGCTGCCAGGGAAATACCTTGTGCTCTTTGTTTCCACTGTCTGTGTGTTTCTGGGCAGTCCTGGTGCTGTGCTCTCTGTTGTGGGCCTTCAGGCTGCTTTCAGTGCCTTGTTAATAAGAGTTAGTGGGTGTGTGCTGAGGACTAAACTGATGCAGAAACAAGTATCTGACTAGCTGTGCCCTTAACCCTGGCTGGTGTTATGCCTGAAGCCAGGAGTGACTTGTTAGGTGCATTCTTCCCTTTCTGAGACAGACATGTTTACTCCACACCCAGTCTCTGTCTCCTCAAGAGTCCTCAGTGAGGTCCTTTGCAGTACTGTCTTTCAGAGCTGTTGGTGCTGGTGTTCTGGTAGGGTTTTGCTGCAAATGGAGCCTTTCTCAAGTTCTGTTCATGTCTCCTGTGTTGCTTCTCTCCTGCTGTGAAACAGGAAGGGTCAGGCCAGGAGTTCTGAGTACTAAATCTGGGTCATTCTCAGCTTCATAGTTCAGCTACCAGCTAAGGACTCCTTGAAAGAGTGGCTTTCTAAGGAGACATTCTTTACTTACTGCTGTTTCATTGCTGCAATGCTTTGGAGTCATAGTCTAGAAAGCAGAACTGGAAGGGATTGTGGCCTTTCATTTAATCCTTGGAGTGCTCTGCTTTCATTTGAAGAGCTCCACTGGTAATCACTGCTCCAGGCTGCATTGTTGTGCCATGTGTGTTTTGAGGAGGAGGTGATCAGCAGCCACAGGTGAACAGTGCCTTAAAGGCCTCTGAACTGCTTCATTCCCTGCCCCCAGAGAGCCCAGTTCTGGCAAAACCAGCTTGGATTTGTTCAGACCTGTCCAGGATGGGCACTGTCATCTGCCCATGGTGGTGTTTTCCAGAGTCTGGCCACTCTTAATCATCTCAGCAAATGTTCCCCTGTGCTTGACCAATGTTTCTTTTCCTGCAGTTTAAGGCCGGGGCTTTTTGTTCTGTTCTGAATGGACATTCAGAGCCGTTTACTTCCTTCCTGCTTGAATTCAAGAACCTGTTTGGTCACTTGAAAGCTTATTCTTTTTTCCCCTTCAGTCTCTATGCTCCAAGGCACTTCCTCCCTTTGCTGCTTTATGGGGTTTAGTTTGACAAAATGGACACTGTGCCTTGATAGAGACAGTGGCTGTAGAAGCTGCTTTGGTGATAGGAAATGTTTGTGCTGTACCCCTTGCTGGCCCTTGTGGATGGGGCAGTGATGGTCGTGCCTGTTTCCCAGTCTCCCAGGCTCTGCGAGAGAACACATACCCATTCCTGGCTGTGATCATGCTGAAGGATCGCAGGATGACAGTCGTTGGGCGGCTGGAAGGCCTTATCCAGGCTGATGACCTCATGAATCAACTGATGTTCATCATGGATGCCAACCAGACATACCTGGTGTCCGAACGCCTGGAAAGGTAGGATGGGACCTGAGCTCCAGTTACGCACGCCTTGTGGAGGCAGGATCTGCTCTGCTCTCTTCTGCCCTACCTCCAGACACTGTTTGTAGGCAAACAGCTTGTTATCTCCTGTCCTGGAACATATCCCATGGGCTCCCCTCTTCCCAGTGGAATCACTAGTCCATAAATTCAGGTTGCCCTCTAGGCAGGGAGCTGGATGTGTTGCCCACAACTGGAAGTTGGGTATGGGTGCTCTGCTGTTGTCTGCAGCTGGAGCAGACCTTTAGCACGCCGGAGCCTTGCAGGTAAAGATGATGATGGTAGAAGCCAATGGGATTGAAGGTACTGCAGCCTGTTGGTGGGCAAGAGCTGCTGCCTGGGATAGCAGTCCTGAGTTCTGACTGTGCTTCTGGTAGTGCCTCAGGAGCAGGAGCTCCAGCCCCTGATAACTCTGTAGGGATCTGCAGACTGTGTCCAAAGTAGGGTGCTGCCTTCTGGTCTTCTGTCTGCCCCATGCTTTCCATGGGGACCCAGTAATGTTTTGATGCCTCTGGTTTCTGAATTGTGCAAAGAATTAGCTTGAGGAGGTAAACCCGTGAGGAATCTCGGGTAGGAGGCAGAAATCCTGGGCACTGTTACATTGCTGTCCACTCTGCCATGCTGCAGTGGGTGAGGAATTGTCTGCGTTCAGTTCATGTCCACTCAGCTGAGGGGACACAGGCTGTGTGCTGGGGATGTGGAAACCCTGCTTCCCTTTCCAGAGCTCGTGGTGCTCCTGAGGCATTATCTGATGTGTGTGCTCCCAGGAGCTTGAGGCTGTACTTGCACCCTCAGGTCTGCCCTGAGCCTGCTAGCCCTGACTGCTTCCTGCTCATGTTTGCAGGGAAGAGAGGAACCAAACCCAAGTGCTGAGGCAGCAGCAGGATGAGGCATACCTCGCATCCTTACGTGCGGACCAGGAAAAGGAGCGCAAGAAGAAGGAGGAACGGGAGATGAAGAAGAGGAAGGAGGAGGAAGTGCAGCAGCAAAAACTAGCAGAGGAGAGGCGGCGGCAGGTGAGAGCAGGAGTGCTGGCGAGGCTGCTGTGCCCTGCGGGATGCTCACACTGTGTAGGAGCAGTGCCTGCAGTAGGGCTTGTCTTGGAGCTGCTTGTCTCGCTCAGGGCTCGAGTGTCCTCAAAGCCTCCTGGAGCAGCTGTGCTGCAAGGGACCAGCACAGAGGCCAGTTCAGTGCTGCCCACTGCCCCTGCTCTCTCCATTGCAGACACTGCAGGAGGAGAAGGAGCGCAAGTCGGAATGCCTTCCCCCCGAGCCACATCCCGATGACCCAGACAGCGTCAAGATCATTTTCAAGCTGCCTAACGATTCCAGAGTGGAGCGGCGATTCCACTTCACACAGTCCTTGACGGTGAGCTCTGGGCAGAGCTGATGGGGCTTCCCAGGGTATAAGAGGGTCAAGAGATTCTCCTGGTGACTCAGCAAAGCTTTGGCTCCATTGGACTTTGCTAAATGGTGACTTCTGGCAGGAGCCTCAGCAGACGGAGTTGTTCCTGGGTAGGGAGGGTATTGTGGGGCCTGGACCCGCCAGCTTGAGAGAGATTAGAGGGGAAATGGAAGAAACTTTTTCTTCTCCTGGGACTCTGGTGGTTCTTTGTTAAATACTGATGTAGGGAGAGCCAGAACCAAGGTCTGGACTCCCCGAGTGCTCTGACGAGTCCTGTTTCACACATGCTGAGAAAATGGCTGTCTCATGTCTGCAGTGCAGTGATGGTGCGAACTCAGTACCATTCCCCCCCATGGCTGCAGCCTGGCTGTGCCGTTGCTCCCCCCGCTGACAGTTATTCCTGTGCTTCTTTCCCAGGTGATCCATGACTTCCTGTTCTCCTTGAAAGAAAGCCCTGAAAAGTTCCAGATCGAGGCCAACTTCCCCCGCCGGGTCCTGCCCTGCCTCCCCACAGAGGAGTGGCCCAACCCCCCCACATTGCAGGAGGCCGGACTGAGCCACACGGAAGTGCTCTTTGTGCAGGACCTCACAGACGATTGACGCTTTCTTTCCAGCAGCCACGACCATGGGAAGAGAAATTCATATTATTATTATAATACAATATTTTTTTTAAATGACTGCGTCCAAAAGAGGGATCAGAGCCCACGAGGCCCGTGTGGAGCAGGCGGGCACGGGCGAGAGGAGCCCCGTGCGTGTGGCCTCACACACCCCCCGTGCACAGCCAGCCCCTACACCTGGAGGGCAGAGAGGGAGGGGAGCTGGTGTTGCCCCTCCGTCCTCCCTGGGGAGGACCAGGGATGGCAGCTCTTGGGAGTTGTTGCTTTTATTGACGACAGTAATAATAAAACCCCGACGACCTGAACATCGCGTGAGGATTTTGGATACTGCTGCTCCTGCCAGCCGGAACACCGTGCACCGGAATGTGCTGGGAGTGGGGGGGGGGGGGGGAGGGCGG
>NDXB01019461.1:72616-87383 GCA_002631895.1 Agapornis roseicollis
CCCAGCCCTCTTCTGCCTGAGCAGAGCTGCACAATCCGCCCTTGTCCCCAGCGGGTCCAAAGTAGGTCAGGGAGGCTGGGCTGAGCCCCCAGGGAGGGGAGCGGGTGGCAGGGGTGCGCAGAAGGCTCCAGGAACTCACCCCAGGAGCTGCGCACTGGGTTGGTGCTCACCCCTTGTCCTGGTGAGACCCCAGTGTCTCCAGCCCAGGGGATGCAGGGCATTTCCCCAGCCTCTTTCCAGTCCCCTGGGGTGGTTCAGGATCCCTCCAGATCCCCACAGGTTCTTTATCCCTCCTGGGAGGCAGAGCCCCATCAGTGAAGATTGGGATGGCCGAATCCTGGGGGATGGCACCCTACTTGGGAGCCTGGGGCTGGGGAGAGAGCGTGGGGCTGGGCTGGATAGGAACTGGAAGTGAGCACAAGCAATACGAAAGGTGAGAGGAATTTCTCAGCCCTTAATTGCAGTTAATAATTGATGAACTCGTTTACTGCAGGAGGCAAAGGTCTCTGTCAGTGTCAAGGTGCGAGCACAGAGCAGCCCGGCCGGCAGCATCCCAGTGACGGGGCCACAGGTAAGACATGTCAGCATGGGCCTGGTTCCCCATGAGTGCTGTGGTCCATCGTGGTGGGAGATGGGGGTACCTGTCAGCAGTGATACCTGTCGGCAGTGGTACCCATGGCACAAGGAGGGGGACACCATGGTGGTGTCACAGATTGCTCTTGGGCCCTAAGCACTGCTTTGGCCCCCATGAGCTGCAGTGATGGAGCTTGCAGCCATGCCCAGAAGAGGTCCCTGGAGACCCCAAGCATCCCCATGGTCTCCAGCACCTGGAGGCCAACCCTGTCCCCCCCGTGCCATGTCCTCAAGAAACCTGTGCCCATGGGCACGGTGTGGAGCCTGGTGCTTGCTCACCAGCCTGGCTCAGCAGAGGTGACAGCCCCAGCAGGCTCCCTCCTGCTCCAGTGGCCTCTCCCCAGGAGGGGTTTGGGGTGGCTGGTGGGAGCAGGGACACTCAGCCCCGGCCGCTCATTCTCTGGTGTGTGCCCGCAGGCTTGCTGGCAGGATGCGATGGCGATCACTGGTGGTGCTTCCCTTTCTCCTGGCAGCAGGTGAGGACTTTGCTCCGTGGTGGATATGGGTGGATGGGAGGTGTTAGAAGTGCTTTCAGCCCCCAGCACTTGTCATGAATTCTCTGAGGGCAGCTGGGACCCCCAAAACAGCTGCCCATGCCACTGGCACCTTGGAAAGTCATTGGCAACCTTGCTACCCCAGGACAAGGCAGAGTGGGCAGGGGGGAGTGGGGATAGCATCCAGCATGGCTGGAGGACAAGCATAGTCTGCAGGTAGGAGGTGTGGGATGAGCATGAGGAAGGTGAGAGGCTGTGGGTGTCCCTTGCCTTCTCTGGAGACCCAAACTGCAGCTGGGAGCTGCAGAGATGGGTGGACATGGGGGTGCGGGGCGCAGGAAGAACAGGGCACAGACATGGGTGCTCAGCACACCTCCTGCTTGTAGTTTCAGGCAACACAGTCCCCTTCTTCAACATGACTATCGTCCATGTGCCTGAGGACCTGGAGCTGGGTGAGTGGGGCAGTCTTGGGAAGGTCCTGGGGTACAAGAAGGGTGGCCGAGGGTCCTTGGGCAGAGGCTGACCCTGACTATGCCCCCAGGCCAGGAGGCCTTCCAGCTGACAGCTTTTGACATAGACAATGACCCACTCACCTACCACATCAGCGGGGAGGACGCCTTCTACTTCTCTGTCAATCCCCAGACAGGCATTGCGACACTGAAGAACTCCCTGGACCGTGAGGTGAGGGCAGAGACTGAGCTGGGGGGTCTGGGATGACAGGGATGGAGGCAGAGCCTTGAGTCCTGTGGGAGAGCTGCTCATGGAAGTTCCTGTGGGTCACTCCCTGGCCTCAAAGACCAGCTCCAGGGGGAAGAGCTGCCTGGGAGCAGCATCCCAGCCAGGGGTGGTGGGTAGCAGGGTGTTAGGGCTCCATTGTCCAAGGATTGAGCTCCTCCTGGCTCTGACCACGTCCTGCCTTGTGTCCCCCAGGTCAAGGCCAAGCTCACCATCACCGTGGAAGTGTCTGATGGGATAAACAATGCAGTGAGTGCTGGGGCATGGGCTGGGGGCTGCAGCGGGTGATGGGGATGGGAGCAGGGTCTCAGTGCGGCTGTTGACAAGATTTGGTGGGGAAAGGGCTGAGGTGGGCTTTGGCCAGGGGTGGCTTTGGAGCCAGAGTGGGTGCTGGGTGCCATTTTCTGCACCCATCCCATGCCCTCCCTGACACCTGGTAGGTCTCCAGAAAACTCACCATCATCGTTGATGACCGTAACGACAATGCTCCAGTGTTCCAGTACCTGCCATATGAAGCCTCCATCCCCGAGGTACCTCCTGGGACCCCCAGTCTCCCCGGGCAGCAGGGCAGGGGTGCTGGGTGACTCCTGTGGCATGGGTGTACTGGGAGCAGGACGCCAGTGTGCAGGGAACAGGTGAACCCACACCCAGGTATGATGTTGTGCCTGGGCATAGGGCACAACACACAATGCTCCATCCCAGCCCGAGACACCGATGTCTGGCTGGGACTCTGCCCTTGTGATGAGTTTCTGATCAGGGAGTGCCCGGCTCAGGCCAGGCCAGGCCAGGGTGAGGCAGATCAGGGTGCAGATGGGCTGAGGGACTGACTGTTGGAGAGCCCTCCAGCAGCCAGGGAGGGTGGCAGGGGGGGATCCAGCTTCTGCCCGGTATGAGCAAAGGCAGCAGCTCAACCCTGAGAGTCCCGCGGTGCTGGGCAGCCCCTGGAGCCCTGCGGGGCCAGAGCACCCCAGAGCAGGGCTAGCAGGACCAGGCTCAGTACCACCACCCCTGATCTCACCCCCTCTGCTCTCCTACACAATGCCACCCCCACCCCGCCGTGTGCCCAGAACACAACATTGGACAGCGTCATCTACACCGTGTTTGCCAACGACAGTGACACTGGAAATGCCTCCAAAGTCAGCTACAGCATCGAGGAGGTGAGCACAGCACATTGCAGAGTGGGGCATGCTGTATCCCATGCCACCCTCATGGAACAGAGGTGCTGGGTGACCTGGCCAGGGGCAGCCCCATGGCTCTGGGCGAGAGGTGTGTTGGGTCAGGAGGGCTGGTTCTGCACCCTCTGGGCAGTAGGTGCAAGGTGCTGGTCAGTTGAAATCTGGAGATGTAGGGGCCAAGCCTGGCAGAAGGATGGGGCTGAGCCTCCATCTCTGCTGGGGCACCTCTGCTCCCTGCCTTGGTGACACAGAGGGATGTTCCCTGCTCAGGTCATCCCAGACAGTGCAAACAATTACTGGCTCTTCTACATCTGGCCCAATGGGAATGTGGTGCTCAATGGCTCACTGAACTACACCAAGAACACCTTCTATCAGATCAAGATCCTTGCCAAGGTGGGGAACAGCCAGGCTGAGGGTACGGAGCTGCCAGGTAAGGGGGCCATAGGACTAATGGTGCTCTGGTCCCCAGGATGGTGGGGGGTTGCTGCACAACGTGATGGTCTTCCAGAACAGCTCAGCCTACCTGTCCCTGACCATCATTGATGTGCCCAACCTGGACCCACAGTTCCTCAATGAGCCCTATTCTGGCTCCGTGCCTGAGAATTGTGACCTGGTAAGGAGCCTGCTGCCCGCAGTGGCATGTCCCCAGGGAGTCTGGGCCACCAAGCACAGGGGTGGCTGGATACATCACAGGTCCTGCCCTGATGGTCGTGTCCCTGCAGGGCACCAGTGTGCTGACCGTCACTGCCATGGACAGAGACACAGGGGTGAATGATGAAATCTTCTACAGCATCACCAGTGAGTGATGGGACAGGGCAGCACGGGCAGGGGGTAAGCAGTGGCAGGGTGGGATGGGCAAGGTGGGGGATTGGGAAAGAAGGGTCACCACAGGGAATGGTTCTGGACTCCCAGGCACTGTCAGTCTGCCCTTGTTGGCAGAGAGAGGTCAGGCCTGTACTTCCAGTGGCTGTAGTGGGTTCCTGCTGTCCTCTTGCCGTAGATACCAGCATCCCCTTTGCTATCAATGCCACAACGGGCACCATCACTGTGAGTGCGCCCCTGGACCGTGAGCAGCTACCAAGTGACCAAGTGCTGCTGGAAGTCAGGGTGAGTAGGAGCCAGCAAGGGGAGCCCCATCCTCTTGCTCTGCCTGGGCCCCTCCAACCCTTTCTCTCCTCCTGCCCAGGCACGTGAGAAGAACCTGGACATCTACGGCAAGGTAGCTCAGGCCACGACCCTGGTGACAGTCACGGTGATCGATGTCAATGACAACAAGCCCCAGTTCTACAACTGCTCCCTCCTGAGCTGCAACTTCTCCACTGATGCCCAGAGCAACTTCACTGGCACCATCATAGAGCACTCCTCCTCCAGACTGCCCGTGTCCAACCTCAACATCGTCGCCCATGACCCAGACAAGGTGGGAGTCCATCCAGGAGGCTGGGCTGGGGTGCAGGAGTTTGTGCACCCTCACTCGTGTGTGTCTCACCCCTGCAGGGCATCAACAGCAATTACAAGCTGTACCTGCAAGGTCCAAATGCCAATGCCTTCACTGTCTCCCCCACAAATATCATGGGCACAGGGGAGGTCCAGATCCTGGTGCAAGACCCGGCTGCTGTAGACTATGAGATAAGCCATGTCATGGTGGTGCAGGTGAGACCCACAGGCCTGGCTCACCCTGGGGATAGTTCTTTCTCCTTGCATATGCCAGGGCGCAGCAGAGACACAGCTCTTCTCCTGCAGGGTTCCAAAGTCAAAGCAGAACATGGCTGTGCTCTGACAGCTGCTGTGCCCTGTTCATGCTCAGGGACCCATGTGAGACACTGTTCCTTCTCTATCCTGCAGATTGTTGCTAATGACACAGGGAACCCCACAGACTGCTGCTCCACAGCCACCGTGACCATCGACCTCATTGACAGCAACGATCACATCCCTGAGTTTCCTCAGAGCATCTACAACCTGAGTGTGATGGAGAACAGCCCTGATGGCACCATCATCTCCCCAAATATCACGGTCAGGCACAGGGCAGAGAGTGAGCAGAGCTTACATCCCCCAAGCAGGGTGCTGAGCATGCCTGGCCCCACTAGTGCAGCTTGCATTGAGGGCACTGGTCGCTCCATGTGTTTTTGGGGTGCTCACTGCCCATGGTTGGCACCCCAGATTCACCACTGCTCTGCTGGCTGAGGCAGATGCTTCCTTCTCTCTTTCAGGCCTACGATCCAGACAGCGGAGTCCTGGGCCAGATCACCTACCAGCTGCTCCCAGACAGCATGTATGTAGGGGCACAGCCAGCCACAACCAGGGCACTGTCCTGGCAAGGAGCCTGAGCCCCGCTAATGTCTCTTTGTATGCCATAGCTGTAACACCTTCATGGTTAATGCCACGACCGGGGCAGTGCTGGTGCGGAATGGGAGCTTGCTGGACCGGGAGACTCGCTCCATCTACTATGCAAACCTCCAGGCCAAGGATGGGGGCAACCTGGTGGGCACCACTGTGCTGGAGATCACCGTGCTGGATGACAACGACAATCCACCCATAGTCATCGGTTCCTACTTCATCTCTGTGGAAGAGGGGCTGAACGTCAGTACACAGATCCAGGTATGCTCAGACAGAGGAGATGGGTGGCTTTTGGAGAGGAGCAGGGACTGTCCCCAAGGTGCCAACAGCCGTGTTCCAACTGCTGATCTTTTCAGGCCATTGACAACGACGAGCCTGGCAACCCCAACAGCGAAGTGGGCTTCAAGATCTTGCCAGGACCATTCAGCGACAACTTCACCATAGATGCAGCCACAGGTGAGATGCACAGCAAGGAGCCGCTGGACCGTGAGGCCTTGGAAGATGAGCGGGGGCAGATGGTGGTGACAGTGGAGGTGTATGACCATGGCGTGCCGCAGCTCAGCACCTTGGTGAATGTCACCATCACTGTGGGGGTGAGTCCTGGGCACAAGCAGGGACACACTGGGGCAGGCCGGGGCTTGGATGGGCAGGGAGGGGATGCGGGATCCTTGGCCATGGCAGAGGCACTGTCCCCTCTCTGTGGAGGAGGGAATAGTGGATGCAGGGAGGCAGGAGAGGGCAAGCGTCCATGCTCCTGTCCCCAGCCTGCTACTGGGGACCCTGTTTCCTGCAGCAGCTACAACCATGGCTTTGTCTCCTGCAGGATGTGAATGACAATGCTCCCGTGTTCCTCAACCAGTCCTATGAGTTCTCGGTGTTTGAAGACTCTCCAGGTAGAAGTTGTGTGGCCAGGACTGTGGGACCAGTGGTGGCCCAGAGTGCGTGCCTGCTGGCCACTGAGTGTCTGTTTCCACCTGCAGGGGCCCTAGTGGGTGAGGTGGAGGCCACAGATGCCGACCGGACAGAGATCAATTCCCGCATCTCCTTCCTGCTTGAGAGGAGCAGTGGCTCTAGCAACTTCTTGATCCGCTCGTCCCGCCTGAAGGCAGGGCACTATGTCGGGCAGCTGACTGTAGACCCCGACATCTCCCTGGACTATGACACCTTGCAGGAGAAGTTCTTCTCCTTGGTGGTGGTGGCAGAGAACACGGCCGCATACGATGTGGGGGGCAATGCCAGCGTCCCAGTGGTGGTCCACATCCTAGACGTCAATGACGAGCCCCCCACCATCCAGCCAGTCTCACAGGCCATTCACGTGAGCGAGAACGGCACACAGCAGGGGCTGGTGGTCACACTAGTCGCCTCTGACCCAGACACCAATCACTCCCTGGTTTTTGAGGAGCTGGCAGTCACCTGTTTCAAGGATGGGAGCAGCGCTGGGGATGTGTGCTGGGACTGGTTCCTGCTGGCACCCAACGGCTCCGTGCTGGTGAACAGCTCTGTCATCGACTATGAGCTGTGTGACACGGTGGTGCTCACGCTGCGGGCTGAAGACCTGTACACTGAGAAAGGCAACCGCTACAGCCAGAACGGTAACAGCACCCACTGCCTGCTCCTTCCACCCCCACTGAGCATGGGGGGTGCTGGGACCTGCCTCTCCCACCACCCAAGTGTGGAGAGCAGGGTGGGAGCTATGCGGTTTGGCAGTGGAGAGAGGGTATCCCCAGCTCTTTTGGACTGGAGCCTGCTGGGAGGATGGGGCTGTCACAGAAGCAAAGGAGGGTGCTGCAGGGCTGCTCTGTTGGTGACCGGAGTTCTGCTTTTGGGATATTGCAGAAACCCTGAGAATCCTCATCACTGATGTGAATGACAACGCACCAGTCTTCCTGCCTGTCACGGAGACCTTTGGTGAGCAGCTGGGGTTGGTGCATCCTGTGCTCTCCTCCTCGCACCCACACATGCTCTGACACACTATCCAGCAGCAGGGACCTTCTCCCAGCAGGGAGGCAGGGCTGAGAGAGGTGCAGGGGTTATTCAGTGCTTTCCATGAAGTCTGTGGGGCTTAGGGCAGCAGGGGTGTGCTCAGAGCTCTGCTGAGCCCTGGGGCTGTGGGGCACAGGGTCTGCAGCAAGCCTGGCTGCACACCAGGGTGAACACACCATCTGTCTGTCTTTCCTTGGCAGTGGTTGTCCCTGAAATCTCCCCTGTGGACCTGCAAGTGGCTGTCGTGAAGGTGAGGATCTGTGTGTGTCTGTTGGGCTCACTCATCCCCACTGCCAGCAGGTGCTGGCCATTCCTGTCTGGGCTTCTGCCACGCTTTGTCCCTGCAGGCCACAGATGCTGACTCAGGGCAGGGGGGAGTCATCAGCTTCTCCATCATCAATGTGGTGCTTGTGGAGGACAACGGGGTCAACCGGCCCTTCGAGAACCTCTTCAAGCTGGTGACGACGACTGAGAAGGACGTCTACATCGGGAGCATCCAGTGAGGCCATGGGGTTGGGCTGGGGAGAGTGCAGCAAAGCAGAGGTGCAGGCTGGGCCAGTGCAGGCTGAAGAGGGGACAAAGCCATGCTGGGGTCCTGCCTTGGGCAGGGTGGAGCCTGGGGGATGACAGAGACATCCTGGGGGCATCCTGTGCAGCCCAGTGTGATTGTCGATGTCCCTGTCCCCCAGGGTGGCCAGCAACCTTGATGGCTCTCTGAAGGGGCAGTACCAGGTGACAGTGGAGGCTCAGGACAATGAGGCACCAGTGCACAGAGTACAGACTGTGCTGACTGTGAGTGTCACCCCTGATCTCCCCATCTGGGGACACCCCACACCCTGCCCAGCCACACTCACCCCTGTGCTCCATGTGCAGATCTTCACGGTGGATCAGAGCTACCGCATTCGCCTCCAGTTCACGACCACGGTGGATGAAGTCCAGAGTAACATCCAAAGCATCAGAGCGTAAGGGGAGCCAGGCCAGGCTGGGGAGGTTGGGGTGGTGGCTGTGCAGTGGGGGACTGTGCAGGCTGTCCCCACTGGAGTCAGGGACTGCAGGGCGCTGAGCTGCTTCCATGCCCACGAGTGGAGCAGGATGCTCAGCCCAGCCTCTCTCCATCCCTCCTGTCCCTAGGGCCCTGACCGCTGTGACCAAGGCAGGAGTGTACGTGGCAGCAATCAAGAGCATGGAGGACACCCGTGCCTCCCAGTGAGTGGGGCCCTGCAGGCACTGGGGAAGGGGACAGTGGGGTCAGGGGTGTCACCCTGTGTCCCGCTCACCCCATCTCTTTGCTCCTGCAGGGTGGTAGCCAAGTCAGTGATGGAGGCGTACTTCGTCTACAGCAATGGCACTGCCCTGGATGTCAACCAGCTGAGCATGTGTGTGCCGGGAAAGCCATGCACGGGCACTGCTGCACACCCTGACTGGCCCATCCATTCCTATCTCCTCTTTCCTTGGCAGGCTCATACAGTCTGACCCACTGATCCTGGCTGAGCTGGTCAGCCTGGGCCTGGCCATCATCGTGAGTGGGGCTGGGCGAGGGGCATGGGGAGAGGGCACCAACACCCTCGTAAGGATGGGGGTTGGTTCTGCTGGCCAGGGCTGTGCCCTCACCCCTGCTCTGCACCAGGGCCCCGGGGAGGTGGTGAAGCCCACCAGGGAGACAGAGCTGATCGGCATCATCGCAGGGCTGGCAGCATTCTTGCTCATCTTCATCCTCATCATGACCCTGGTCTTGGTTCTCACCTCTAAGAGGTACCGCACCACCTGCTCCCCCTCCTGCTTCCCCTCACCACCCTCAGCCTCACCAGCACCCCCAGCCTCATCCCTGCCCTCCATCCTCCTCCTGCCCACCCCATCCCTGGGCTCAGCTACCCCTGCACCTCTCAACCACCCTGTCCCTGGATTTGCAGCTACAAGAGGAAGCTGCATGCAATGAAGGCTCTGAAGGTGGCCACAACATTCAGCCCTGCCATGGTGCAGCAGGGTCCTGGCATCCCTGGGACCAACCAGTACAAAGCAGAGGGGTGAGTGTGGAGCTCCTCCAGCAGGAGGGGAGAGCCCAGGCATGTCCCCACAGGCAGGGGCTGCAAGGCTTGCTGCGCACCCCTCCTGCCCTGGGGACACAGCTGTCCCAGGCTGCCCAAGGGGACGGTCACTCACCTGCCACCTATCCCTGGCCAGGGCCAACCCCATGCTGAACCTCTCGCTCGATCCCTCACACGACCTGGGCTTCCACGAGGACTCCAGCTCTGTGGCCAGGTGAGCTCTGCAGGCAGGTCCCAAAGGCCATGGGGGTGTTACCCTATGTCCCCACTCCACCAGTGCCTGTGCCCTCTGCTAATGCCCACCCTCCACAGCATGAATTCCCTGGATGAAAACACAGTAAATGCACCTGGGGATGAGAAACTCGAGGCCAAGGTGAGCATAAAAATCACTACTGGTGCCCAGCAGGGAGTCCTGCCACAGCACCCCATGTCCCCTCCTCCCTGCTGGCTCCCTGGGCTCCTGAACCCCTCATGTCCCTTCCTCTTTATCCCCTTGACAGCCCTCAGGTCCTGGGAAAATGGGAGAGTGTCCCTGCCCCGGGACTCTGTGCCCACCCCCTCTGACCACTCTCTCCTCCCACAGCAGGGCAAAGTGGAGCTGACAGACCCCTCTGACAAGGAGGTGCTGGTGGCTGCCCTGGACCTGAACCAGCCCAGCAGAACAGCATACATCAACACCACCTTCACCACCACGGACTTGTGAGCAGGCATCTGGGGTGCAGCTGGGCCAGAGCAGGACTCAGGCAGCTGTGCTGGTGATGTTGTGTTCAGAGGCTGGCAATAAACCTGTCCCACAGCAGTCACAGTGTCCTGTGCCCATCAGAATATCTGCTGGGGTGCTCAGCCAGCTTCGGGGGTCATCTCTCCTGGCATGAAGAGGGAAGGCAAGTGCCAAATGGGGCTTGGCCTGGCTTCTTGTCCCCAGGACCCTTCCCTGGGCTGCCCTACTGTCCTAGCTCAGCCCCTGGGGCGGGAGGCGCAGGCAGCCCCGCGCAGAGGTTTGTGCAAGGTTTTATTACCCCACATCCACATTAACACATTGGTCCCCCCACCCCTTCCTCCCCCCAGCCCCAGAAAAAGAAATGAAGAGGAAAAAAGAACGACATGGGTGATGTAAGCTGCAGCTCGGGGCTGGAGGTGAGGAGCAGCCTGGGGCAGCGTTGCAGGGGGATGCCGCAGGGATCCTGGTTGTCCCTGCGCGGCCATAGCACTGCTCCTGCAGCCCAAGGCACTGAGCAGAACCAGGCCCAGTGAGTGCCATGGCACAGAGCAGGCACTGGCTGCTCGCTGGTGCTTCAGCAAGTCCTTCACAGTCCCCCCAGAGCAGAAACAGCCCCACAGGCCCAAAACAAGCCCAGCATCCCCAAAAGGGATTTGGGGTGCAGGGCAAGACTTGCCCCTTAGAGAGAAGCGGCTGCACTGGTGACCACGGCACCTCAAGCCCTCATACACTTCTTTCCAAAGGGGATGGTGGGGCTCCCCAGGCACCCCCTGTTAGCAGCTTCCTGCCCATCAGGTGCTGGCCACCCTCGCTGTGGCACTATGGGGCTGGTCCTCTCCAGAGGGTCAGGACCCACATCATGGCTGGACGCCGCAGTGCAGCCAGCTGTGGGGATGCTCACCCCCTTCACCCGCACCCTTTGCTCCCGACGCAATCCAGCAATGGAGGAGAAGTGTTTGAAAGGAGGGTGACAGCCCCGCAGGACCCCGGGGAGGAGGCAGCTCCAGGCGGGACACACACGGCTCAAAGAGTCTCTTAAAAAGACCCAAAAATGCAAACACGGTTCAAGAAAAGGCCCCTCCCCCCCACCCTCTAAAACCCCAGCTGTAAAAAGTGGCAGCACTTTGAGACCGTCGCATCCCTGGCTGCTGTTGGAGAGATGGAGGGACCTCACAGGGATCTGCACCCACGTCCCAGGCTCATGGGGCCTCTCCAGCACTGGAGCAGCTGGATGGGCCCGGCAGTAGGGCAGGCCCCATCCCCACCACCAGCCCTGGTGAGGATGTCATCTGGGCAGGCCCCGGGCAGGGGGAGCTGGAGGCCATGGGGACAAACTCCTCAAGTGCCTCCAGCCACAGTGATGAGGATGAGCAGCTCTCCATTAGTCTTGGCTGGTCCCAGTCTCTCCCATTTCAGTCGCAGTGCCCCATGTGCCTACGTCCTTCACACTCCAGAGCACCCACAACACACAGTGGGGCAGAGAATGGAGCTGTGGCTGGGATGAACAGGGCTGGATGATCAGCCACAGGGAGCTGCGTGTACATGGCCACGGGCTGGTCAGAGTGTGGCTGAGCTCTGGGCAGGCAAATCGGTGGCACAGGAATGCACCAGCATCTGTCCAGCATGGGGAGCGATGCTGCTGCTTGGGATGTGAGCAAGGCCAGAGCCCAGGGGAGCCAGCAGCGCCCTGCCCATGCCCATCCTGAGCCCTCTCCAGACCTGTGCCATGGGCAGTGCCTCCGGCTGGAAGAAGCCACCTGCTTCTTCGTGCTGGCAGACACCACCAAGCACAGACACAGGGCACCAGTCATATCCCAGGGTACCTCCATGGGGCTAGCTTGGTGGGGGGACCCCAGGCTGGCAAAGGGACCCCCAGCACAGGAGATGCCTTGGCCCAGCATGCAGAGCTCCATCACCAGCTGCCCCAGGAGCCCTGCACACTGGCAGCGGGTGTCTCAGGATGCCAGGGCAGGGACTCGCCCCTCACCTCCCACAAGAAGCCCCATGGCACCCCCACCCCAGCAGCAGCAATTCACTCCATGGCGGGGCCGGTGCGGGAGCAGCACCGAGGCCGCCGGATGTTCTGCAGCAGAGCCCGAAAGACACTGGGCTGCCTCTTGGGCTCCTCGCCTTTGCGGGGGTCTCCCTTGACGGAGCCGGTGCGGGTGCTCTGCGAGGGTACCACCACCTGCCTCTCCTCGATCTGCTTCTCCAGGTGCTTCTGGATGGCCATGCCCAGCACCTCCACCTCCATGGAGGCCCCGTACACCTCCCATGTCATCCCCTTCTCGTCCCAGCTCACCTCCCGGATGGGCTCCGGAGTCTCCTCCACCACCGTCCCCTTCACATGCACCTCAGGGTACGAGGCCTGCGGGGACTTGGCCACTGGTGTCATGGGGCCAGTGGCCACGGAACGGGTCTCCACGGGCATGGACACCTGCATCTCCGCATCCTTCTTGGAGGGCTCCAGGCGTGGGGGGGCAGCAGAGCCCAGCTCCCTCTTGGGGAAGGTGAAAGCAGCAGCCCCGCCGGGGGGGCTCATGGGACTCAAGGCCACTGACACCAGGGACGCTCGGTTGTCCACTTGTGTCCCCATGTCCTGCGTCCCGGCGTCCTGCGGTGGGGTCACCTCAAAGGAGTAGGACTCACAGAGCAGCTTGCTTTGCTGGGGCCGCTGGCTGCTCCCAGCGTCCACACGCCGGGCTGGGCTCTCCTCGGCTCTGCCCTGGCCTGGGGTAGTGGGGTTTGACCTTGACTCGCTTTTGCCCTTGCTTCCCACAGTGCTGGTGCCAGGGGGGCCTGCTGTGCCCCCATGGGGGTTCTTGGGAGCTTCACCACCCCTTGTCTGTGGTGCAGTGCTCAGGGATGTCCCTGTGACACCCTGGGGCTGCCCCTGGCTTGGAAGCTCCGCTGCTGCTCCAGCAGCCATGGCAGGCTCCACGAATGCCACGTGTTTGGCAGGAGCCGGCGCACTCCCCACGTCCTTGCTGGGTGCCTTGAGGCAGGGCTCAGGCAGGGGGGGCACGGAGGCCGTGTTCTTCTGGGTGCTGGGAACCCCCATCCCCGCAGGGCCACAGGCTGGGGCAGAGCCACTTGGCTCCCCGCAGCTCCCTGTCACTGCTGCCATGCTTGGCTCTGTGCCGGTGTCCCGGAGAAGCGTGCTGGGAGCTGGTCCTGTCGGTGATGGCACCTTCTCCACCACTGTGCTGGCCATGGTGCCCTGGGCCTCCGGTGCAGCCACACAGCAGGTCCTCACAGCACGGCCCCCAGCAGCACAGCCGGAGCCGGGCAGGCACTCACCCACTGGTGGGCAGCCAGGGGAGCTGGCACCGGGCTCGCAGGCGTCCTCAGCCCCGGCCTGGCAGCTCAGCAGCCGCAGCCCCTCGGGCTCCTTAGCGCTGCCCATGCCTGGAAAAGGCTTCTCCCATGCTAGTCCTGCTGTGGGTCTGCAAGAGAGAGGATGGGGCAGTGAGGAGGGAGCAGCGCATGGACCCCCAGCTCCCCTCGGCAGCCAACTGTTTTTCTCCATGCCATCCATGACAACAGGTTGGGCAGCTGCCTGCAGCTTCCACGGGCACAGCCTGTGTGGTGGCACCCTACGGGAAGGGAGGAACTGTGCTGGCTGCCTACCGTAAAAGCCAACCTTCTCCCGGCACAGCCGGCTTGGGACCAGGAGCAGGATCCAGGCGCTGCTGCGCCTGCCAGAGCAGGGGGATGTGGCACAGGCACTGCTGCAGAGAGAGTGGCACCTGGAGCATGGCCCTGGGCACCAGGCCGAGAGCCTGGGGGGGCTCGGCACCCCCCACTTGCCAGTGGGCACAGCATGGGGTGACAGCAAGCTGGGCACAGGGACTGAGGGGGCTGCAGAGCACAGCCAGGGCACTGGGCAGCCCAAGCGTTTCCTTCCACTCACTGGGACCCGCATTCCCAGAGCTGGGAGTGATGTGTATCCCCCAGGCACGGGAACCCCCAGCTCAGCACCGACACCCCAAGCTGAGGGTGCACCAATCTCCCGGCTATGCCCCCTCAGCCCCCCAGGACAGCCGTGTAGCAGGAGCATGGTGGGAAGCCGCAGAGAAGCCCCCAGCTCTGCCAATGCCAGTGACTCCCTCCGGAGCTGGGAGCGCACGGGTCCTGACCACGGTCACTCTGGGTCCCGAGAGGGCAGAGCCGAGCAAATCCCCCCAAGGGACATGGCGGGAGCAGGGACCAGGCTGGCCCCGACCCCCCCACTCCGCAGCACCGGGTCCCGGAGGCGGTGACCCCCGACTCTGTCTCCCCACGCAGCACCCTCCATACCCGGGGTTCGTGTCACCGCGCACCCCGACCTGCCCTGACTGCACCCTCCGCCCCGGCGAGCTGCCGGTGCCCCTACCCGGTGCCGCTGCTCCACGAAGAGGCTGCGAGGCCCCGCACACGCGTGTGCACACGCACAAACACGCACAAACACGCGTGTGCACACGCACAGGCACGCACACGCCAGCACATGGCCACGGGCACACCCGCAAGCATGGACACGCGTGTGCACGCCCCGGTTCCCCTGGCGAGCCCCGAGCAAACCGGTTCCAGCGGCAGCACCGGACAGGGGCAATCCCACACCCCCCCCCCCCCCCCCCCCCCCCCCCCCCCCCCCCCCCCCGGGGAGCC
>NDXB01019461.1:89339-114338 GCA_002631895.1 Agapornis roseicollis
GGGGGGGGGGGGGGGGGGGGGGGGGGGGGGAGGGTGCACTCTCCCGTCCCCTCCGGCAGCCTTCATCCCAGGCCGGCTGCTTCCTCCTCCTCCTCCTCTTCCCACCCGGGCACCTCGAGGCTGGCAGGAGAACAATAGCGAGGAGGATGAGTAAGATGGTCCCCATCGCCTTGGCAACGCGCTCGCGAGGAGCCAGGCGCTGCCTGACAAGCGCGTTCAGCCTCGGCGCAGCGGGCGCAGGTAGCACGGCAGCAGCCCCCTCCCTCGCCGCCGCGGCCCCACCTCCCACGCCGCACGGGCAGCGCCACGTGAACGCGCCCGGTTCCCCCACCGCCGCCGGCACCCGCACACGCCGGGAGCAGGCAGCGACACGCACCCAGCACCCAGCTCGGCCCAGGCTCGGCTCGGCTCGGCACCGCCCGGCTCACCGGTGCCTGGCTGTGATCGCGGTTTGGCCGGGGAACGTGCACCTCTGGTACGGAGCTGATGGGCTTCCTGCGGCTGTCCGTGGTATCTGCGGGTATCTGAGGATGCCTGCGGCAAGCTGGGCTCCCATCCCCGACCGACCACAGCCACACTTGCCCCCCTGGCTCTCCTCCCCAGGATGGGTCGTGCTGCAGGAGGACCTTTGGTGTGCCCAGAGCTGAGAGTGCTCTGGGGTGACAGGGATGTTTGCGAGATCCAAAAGCAACCTGAAAACAGCTCTGCCTACTCAGCACCTTGTCACAGAGGTATTGGGGGGAAAACAGATCCCTGCCAGCACCTGCTGCCCTGGGGTCAACCTAACCCAGCCCTGTGGGGTGGGAGGGCACTGCGGCTGGGACACCACAGACGGGTGTCTGAGCACATTGCCCTGCATGCTCCTGGGCACAGAGTGAGCCACAGGTGCAGGCAGGGACATGGCCCCAGGGGTCCATGCTGAGTGGCACAAGAAGGGATGGGGGCACAGGGAGGCAGAGCCCCCACTGCTGGGATGGTGGCGTGGGGTGGCACCAGGCTCAGGAGGTGGGTGGACACCCCTGAAACCCCACATCCCATGGCCCCATATCCCCATAACCCCACATCCCACAGCCCCACATCCCATAGCTCCACATCCCATGGCCCCATGGCCCCAGCATGCCCATTCCATTCTCCACAGAGCCCCCTCAAGGCCATACGGAAGGGATCAGCCAATCAGAGAGCTGTTTACTGCAGAGCATGTGTTTGACTCCTCATCCTAAACACCATAAACTTGCTGCCCCAAACACACCTCAGGGCCCGTTCTGAGCCTGAGGGTTCTCAGCCCCACATCCCCTCACTCTCAACCTGAAGCATTTGCCATGCTGTTTGAGATGCTCACCACAGCAAGGGTCTGTGTCTATGGGACGGATGGCTGGTAGGAACCAGCTTTCCGTTCCATGGTGGTCTGGAGGGATGGTTCTAGCTGAATGATTGCTGATCACCTATTGCAACTGGATGCTGCTGTTTCAGAAGAGCCAAAGCCTTTCCTACAGTGCCGCTGTGCCATTTGTGGTGAAAAGGCAGGGAACCTTCACTTCTCTCTCCTCTCCCAGGGGTTCATTTCAGCAGCTCAATCGGTGCGGATGCAGTAAAAGCCCTGGCTGCATTAATGACATACAAATGTGCCGTAGTGGGTAAATACAAAGGGAACATGAAGCACATGAGGACCTGGGCATGGGATGGGGCTGTGGTACAGTGAGTCAGAAAAGCTCATTAGATGCTTTGAAAATCAGAAGTGCTCTGGAAGTGCAGGATGTTCCTCTGGGCACGGATGCGCGAGGGCACGGCTTGCTGTGGCTGCAGAATATGCCACTGGCAGGCCAGGATGTTCGTGTTAATCAGGGAGCATCAAGCGCTGTGCTTCTCAGAAGCAGTTTCTGCCTAGGTTGTCATGGATTCAGCTCTGGCTGGTGGTTGTGGCAGGCTCAGGGGCTGTATCCCATCCTGCCTTCAGCTCTGCTCCGCAGAGGCCGTGTGTGTGTGGTGTTAAGGGGGTGCTGGCACGGGGAAGCATGAGGGTTCACCAGTGGGATCCTGATTGCCACAGTCACCTCCTCTCCTGGGGAGCTGGCAGAGAACATCTGTCTGCCTCACCTGGTCTTTTCCAGATGCCCCTTTTGGCAGTGCCATGATGGTGTGAGGATCGATCCAAGGAAATACTCGGTGAGCTCACTCCTTCCCCCGCCGACAGCCTGTTACTCACAGTCCAATTCCACAGCCCTCCCTCTCTGTGCCTATCACAGCGATGCTCTCTCACAAGCCGGGGGAGATGTTTGTAGTAACACTCACCCAGTGACTGTGAAAAGCAGCTTGGGGCGGGGAGGGGGGCTGTGAACTCTGGTTCATGGGGCAGTGCATCTGGGCAGAGACGTGCTGAAGGAGCAGGGACACCTCTGCTGCTGCCCACTTTGCACTGCGGGAAGATGAAAAACAAGAGGGGTTGGAAGGGCAGCGAGCAAAGTGACCAGGAGTTCACACAGCTTCTTTTGAACCCAGGCTCTCCTCATGCTGTGAATTACCTCCCTGGGGACACCAGGGTGAGCGCTGTACAGGCAGGGCAGAGTGGAATGCAGCTCCGCGATTTTTCTTGGGGCCTGTAGTAAAGACGGGTGTTCTGTTGTTCTGCTATTCTCATGCAGGAGCATGAGCTGGAGGTAATAACAACACATTTCACTGCAGAAACGGCCAAGAAGGGTGAGTGTTTTGTCCCGGTTCTGCAAGCAGAGGGTGGTGTGCAGGCAGGGGGGCGGGCAGCTGCCGCCTGGCTGGGCAGGCACAGAGGCTGTCAGCAGCCCTGGTGCTCTGCTGTCCGTGCACTGCTTTCCTCTGCCTGCGCTCTAGATTTGGAGCAGGGGGAGCCTCCTGCAGCACCAAGCACAACGGAGCTGGCCCAGGCTGCCTCCCCGCTACTGCTGGGCAGGCTCCATCCCCACTGGCCTGTGCAGTCACAGGGAGGAGTGGAGGTTTCTCCCTCCTTAGTGTGTGCTCAGTGAGTGCTGGTCACAAGGCAGACCTTTACCTTCTTTCTTTACTTGAAGGACTGGGAAGGGACAAGGCAAAGACTGCAAAAAACAAAGCTGTTCATGCCTGAGGGAAGCTGGGGTATGGACAGTGCCAGGGTATGGTCAGGGGACCCCTTGGCGTGCCCAGGGTGACGACCAGCCATGGAAATCACCTGGCTGTACACATGCCATTGGCTGGAGCAGAGCAGCTGAATCACAAAGGCAGGATTCGACAGGCCCTCTGCAGGGCCTGGGATTGATGTGCTGGCCCCTGATGTCCGCTCCAGGCAGCTGGAGATGTCCTGGATAGCTGACACCTACACATACACACTGGGGTATGGAGTAAGCTCCCACAGTGCTGGTCCGGAGCACAGGATGCTACAGAAACTGTAAGGGTTTGTGCCCAAAGGTCTGTGCCACTGAGTTGCTTCGGGTGCAGCTGAATTTTAGGGCAGTGTGAGGGAAACTGAGGCTTGGGGAAAGTTCCCTCTAGAGGTCTTGCGCCAGGTGAGACCTTAACCTCCTCTGCCCATCCCATCCTCGCAGGACATCAATGCCCAGGTGTGGGTGACAAGAAAGCCCATGAGCCAGGGAGGCATTCATGGGTGACACTTGGCCACCGGGCACAGGGTCCTGCATGGCATTGAGAACTATACTCACCCATACGGGCTCACAGAGTGCATCAGCCTGAGCCCCACCTTCCCTGGCAAGACTTTCGTGCTGCAGGTGAGTGCTCAACCCAGCTACAGCTTTGAAGAGGACATTTCCTCAGGACCATTCTGCCTTTCCTTTCAGTCTCAGCACCTGCAGTGCTCTCTGGACATAATGCCCGGACTCTTTCCTCACCCTGTGGCAGCTGGCACTCATTTAAGCAACACTCATTTGAGTGTTTTGGACCTGCTGTGTGTGAATCAGTCTCAAAAGCCAATTGATCTCTTAGGGACTTGAACCAGCAGTCCAGGAGTGCTGCACTGTTCACTCTGCACCGTCATTCCCAAGGTTTCCCTGCAGACATCCCACCTGAACATGCTCATAAAATGGAAGCTGTGCCTGTGCAGCAGGCAGAGCGGAGAGGTGGCAGGACACAGTGAGCTCTGCCAGGCTGGATGGCAGCAGCCAACAAACTCCAGTGATTTCTGTCACCTCCAAACCACTCACAACAAGCTCTGATGCTACCCACAGCAAAGGTCCTGCTTGTGGGTGCTCTGTGGGTCTGGATCTTGCCTTGCCCAGCAGCCTGGGAGCTCGGTGGGACCCTGAGGGTGCCAGCCCTGCGTTTTCCCCTCTCCTCCCAGGAAGGACATTCCCTTCCCTGCAGCCCAGGCCCTGCTCACAACCGCGGTGCGGTGCTTCCCCCTGCTGTAGCTCCAGGAGCTCCAGCGCCGGGCCAGGAGCTGCTGCCCCATCCGCTGCCCGCTCTGCGCCGGTTCTACTGAGCCCACTGCTCTCTGCAAGGGAGAAATAACCCGGAGAGCGCACACCGAAGCCTTGCCTGCAGCCAGCGCTCTGCTCCCTCCGAGCCTCTCTCCCCGACACAGCCGAGGTGCCGCGGGGAAGAGGCGTTGAACCGAGGCAGCACCCGGAGGTGCATGGGGCTGAGCCCTTTCCTTTCCGCACATCCTTCTGCTTCCCTGGTGCAGCAGCGAATGAGGAGGCTGCTCGCCGTGTGCGGGGTGTTTTGGTGTATTTTGCAGCTTCAGGAACCAGTGGCGCTTTCCAGAGCTACACTAAGCTGGCAGGCGCCTTGCTGCAGCCAGCGCAAACCCATCTGTTCCCGTTAGAAGAGCCGAGCTACCCCCGGCCCTGCCCGGTGCCGGTGCCCTGGCAGCAGGTCGCACTCAGCATGAGGGGCAGCAGCATTGCTCAGGCTGAGCCTATGTGCTGCGTGGTGCCCACCGAGGGGCTGTGTTTCTCACTGGATCTGGTTTCTATCGAGACTGGTTCTTAGAAGCTGAAGGCATGCTGTGCTTGGAACATCACAGCTTTTGAGTGTCTGAAGAACCTGAACCACATTAGCTATGGCCTTCTCGGTTTCAAGTACAAGCCAGAATCCAGCTACCACGTCTTGCAGTCAGTTCAGCATAGCCTGGAGCAGTGGTTTGGCAAGGCCAGAGGGGAGATCCCCATCGTCTGGTCCCCAGAGTTCCAGCCCCATGTAACTGTAAATGCCTACAGCCATGGAGGGTTCCCTTGGACCACTTGTTTCTCATTCTCAGACATTCCTGTCTCCCTTGCTATCATCCCATTGATGAAGGGGATGGGGTAGAGATGCTGTGTGTGGAAGTACAGCCCCACCATCTAAGAGTGCTGCTGGGTGCTGCAGGGAGCCACTTGGGAGCCAAGCCATGTGCTGGAACCAGCTGCAGAGGTGGCAAGCCAAGCTTGAGCGATCTGTGATGATCCTGTTTCAAGCAGAGGGGCTGTGTTTGATAACTGGATTTAGGGGAGCCAATCTCCCACAAAGGAGACAGAACTTCTTCCCCTCAGTCTGCCTCAGACAAGCACATTGTGTATTTGGGACTGGCCTACACCATCCAGTATCCAGCCAAGGTACCACCAAGGGCTCTTTGTCTTGTTCATCCCTGCCCTTGGGCACCTTGCCTTGCTGCAGAGGCTCTGGGATGTATTTGAGGAGTGCTCACCCACAGCACCCCATCACCCCTGCTGCCACGTCAGCACAGGGCCCGGGTTCATCTTCCTGGTGGTGGCTGTACCCACCCTGTGGGTAAAGCCTCATGCTTGGCAGTGTCTTTTGTTGCTGCAGCATTCTTGTCCCTCTCTCTGTACCCCAGACCAATGTGCCCCATCTTCAGGGTTGCTTAGATGAGCTGGGGGATGCAGTGCTGGGTTGGGGATGCCTTGTGCCACTCCTCAGAGAGGTGCCTGTGCTGTGCTCAGCAGTGTGAGCAATGTGTGTGGAGCCCATGCATGGGTACAGGGTGCTGTGGGGCAGCAGTGGGAGGGCATCTCCAGACCCATTCGTAAGTGACTCCAGGTCTTACAGAACAGCCCCTTGGTTGCTTGGTGCAGCAGTGATCCTTTCCTTCTTGGGTGCTCACTGGGTCCTCTGCCCCTCCTTGTCCCCAGACCCTTTCAACACACATCACCCTCACAGCTCCCCTCTCTTTCTCTAGCAAATCATGGCCATGGCTGCAAGGTACAACCTGGGCCTGGACCACAGCACTGCTGCCTACCTCTGTGCTCTAGAGAAGGTGTTCACTGTGTATGATGAGCCTGGCTTCACCTACTGACACAGCACCCATCAGGGCTGGCACACACATCTCTATCAGTGCATGGTGAGGGTCACAGGCCTGCTGCACAGGGGTGCCCAGGACATTGTGCTGTGCAGTGGGGACACCCTGGTCCCTATGAATGGTTGCTTCAAGCATGTTTTCTCCCTGCTGCCTGGCTCTCAGCTCTCCTGGGCTTCTCCCTCTGCCCCAGCCCCTTTACAGCCTCCTGGGTGCTGGAGGAAGCCGGTGCTGGTTTGTGTCTGCTTCCCCCCGCCTGGCAGAATTGGACGAAGGAAGTTAAAAATGCAATGAACCCTAGGGGAGGGGACAGCCCATGGCACAGCCAGCCCCGGGAACAGCTGCTTGGTCCATTGAATAACACAGAGTGGATGCTGCAAGCACCGCTGCAACTGGCGCAGCCATGCGGAGCGCAGCCAGCGCAGGGATTTGCAGGCGTCAGCAAACCTGTTGTGTGGCTGTGCTGACTGCAGCAGCTTCCCTCTTGGCTGGTGAGCAGCAGGAGCTGGGGATTTAATCTGGGGATATTCGTGGTGGAGAGACTCAGAGCAGCCTCACCCCAGCGCTGCAGTTGTGGAGTGGAGGCTGGCAGAGGATGTGGGTTGGGTTGGTGGCCTTGCCCTGGGGAGCTGAAGGAGCAAGGACCATGCTCTGGAGTGGGCACAGGAGCCCCTGTGGTGGACATCACTTGGTGTGTGGCACTCACCTGCCCTTGAGGTGGTCACAGCGCAGCCACAGGTGCCAGCCCCCTGAGGGGAGCAGGGTCACACAGGAAGGTGGGGCAGCAGAGGAGAGGCTCCCCTCTGCTCTGCACTTCTGGCACAGGATCGGTGCCTTCCAGGAGGTTCCTTACCAACAGCAGCACATCCTGCTGAAGGGGGAGCTGGGGGAAGCTTGCACCCAGCACTTGATCCCCTCTGCCAGCACAGCCAGCATCCCAGGAGGGGACCAGGATGTGTCTAGCCTTATTGCAGCCTGGGGTCCAGCCCAGAAGGCCCCCTGCATTCACCTGCAGACACAAAGCACTGCAGAGAACACACAGGCAGGTGACATGGGGACACCGCCTGCACCAGAAGCATCGCTGGTGGCTCAGAGTACAGTGACCTGCTGCTCACACAACAGCAAGCAGACAGGAAGACACCTTGTCCTCATCACAAGAACGCAGTCCTGCCCACTCCTCCAGCAGGAAGGGGTCAGTTAGCCTGCCCCCAGCCCCTCATTCCTCTTCCCCAAAGAGGAATTTTGATTCCCCAAATCACCCCTCTCTCCTTAGAACCCACAACCAAGCTTACAGACAAGAGCTGGCTTTATTCACGGACACGAGGGCAGCTGTGTCACTGGCAGCTGCCCTCGTACTGCACATCCAGCGACAGGAGCAGGGGGATATCCATGCCACAGCACAACACAGCGTCGGCACTACGGGACCTCAGGGAGGGCACGGCCACTGTCACCACCCAGGAGGCTGGGGAGCAGGCTTGGGCACCAGGGGTTCACAAAGGCAAAAGACCCGTCTACCCATAGAGATAGAGATATATATATGTAAAAAAAAATAGTTCCACGATGACCAGAGCAGAACCACAGGGACATGCGTGCAAGCCAAATGTACAGCAGCCCGCAAGCAGGTAAACATGCGTTGTACAGACACAGACACGCCAGGATGCAGCCAGGGTTTATGGCGCTGGGAGGGATACAGAGCGATAAACCCGGGCTACATGCATGCATTCACACACACACACACACACACACACACCAGCCCCTGCGGGCAGTGCCCATGGCTCAGGGATGTGCCAGGGCTTGGGGGCTTGGACACCGCGGGAGCTTATCACTGCTAGACACAATAGAGAGACACGGACACTGTCCCTTGGAACGGAACTGGAGGAAGAACTCGTGAGCGAACAGGGCAGAGGCACCCCTGTTCCTCCTCGGCACAGAGGCACCGGCCAGGGCCGGCTGAGGAGGAGCAAGGGGCTACCGCCAGTTCGTTGTGCTGCTGGTGGAAGAGGCGAGGATGGGGATCCATTACGCCTCTGGCTCGTATTCCTGGTATTCCTCCTGTGGGGAAAGAAAGAGCCCTTGAGAGAGCTCCTGGAGCCCCTGTCCCATCCAGACCCACATCAGCCTGCCCATGGGCTGCAGCTACCTCGGAGCAGGCAGGTTCCTGGCTCTGCTCCAGACAGGGATGGTCACTGGCACACTGAGCACTTGGCACCATGTGCCCTCTGCAACGCCCTGTGCCCCATCCCCTCACCTGCGGGGGATCCTCGTAGTTCTCCCCCTCTGGCTCCAGCAGCGGCTCGACCAGCGGCTCCTCAACAGCCTCCTGGGCCACCTCCTCTGCCTGGGGGTGAACCGGGGATCAGACACACACACACAGGTCCCACACACAACACCCACCCTCCCTGCTCCTGGCACTGATCAGCAACACACCCGGGATACTGAGGGCTCCACATGGGGGGCACCAGTGGGGCCCGGGGGGCACCCACCAGCTCACCTAGCTGGGAGGAGACAGGCAGAGGGCCATGAGAGCAGGGCTTAGGTGTGCGTGTCCCTCAACTGCTCCCAGCCTCATTCCCCAGCAGGCGAGGGGTGCTGGCACCATGTGGTTCCCAGGCGCTGGGAGCATCCTGCATCCCTGGTAGTGAGGGCGGTGCTGGGTAACCCCTCCCCGGGGCTGGCAGGAGGGAAAGGCAAGCAGCTGATCCCCCCCCGGTGCAGCGGCGCTGGCCTCATTTCTTCAGCTGATGCTATTTTGGGCTAAGCTGGAAGTCGACAGCTCGTGGGGGTGGCGAAATGTCCCTGCCCGCCCCTCGGCTCCCGCAGCTGTCAGGTCACCTCGCAGCCGTTGGAGCAATGCTCCGCGGCCCCGCACCGCCAGCGCCATGCAGGAGCCCGCACACGCACACGTCCGCAGTGGCGTGCTCGGGGCAGCGATGCCTGCGTGTCCCGGACCTTAGGGACTCTCCCGCGGGGCCGGGGAGCAGCCAAAGGGCTCCCCACTGAGCATGGGGATATGGCAGCATCCCCATGGGCATGGCAGTGGCCTGGAGGTCTTGCTCACCTTCAGGTCCGCAGGGAATTCCTCCTTCTTCACCAGCCCAGTGGCTGCTGCGATGTTGCCAGCGCCCGAGAACGCTGCTTCACCCAGCTGGGACGCCTGCTCCTTTGCTTTCTCAGCCACTGCAAGAGCCGGGGGTGCCCATCAGTGTCCCCCCCCAGGCAGGGAGAGGGCTCCAGATGTAGCTCCATGCCCCGCAGCACCTTGGAGGGCTGGTGGAGAACTGCTGGCAGGATCAGACCCTCCCCACCTCCCTACCCTGGTGCTGGGGAGGGGAGAGGACAAGGACGCTGCTCTGCAGCTGGGCAGGGAGTGTGAGGAGCAGCTGCAAATCCTTCCTGGCAGGCCCTGTTATACAAGAAGCTTTAGCTGGGTGACATCAGCCCCTCAATTAGCTTCTGATCCTGTTAGCACAGCCACACTCTTGGGGCCAGAGGGGTACCATAGTGGGGATCCAAAAGGGGACCATACCTGAGGTGACACCTTGCACCACGCCTTGGGTTTTACTCCCTGGGGGCAAAAAAGAGATAGAGACAGGGTTAGAGTTGTTGCAGCTGGACTCTGCCATGTGCTGTGCCTGGGATGCTGGTAGGGCTCTTTGAGCTGGCGCTGCATCCTGCTCTGCACCAGGGCAGCCGGGAACTGAGCACCTGCACAGCTTCCTGCAAGGCTTCCCTGATCCCTGTAGGAGCCTGGCCTGGTGCAGCATGGGGCCCAATGCTGTGCCAGGGCAGCCAGGCAGGGTGCACACCAGCTGTGCTGCTGAGCAAAGCCTCCCATTGGAGCTGGGATCCATACCCAGAGCTGGGGCCAACATGGCACGGGAAGCTCACAGCCGGAGCAGCCCAGGGCTGAGTGCTGCTTCTGGCCATGTCACCCTGCCATGCTCCGTTCAGGTGGAGTAACACAGCCCGCAGGTGCCAGGACACCCCATGGGATGGGAGCAGGTGTCTGTGATGGGGAAAGGCAGGGGCTGGACAGCTCCTGCAGGATGAATCCTCAGGGCGCTCCTGGAGCTGCTGGACCCTTCCACAGCACCCACCACTGCCCTGGGAACAGCTCCGGGATCTCAGCCCTCCCGCAGAGCTGGTGCCCTCTGGAGCGGGACGGAGTCAGAGCGCTGCGCCCTCCTTCCGCTGCAGGCAGCGCGGCCTCAGCCCCCACCCCCGAGAAGCCCATCACCACCGCTGGCGCACTGCCTGCCCGGAGCTGCCTCCTCCCCGCCAGCCATAGCTTCGAGGTTTCGGCCCCGAACAGACCCTGGCCCCGAGGGGCAGCGCGGAGGGACCTCCCACAGCCGCCGGCGGGATGCAGGGGAGATGCCGGCAGAGCCGCGGTGTGGGATGTGCTCCAGGACACGGCCTCTCCAAGGCGGACAAACGTGTTCCCAGTCCCTTGATGCAAGGTGGGGGCATCCCAGCACAGAGATCACCACCTCCACCACGGTCCCTCTGCGCTCCGGCCCCAGAGCATCCCCGGTGAAGAGCCACGGGGCCCTTTAGCTCAGACCACCGGGAGCCAGGATGGGTTCCCGCGGGTCCCATCCCCTCAGCCTGGGGACCAGCCCTGACACTGCCTCTGCCCTCGGGGCCCAACCTCCTGCCTGCACCCGCCCTGTGGGCAGGGCACTGCGGGCACCGGCTCTTGCCCCGGGACACCCCGCCGCAGGCTGGCCGTGACTGGGGGAGCGGGGAAGGTGACAGTGGGGCGGCGGTGAATGAGCAGGAGAACGCAAGGGCAAACGCAGGATCCGGCAAGGGCAGGCAGAGGGGACCGGCAGGAGCATGCAGGGCAGGAGCATGCAAGCAGAGATGGGCAGGGATTAGCCGGGGGGCTGGCGGGGGGCTGGCAGGGGGCTGGGCAGGGGGCAGGCAGGGGGAAAGAAGGCCGAGCCGGCCCTTACCGACATAGAGGACCCCTTCCTTGGTCTTCTCGGCAGCCTCTGCCACCCCCTGCTTGGTCTTCTCGGCAGCGGCGACCACCCCCTCTTTGGCCTTGGACAAGCCCTTCATGAACACCTCCATGGCTGCTCTGCGGGGAGAGGCCGCACGGCTTCACCCCGCCCCGGCCCGGCCCCGCTCCCGCCCGCCCTGCGCATCCCGGAGCCCCCGGCCCCGCCGCCCTCCCGCGCCTGGCCCCGGTCCCGCCGCCCGCCCGACCTGGCTCGCTGTCGGCGGGGACGGACGGGCCGGGCCGAGCCGGGCCGGGCTGCGGCGGGGCGGGCTCAGTGCGGCTGTGCCGGAGCCGCGCCGCGCTGCGCCGTGATGCGCGGGGGGGACCGCGCGGCGCGGGGCTGAGCCGAGCCCAGCCGAGCCGAGCCGAGCCCGGCTGCCCCCGCCCCGCACGGGCTCGTTTCCCGCACGGCTCGGAACTGTGGGACGGTCACATCACGTCGTACTTGCTGCCCGTTCCCACCCGTCCTGATCCCATCCCGCACTGCTCCCACACTATCCTGTCCCATCCCCATCCCACCCTCTCCCTCTTCCATCTTCTCCCGGTCCTCATTCCATACGCTCTAGAGGCTGTCCCTGTCCCATCCTGTCCTCATCCCACCACCTCCACGTTCTACCCTCTCTCTACACCATTCCTGTCCCCCATTCCACCCTGACCCCATCCTCTCCTTATCATGTCCTCTTCCCATCCTCCCCATCCCATCCCCACCCTTCATCCTGACACTACCCCACCCTATCTGTGGGCCACCCTGCCCTACCTCAAGACACACCATCTCGAGCCCACCCCACACCGTCTGCACTTTACCCCGTCCTTCCCCCCATCTTGATTCCATCCCACCCTGACCTCCGTCCCCCAGCACCCTGCCCTATGGGGGATCCCCTCAGCTCCCTGCCCCACAGGAGGTGCTGGCCTGCCCCCTTCCCACCCCTCCCCTCCCCTCCCGCCCCACCAGCTGCAGGTGGAGCTGCTTCATCCCACCCGCCTGTGGTCACTTAAGAGCCGGGGGCTGCTGGGGGTAGCCTGTGCTGTGCACGATGGCTGACGGGGAGCAGGTGAGTGTTCGCTGCGGGCTGGGCCAGGCGGCAGAGCCCAGGCAGCAGAGCCCAGGCAGCTCCGCTGTCCCCCTGGAGTTCCCCCTGGGAGTCCGTGTCATGGTGTGCCGGTGGCCGTGGGACTCCTGCTGCTGTTCCTCCTTCCCCAGCGCAGGCAAGAAGAGCGGCATCGGAGGAGAGCTCACCAGCAGGAGCTGCTCCTGGCAGAGAGCCTGGGCAAGCACCCCCTGCAGAACAGGTATGGAGGGGCCCGGCTACAGGCAGCTCCTCCCAGCACGATGCTGGGGATGGAGGGGGGTCCAGCAAGGCTGACATGCCTTCCCCATGTCCTCTCCCTGCCCAGGTGGGCACTGTGGTTCTTCAAGAACAAGAGCAAGATGTGGCAGGAAAACCTGCGCCTCGTCACCAAGTTCAGCACTGTGGAGGACTTCTGGGCGTGAGTGTCCCACGGGTGGGCAGCGGGTCTCCTCTGAAGAGGTGCTGGGTAGCGGTGGATGGGCCAGAGGACTATGCTGGGGGCCACTGAGGCACCTCTTGTCACCTGCTTCTGTGTGTTGTCTCCGTTCTGTGCAGGCTGTACAGCCACATCCAGCCTGCCAGCAAGCTCTCCTCTGGCTGTGACTACTCCCTCTTTAAGGTACTATATCCTGTCTGCTGCAGCCCCCCTGCAGCCCCCAGTGTTATGGGGTGCACTGAGTGCCAGTGGGGCTGGCAGGCCACTGTGGCCATAGGGTGGGAGGGGAAACCTGGCTGGGTGCATCAAGCACCCAGGCATCCCCTTGCCCATCCCTAGGACGGCATTGAGCCCATGTGGGAGGACAGCCAGAACAAGTGTGGCGGGCGCTGGCTCATCACCCTGGCCAAGCAGCAGCGGCACACTGAGCTGGACCGTTTCTGGCTGGAGACGGTGAGTGTGGCCCCACTTGGCTGCCTGTGGGATCCTAGCAATGGTGGTCCTGCTATCCCAGCACCAAGTCCTAATGGGGACTGTCCTGGGCTTCATTCTTCTCCTGGCAGCTGATGTGCCTCGTCGGGGAGATGTTTGATGATTACAGTGATGAAGTGTGTGGGGCCGTCATCAACATCCGTTCCAAGGGGGACAAGATCGCCATCTGGACGCGGGAAGCGGAGAACCAGGAAGGGGTCATCCACATCGGGTAATGCAGCTTGGTGGGGTGGGGGTGAGAGTGGGGTCCCTGGGCAGGGAGCTGGTGGGAGAAGTGATGCTGCCCGTTCATGCATCCCCTTCCCTCCTCCAGGCGCATCTACAAGGAGCACCTGGGCCTGTCACAGAAAGTGGCCATTGGATACCAGGCCCATGCAGACACAGCCACCAAGAGCGGCTCCCTCACCAAGACCAAGTTTGTGGTGTGACCGCAGGGGGAACGGGGCATTGCTCAGGGGGTCCTGTGTCCAATCCCACAATGAATAGCTGCAGATAAGCATGGTCTCTGTGTCCAGGGCTCTGGCATGCTGGGGTGGCTCTTGCTTTGGGGGTGGGGTCTATGTGTGCCATATCCTGTATCTGTCTGCTGAGTGAGCAGGGCCAGGAGCACAGAGCTGCCATCACCCAGGCATCACTGCGGTTTTGGGCATTGTGTGACCCCTGCCTCCCCTAGTGTCCCTCTTCCTGGGGCTACAAGGGTACCCCCTGCTCTTGGGATCCCTGGATAGTTCTCAGAAGGATGGTGGATGCTGTCCTCCCCTGGTTAAGGCACTGCCCTGTGCATCTGGATATGGGAGTGGGGTATCAGAGCCCAGCTCCTCTGTCTCAGCTCAGCTTGCTTGCTGGCCTCCATCTCCCAAGAGCTTCACATAGGTAAGACACAGCTCTGCCTGCTTGGGCACAGCAGCTCCCTTCAGGGTCAATGTCAGGGCTGCAGCACAGCATGGTCCCCAGGCTGTCCACCTTGGCCTGTGTTTGCCCACATCCCCTCTCATAGGCACCTGCAGCATAAGTGATATGAAGCTTATTTATTTCCCAAGGATTTATTGGTGTCAGACCTGCAGGTTCACAGCCCCAAGCCATTGAGCCTTGTAAGTTTGGCTCCTCCTTTCCCTGGCCCATGTCCTCTGTTCTCCTTCCTGGCTGTCCTGGTCCTGGCTGTACAAGGCCACCCCCTTGCTCCAGCCCAATCCATGCTCTGTTCTTTAATGTTTCGTTTTGGTTTTGATTGTGGCCTGTCCTTCCCTCATGGCTACACAGGTCCTTGAGGGGGAGCTGCCTGCTCCCCTTCTGACAGTGCTGGTTGTGCTTCTGCCATCACTGCAGATCTCCTTCAAGAGGAGCCTTCTCCAGCAGCACCTCGGCAACTCCGGCTCCAATTGCACCCTATCCTGGGCAGCACATCCTGCCCATCCCTGTCTCCCTGTGAGCCTGCTCGGCCCTAATGCTGTGTGATGCCTGTGCTGGCTCAGTGCTGCCCTGCCTGATCCCAGGGCTGCTGCCTGCACTTGGGGTTGCAGAGAGCTGCTCCCACAGAAGGGCAGTATCTTGAGAGTATCTCTGCAAGTGCAATGGGTGAGGTATGTCCGTGCCGTGTGCCAGGCTGTGTCCCCATGTCCGTGCCGTGTGCCAGGCTGTGTCCCTATGTCCTTCCACCATGTGCTGCCCCTGGGCTGTTTCTCTGAGCTGGTACCACGGGGACAGGACCCTGCTGCCCTCCCCTGTAGGACAACCGGGCTGGGAGGATCAGCACTGTGGGGTGTCCAACACCCCCAGCCTGGGGTTGCCTGCATGGGAGGAGAGGAGCCGCGGATCCGGCTGAACACTGCGGTGTGCGCGGCGCGCTCCTCCCGCACCATGTCCGCACCGGCAGCCCGGGCTCTGCCTGCACTGCCGGCCCCTCGCCACGCGATGGTGCCGCTCGCCCGGCCTTGGCCATCTCCGGCACGGCAGGGCTGGCAGCCTGCCCTGCCTGCAGTGGGGCATCTCCTGCCCGCCCTGCCTGCAGTGGGGTACTCTGCCCCCTGTCCTGCCTGCAGTGGGGTGACGGAGCTGCCCCTCGCTCCCCAAGGTGAGAGGCAGACAGGAACCACGTGTGGGGTACAGGCTGTGGGGCTGGCAGGGCTGAAGCTGGAGAGATTGATGGAGGAGAGAGGGATGCATGGGATCCAACGCACGGTTAATGGCCTCTGTTTGTGACCACCACCACCATCAGTGGCAGCATGAAGTGAGTGAGGGCCAGGGGCTGCCTGTCCCTTTCCCTTCAGCCCACTCCTCTGCCTACCATGTTCCCCCTATAGCCTCCCACCTGGCTCTGATGCTGAGTCCCACCTCAGCCACTCTGTCCCTGTCCCCTCACCCCCACACCGGGTGCAAGGGGGCTGTGCTCATAGCGTGCACTGTGCCCCACCATGTGGGGAGGCTAAGGTTACCGGAGGGGTGCTGGCAGAGGCTGCTCTGTGCCACTGCTGCTCATTGCCATTCGCATGCAGCCGCGGTGGGATTTCATTTGATTGGAAAAGTAATAGGAGCCATTTATCTCTATGGCTTTATGGGCTCCCGGCAGTCCTGCAGCCCAGACAGGCTGGGGGGCTAGCAGTGCCCACCTGCAGCCTACCCATTGGGGACGCAATGGCTTCTACCCTCAGCTCCTGCACCCCAGGATCCCTGCCTGCAGGATGAAGGGTGCTGGGAGTTCGGGCAGCTCGGGGACCCCTGGGTGGATGTAGCGGTTGCCAGCAGTACCCGGTGAGCGCAGCAGTGGCAGGGCTGCCCCAGCCTGTCTCACGCCGGGCAGATGTCCCAGCTGGCAGCCAAGCTGGCAGCCCTGTCAATAATAATAATTAAAAATTAATACTAATCAAAAGGGAGAGGCAGATGGCAGCAGACATGCGGCAGGGCTGGGGGGGGGCGAGGGGCATGGGAGACAGGGAGGCCAGCAAGGATGGGGATGGGAGGGACCAGGGTGCGGTGGGGCAGGAAATAGAGGTCAGGGTGGTGTGGGACACAGGAGGGATGGGAGGGTGTGGGGCACAGCAGGGATGGGGACAGCAGCACAGCACAGGAGGGGATGCATGTCCCCCTCTCCTGTGTGCGGTGCAGGGTCACCTTGCCGGCAGCTGGCGGGCAGCCCGTGCCTCAGCTCTGCAGGCTTCCAGCACGGCCTCTTCCTGCACCACCAGTTCTGACAGCTCCAGCAGCAAGGACAGATCCTGCCCCTGACATGCACCCAGTGCCAGGATGGGTGCAGGCACCCATCTCATTGCAACCACTGGGTGCTGCAGGGTTAAAATCCCCCAGAGTAACTGGGGAAGGAGCTGGCTCCATGGCAGAGTGTGTGGGCCGGGAGGAACAGGCAGCGCTGGCTCACCGTGGGAGTGGGCAGGCAGCGCGGCTGCAGGCACTGGGACTGTGCCACGGCTGTTCCTTCAGTGCCTGCGCCCACCTCCCTGCCCCATCACCTGCATTGTGGCCAAAGGGATGCTCTGGGACCTGGAAGGGGGCACCTGGGCAAGCAGGAGACCTCCACCCCCTTGTACTGCCAGCATTTCTGGGTGGATAGGACCCTCGGAGGTACCCCACACCCTCCATACCCACCCTTCAAGGCCCTGAGCTTGCCTTCCATCTGGAATCACCATGGCAGGCGGGGAGGGGTACCCAGAGTCAGGGGTACCTACAACGCACCGTTCCCATGACAACCTCCCTGGAGACAGCCTCCGGTGCGGGAGATGTGGGAGGTGAGGGGCCCATGGACCCCTCTGTGCCTGGGCTCCTGCACCTGGCAGGACACAGAGGGGCTGCATCCGTGGGTCTTGCATGTGGCCTCGGGCTCTGCCTGCCCTATCCTGACTCTGCAGCATGGGGCAGGCAAGTATGGCAGTGCTGGTGCTGTCTCCCTGTTCTGGGCTGTTCTCCTGCAGCTGGTTTGAACAGGGGGGTGGTGGCAGAGGAGCTTTGCACTGTGGGGTTTGCATGGAGGGGACTGCAGGGAGGGAAGGGGTTAAGTGCCTGCAGGGCCATCCCCAGTGCCAGTAGCAGAGAAGGGGGAGCGGAGGACAGCATCTCCTGCTCTGTACAGTGGGAACAGTGTACCTGAAAAGGGTCCCTTGCTGTCACTTCTCATCTGGATGGCAACCAGGCTCTGCAACACGGCTGAGCACTCTCCTTCTCCGCAGGGACATGCTCGCGTTTCCCACTTGGCAGAGGCAGGCAGGAAAAGGGGAAGGGGGGCTCCATTAGCACCCCCACATCCTCCCAGCATGGCACAGGGACCGGTCGCTCTTCAGGCTTGGAAGGAGCTGCTGCCAGCCCCAGGACTTCTGGGACACAGTGCAGACAGTGGGCAGTGCCACCAGTGCCTGTCCTTTCCCTCCTGACCCTGTGCACCTTGGTGTCCCCTCACGAGGAGCTGGCGATGCTGAAGCCCACAGCCACCCTCCTGCCAGCACCCAGCCGCGGGGCTGCCAGGCTCCCTGCCAGACTCCCCATCCCTATCCCTGCCCGCCCCACATCCCTGGCTGGGAGGGCTTGGTGTTTCCCGGGCGGTCGATGCGCCCATCGATCCCGTGCAGCTCCGCCGGCTGCTCTCCCACCGCCCTGCTAATTAATTGTCTGCCGCTGCTGCTGCTGCTGCTGCAGGAGCGCTGGGCACCAGAGCGCCGGGGCTGCCTGCGCCCTGCCCTGCCCTGCCTGCCAGCTCACCGCCCTTGCCCCACGCAGGGCCACTTGCAGCCCCCAAACCTGCCCATGGATAGGTCATCCTTCGCTGTTCGCAGCCGTGTCCACCCCAGCCAGATGTGAGGATAGGGATAGGGACAGGGACGCTGCCTTTATGCAGGGCTGTAATGAGATTTCTGCTTGGCTGCCTGGGTAGAAAATCCCAGTCAGAGGATGTGAAAAGCTCCTGGGAGCCCCATCAGCCTCCTGCCCCTGCTCAGCTCGGGGTCTATGGAGGTGCCTCAGCACCCACAGTGCTGCTGGGGGACATCAGCACCAGCTTCAGCCCGAAGCACCCTGGCTGGGTAGGATGTGCACTGGCTGGGAGCATCGGCTGGGATGTGCAGGCCAGTGGCTTCACTGCCTGTCCACCCCACTCCCCCCTGTCCCAGCCTGGCACTGCCACTGGTGCAGCCACCCCATGCCATGTGCCACCTCTGTGCCCACCCTCCTGTCCAGCGCTGCCACTTTCTGGCACTGTCTGGTGAGGTTCTGGCACCGTGGCACTGTGTGTGCAGGACCCACGTGTGCAGGGTGGCACCTTACTGAGCCCCAGCCCCTCCAGCTGCCCCACGCCAGCAGCAAATCCATCTCCTTACACAGCAGGGAGCAGCTCTGTGGGTGCTGAGGGCTGTGAGGTGTGGGCTGGGATGGGATGGGCTTTGCCATAGTCTTAATGGAGCCTGCCCTGCCCCTGGCACCACACACGTTAATCTGCTCTTGCAAATGGCTAATTTTGAAAATCCTCTTATCAGAATTAGGTCCTCAACATCCCTATTTATTTACCTTTTATTGTCACAATCTTCCTGTTCCTTGTGTGGCTGGGGTTGTTCTCACTGCCTCTGTTTCCAAGTATCCCTGTGCAGGATGAGGCATGGTATGCCCCATGCCATGCTGTGCCATGCTCTGGCACATGTCCCTCACATGTCACACGTGTTCCTCACACCCTTGGCTCTGCTGTGGACACCAGCAGTCCCAGTTCCTGCTCCCCATTGGCACCCTCCTGTGCCCAGCACCACACACAGCCCTGTCCATGCCTGGCGCCAGGGGCTGGGCCGCATCCTGCTTGTGGGGCCATGCATTATGCATTGTTTATTCATCAGCACCTTCCCCGTTTGTAACTCAATTAAGCAGACGGCGGTTTTGCTAATACAATGGTGTTTAATATTCGACTTCCTTAAACACCACAAATGGATGGGGAGGCAGCACGCGGGTGATCCATTATACATGAGCTCAAATATCTATTTAAATATTTGATGGGAGTTTAGAAAATCTCCAGGCTGGCCTTGACCATGGCTGACGGGGCCAGGCAGGAGGTCAGGAATGGAATGGGATGGTGGATGGGAGCTGCCTTGGCACCCAGAGTTCGTGATGAGCAGGGGACAGTGCAAGGTGATGATGTCCAGCGGGAGATGGCAGCCGCAGCCCACAGAGCCGGTACCACCACCCACTGGGCAATGCCCTCCCTCCATCTCCAGCCCACTCCAGCCCTGGCACAATGGCTGTAGCACGTGGCTGCGCCATGACCACGGCGTGCTGGAGAGGAGAATTAATTTTTAATTCCATCTTAATTAGTCTGAGCAATAAATCCATTTACAGCCCCCAGTGGGGCCAGCGCTCCTGGCATCCCCCCGGGCTCCGGCAGTCATGGCAAACCCAGGCACCGAGCGTGCTGCACCGGGGGAACCGGGCTGTCCAGGCACTGCCTTCCCCTCCCTGAAGTCTCCGGATCCTGTGACTCCCCACATGCTGTGGCCCCTCATGCTCCCCTGGGTGGTGGTCAGGGGTGCTGGGTGCCCCCATGGGCACAAGCCAGGCTGGCACAGCTCCCTAGCAGCAGGGCTCAGAGCTCTGGCAGCTGTGGAGCAGGATCCAGCTCATCCATCCCCTCATCTCCTCCTCAGCAAGAGGCAGAGCAAACAGAATTGAAAGTGATCTCCTCAATCTGTATTAATTAAATTCTATTAATTTGTCAGTGCACGCTGTCACTTCCCCACAGACAGCCTGGCCATGCCAGCCCATGGTGCAGGAGAAACATGCTGGGTGAAGCAGAGTGGCCGTGGCATGGCACCTGCGTGGCAACACGCATGACAAGCACATGGCAAGGGAGCTGGACGAAGCCAAGGCAGGACCAGGCAGCACCGGGACCTTGGTACCTGGGCAGTGGGAGTGTTGTTGCTGGCACCACCGGCGCAGCGGGAGCTGGAAACCATCCCGGGGGAGCAGCACAAGGAGCAGATGGGGGCTGGCACCGCACTGGGGTCCTGAGCCCCCTCCCCACCGTGCTGCTCCAGGGAGGCACCGTGCTGGGTGCCCTGCACAGGTGCCATCCGCACCGGGTACTCCTGCCTGGCAGGGGGTGCTGAGCTGGGGGTCCTGGCGCTGCAGGGGAGCTCACCCTGGTTCCCATGGCAGCTCCCCGGGAGCTCGTGTGCAGCGCAGTGACTTCAGCGGGAGCAGATGGAGCCGCGAGGAGTAGAAACATCCTGTTTCCATGCAAATGCCATCAGTAATAAGGAGCCAGCCTGAAGGAGGGTGATGAGCACTGCAGCACAGCTCTGCCCACGGCGGGCTGGGGGTCCCCTCTCCCGGCTGGGCTCCTACCAGTATCCGTGCAGGATGTGCCTGGGGCAATATGGTGGGATGGGAGTGGGTACCCATGGGCACCATGCACGTGCTCTGCCCTGCCTGCCCACATGGCCAGTGCACAAGCATATTGGTACCGGAGGCCCCTGGCAGGGGTGTGATGATGGGACATGGCTCTGGCTCGCTCCGGGGCTGTTCTGCTGTGGCCTTGGCTCTGCCTGGAACTGCCAGTTCTGCGCTGGGGCAGATGAAGTCGGCAGCGCAGCCGGTGCCACCCAGGAGAGCCGTGCTGGCTTCGCACCCTCTTCAGCTCTTGAAGGCATCAGAGCAGTTGTTAATTGTTCCTGCAGCTGCTAATGAAATTATCTCTGCGTGGCGCTGGGAGCCTCTGCCCAGCCCTGCCATGCCTGGTCCCCGCTGCTGGGGACAGAGAGCTGCTCGGCACTACTGGCACGGGCTCTGGCTCCCACACGGGGCAAGGAGTGTCTCGGGTACCCCAGTGCAGCCTCACCCCTTTCACCCTATGCCCATACTGTGGTCTGGCTGCTGGTGACGGTACCTTGGCTGGGTGCAGGGGTGGTGCTGGGAGGGAAAGGGCCGCATGCTGCAGCAGGGGCAGAGCCAAATCCCCAGGGAGAGACCAGCCTGGCTGCGCGTGGGGTACTTTGGGGACAGGGCCACGCGTGGATCAGTGAGGTGGGTCCCTGCGGGTGGCACACGGTCCCACCAAGATGGTTCCCGTGACATTGCCCAGCATGAGCTGTGGTGGCCGGGCAGAGTTCAGGCAGGACCCCCTTCTCCTGGGGTCCCCCCTGCACCCATCCGTGGGGTGCCAGGCTGGGCTGGGAGACTCCTGGGCATCACTTGGCACAGGTCTGCAGCAGGGATGAGGGGCACAGCGGGGTGCGTGGGGAGTGCCGAACCGGGAGGGATGTCCCGGGGGATGATGCCGTGCCGTGGGGGTGGCACCTTGCCCGGGGGAAGAGAACCAGGGCTGTCCGGGGCGGGATGCGGATGGGAGATGCAGCCGGGGGGGTGCGGTGCCGGCGGTGCGGGGCGGGGGGCGGCGGCGGGGGCGCGCCCAGCTGTTGCGCCGTCCCTTCCGCGGGCGGGTCCGCGCTCGCCGCCCCGCATTGGCGGCGCCCGGGCGGAGCGGAGCGGCGCGGCGGCGGGCGGCAGCAGCGGCGGGGCCGGGCCGGTGGCGGTGGCGGGGGCCGGTGGCGCCATGGCCCGCTGAGGGCACCGCGGAGCGCGGCCCGCCCTGCTCCCTCGCCCCGCAGCGCTCCGCGGGGCGCGCCATGGGTGCGCGGCCGCGCCGCCGCCGGGCCCCCGCCGCCGCCGCCGCCACCACCGCCGCGCCGGGGCCGCTCGGTGCCCTGCTCGCCGCTGCCCTCCTCGCCGCCGCCGGTGAGTCACCGCGCGCCCCCCGCGGGCACCGGGATCCGGGCGGGATGGGGGGGTGGGGGTGGGAGTGCGCGGGAAACGGGCACCGGGCGCTGGACAAGGTCACCCGGGGAGCGGCGGCGGCGGGCGTCCTGCAGGCAGCCGGTGCCCTCCCGAGCGTCGTCCTCTGTGCGGGGTGCCCGGTCGGCTGCGGGGTATCGGGGGGTCCGCGGGGTGCCCTCCGGGGCTGGGGGCGTGCCCCCGTCCCGCGGCAGGTGCCGCCGCCCCCCCCGTGCCCACGGACGGCCGCACACCCGTGCCCAGCCGACGCGGGATCGCGGACGCTGCCCGCACTGGCCGGGCTGGCGCTCGCCGCCTCGCCGGGAAGGCTCCCACAGCGGAGCTGCTCCGCGGATGGGGTTCCAGCCCCACGCACGGGGACTCTGCCTCACGCACAGCATCCCTGCCCCCGGCACGCGGTCCCTTCCGTCCCCATCACCTGGCAGGGACACGGGGGACCGTGGTGAAGGGAGACTCTGGAGAGCTGCCGTCACGTCGCGGGGGTGGCCGTTGCGTGGGGGGGTTGCGGGGCTGTATTGGTGTTGCTGCAGACGCGGACGGTCCGGAGCCCGGCTCCTCTCCGTTCCCCCTCATCGGGCAGAACCCGGCGGGTGGGGGAGCTGTTTGGCCGGACCGCCTGGGCTGAGCGGCACCGGCTGCGGGCCGGGGGCCGGCGGTTGCGGGGGATGCCCGGGGCTGGCGGCTGCGGGCAGGTGTCACGGCAGCCTGGAAGTGGCGGCTGCAGACAAAGGACCAGGCTGGGGGCGGGGAGTTGCGTGGGGCTGGACGCGCGCTCTGCGGGGGTCCTGGTGGGGACACCCCGTCTTTCACCACCGGAGACGTCCTCGGTGCCTGGCCTCGGTGCGCCGGGCGGGCACCCAGCGGGGCTGCATCCCCCGTGCTCCCCGCACCCGTTTTTCCCGTCCGGGCATCCCTGAGGACCCCTCGCCCAGCGCTCCCAGCATGGCCCCGTCTGCAGGGGGACACTGCAGAGCCGGCGCGGTGGGTGGGCACCCCCCACATGGATGGTGCTGCGGGTACCGACCCCCAGCATGGAGCGCTGCTGTCTCCATGGCACTCGCGGGGCCGTGGGGATGGATGGAGCTGGGGGGCAGTGGGACGTGTGGTGCACCACATCATCCCACACCGGCTCTGCGGCGGGAGGTGTGGGGGGGCCTGGCGGTGCCAGCACGGTTCGGGGCACTGCTGTGCGGGAGCTGGTTCCCATTGCTTGGCAAGCAGCTCACAGCAGGACGCGGGGAGACTGAGCCCAGCCACTGGAGAGGCCACTGCTCAGCACTAACGTGCCCAGGCTTGGGCCTCTGAGCACCGGGTGCTGCTCCAGCCTGGTATGGCACGGCACGGCACGGCATGGCACGGTGGGGACCCCTGCTTCTGGGGGCACTGATGCACAGGTTGGGCATAGGGGAATCTGGCTGTCCAGGCACAGGGCCCCTGCCTGCAGCTGTGAAGCAGCATCCCCTGTGTGGGCTGCCTGCTCTGCTGCCTGTTCTGTTGGCGGCAGTGAGAGCTGAGGCTCACCCATGGGCAGCAGAGCGGGTTGAGCCCTCGAGACTCAGTGGCTGCTCCTCTCGACTGCTGCACTGGATGGGCACGGGTAGAGGGGCAGGGTTCTGCCCCAGAGCTACCCCTGGCCCAGTGCTGCCATATGCCAAGGGGAAGGCCCTAGAGCATCTCCTGCATCCAGGCTTGCCCCTTGCCCCCACACTAGCTCCTGATGCAGCTCTTCTGGCAGTATCCATGTGCTCTGCTCTCTCTGCTCAGCCACCAGCTTCGCCGCACTGCTGGGGACCCTCGGGCTCCAGCAGGCAGCTCCCAACCACTGTACCCACAACCCAGTGCCCCACAGCCTGGCACCCAGGTCACTGCATCCTGTCAGCATCCCACACCCTGTGCCTGGCTCGACAGCGGTGCCTGTGCAGGCAAGCAGGAGGGCAGAGGGTGATGGGCAGCGCTGGCACTTGCTGCGTGGTTGGGAAGCCACTGTGCCGGCTGTCGGCGCGAGCACGCGGCAGACGCAGCCTGCCCAGGGCTGTTTGTTCTGGCCCAGTGCCACGCGGGGCTGGCACTACACCAAAAAGGGGGGGGGGTGTGGGGGGCTGGCAGGTGCCAACAGGAGGTGATTGGGGCACGGGTGGTGCTGGCAGGGGCTGAACACCCCGAGAGCCACCACAGAACCTCAACAGCCATGGGTGAAGCTGATGCTTGTCCCACCTGAGTGGACAGCGGTGCCCAGGGCTATACTGGGAATGGTGCCAGTGTCTGAGGGATGATGGCATGGGGACAGTGTGTTGTGCATTTCCTGCACCCTTGGCGTCAGCACCATCACTGCTCTGTGTATTGTGTGTCTGCCTGTGTGCAGGCTGAGGTGGGCTTGGCTGCAGGCTAGCCACACTGGGACCCCATCCTCAACCAGTTGTCAAGTACCCCTTGGTCCTGCTGCCTGCCTGCTCTGTGGGGGCTGCTCCCAGGTGGGTGTCAGGCAGATCACAGCTTACCCTGGCCCCCACAAACCCTGCTGTTCTAGGGCTCCTGTTCACAGGATGGGAGTCTCAGGTCCCCCTCCAGCCAGCCCTTGCTGAGGCTGCTGACAACACTGTGTGCACCCATGGGTACAAGGGGAAGAGGCTACAGGGCTGGACCTCGGCACCCAGGGCTATTGTGTGGCTGGAGGGGCCTTCCTAGCACCCCAACCATCTCCCATTCCTGCTCCAGCAGGGATACGGGGCTGAGGGTCACCTTGACACTCCTCCCAGCGGGGCCAGGGCTCAGCGGGAGCATTTGCTCTTCACTGTCAGTTACAGGAGACAGGAAACCACTCAGGTCCCCGGGCTTAGGACCCCAGCACGCAGGTCTGGGCCAGTCCTATCCCCCCCCCCCCCCCCCCCCCTCCCCGGCGCCCCCCCCCCCCCCGTGTCCCCCCCAGTTCTGCTCCGGCTGAGATGAAGGACGGGCCCGACCCCCCCGCACCCCC
>NDXB01019461.1:114346-178362 GCA_002631895.1 Agapornis roseicollis
GGGCCCGCCACCCCCCCCCCCCCCGTCCCACTGCCAGGCTGGGCTGGGGCACCCCCCTTACCCAAGTGATCTGGAGCCAGGACAGGACCCACTGCCTGTGCAGTGCTGCCAGGCTGGCATGGCTTGCACAGGTCCTGTGGGCATGCTGGGTCTTGGGGGGCTGTGGGCTCAGCAGGCACCCAGGACTGGTGCAGAACAAGGCTCTGTGTGTTCTATAGTACTGAGAGGGGTCCTATTCCATGGGTGCCTGGGAAAGGGTGCCCAGCACTGGGTGCCGGGGCCACTACCCCCCAGGCAGGCAGAAGTGGTCCCTGTGGAGGGGCTGCCATCCCTGGCTGCCTTTGCTGGCACCATTGCCCCTGTACCCTGGGCACAGGGTAGCATGGGCATGGCTGGGGCACTGAGGTGGGCAAGGGCAAAGGGTGCAGGGATCCCTCCCTGCCCCAGCACATGCTCATTGCGTGCAATGGGGAGAGCGGTATCAGCTCAGATCCATAATTAGGCAGTTCCATTGTCATGCAAGCCTGCCCGACTAATTCATTCATAATGAGCATTCGCTTAATCAGCGCCCAGAGACTGCCATGCTCTTGCTGGGAGACCAGCACCCACCAGCCCCACCGCCCCTAGCCAACCTCTGCCATAGCCATGGGGTTGGCACTTGTGGGGCACGCACATAGGAGCCAGGACGGCATCTGGCTTGAGGGCACACACTGGGAAACTGGGGGCATGGCCCTGGGACAGGAGGGGGCACTGTGGCTGTTGGACACGGGGGACGCATTGGCACGCTGTGCCCATCATCACATCGTCCCCAGTGCTTGCCATGTGCCAGACTGGCCAGGAGCCAGGCCCTGCTGCCCGGTGCTGGCATCCGACCCTGCTGGCTCTCTGCCCAGCTGGGACTGGCACTGGCACCGGCACCCGCCTGGCGTCACCGTGGGGCTGCATGGGGTGGAAGGTGGGTGCAGTGGGAGCGTTTGCCTATGCTCAGATGCTCCAGGTGAGTGTTGGAGCAGCCACAGGCAGCTGAGCAGTGCAAGGCAATGCTGTGTCCCCTGTCTGGGGGTCTCCCGGGGGCAGCACCGGTTTGTTGTGGCTCGGAGCCAACCTCTCCTGGCAGGATGGTGGCCAGCTCAAAGCCTCAGACAAGCTTTATGACTGCAGTGAGTTGTGCCAGCTCCCTTTCTCTATGCTCTGCGGCAGCAGGGACTCCTCGGCAGGCAGGGCTGGCACCCCCAGCTCCCCTGGGCACAGCCGGGCATCCTCTGCCCTCCCCCTGACACCCACCCTGCCCTCATTTAGGCCATGGCAATCAGCAGCAATTACTGCTTTAATTACCTGCTGCCGGAGCAGAGGCCGGGCACTGGGAAGTGCAAGGAAATCCTTCATGTTAATGGTGTGCCAGGTCTGATGCGGGTGCAATGGCTGAGCAGCCAGTTGGGATTGAACCCACCAGCTGCAAATCCCACAGGGATTCGGGGGAATCCACAGGAGGGGGCACAGCCGCTGAGGCACGTGTTGGCACCGAGGTCCCAGCCCCACTGTAGGGACCCCCGAGGTGGCCGGCATCAGTCAGGGCGAGGCTGGGGATGAACTCTGTACTGGGCTCGGCTGGGCAGCAGCATTCGGGCAGAGCTGAGCCATGGCAGAGCAGCTGCCTGCTCCCTCCTGAGCAGGCACACACTGGTGTGCCAGTGCTGGTGCTGGCACTGCTGCAGCCACCCGCGGGCAGCTTCTACTTGCCAAGAACACGCTGACCTTCCCGGTGTTTCCCCAGGGCAGGCACCGAGGTGCCAACGTGCTGCTCTCAGCACTGCCAGGAGTGTGGCACCTGCACCAGGGGCAGGATCAGCCCTTTGAGAGGGAGCAGGCTGCTGCCCAGTGGGTCCTGGCAGTGCCCCTGTGTTAGGCAGTGCAGTGTCCTGCAGTCTCTCCCTGCCCAGTAACACCACAACACTTAGTGTTTCTGATGCTGGGGGACCCAGGTGCTGCAGTGAGGGGCTGGTGTCACCTGGCATGGCAGCAGCTGTGGGGCACAGAGAGCAGGGGTGCTCTGTGCGTGGGGAGGGAGGCCGGGAGCTGCTGGGGATCTGGCAGTGCTGGGGTGAAGGGGAGTACTTGGAGCCATCAGAGGGCGTCCCCATCCCCTCTGCATCCTGAGGTGGGTGCTGCAGCCCTGCTCCCAGCCCGAGCACCCTGCCCCTTTGGCAGGGCTGCTGGTGCCCTCGTTAGCCCACGTGGGCAAGCAATAATTGATGATAAAGCCCTGCTTAATGCACTGGCTTTACCAGCTGTGATTAATCGGCATTGGAGCAAACCTCACTCCCAATTAGCCCTTCAGCTGCGGCAAGAGCCCCCCCGCCAGGCTGTGACCCTGCACGGCAGAGCGTCCTGAGGCTGAGTGGAACCCAGCACCCTGCCACCCTCCCAGTCCCTGTCCCCTATCCCCGCCAAAGTTCCCGGTTCCCTTTGCCAAGGTGACATAAGCATCTTGCCTGTTTCCATGGCAACGCAGCAGCAGGTGAGCGCGAGGCCGATGCGGGAGCCGGCACACGTGGGGGGCCGCTGCCCACGTTTCCGGGTGCCCACGCTGCGTGGGGCATCTGCGGCGTGGAGGGTGCCCACACTGCATGTGGTGGCCATGGCATGTGGGGGGACCACAAGCCATGGGGTATCCACAGTGCATAGCAGGGCCTGCAGAGATAGGGGCACTTATGGGGTTTGGGGCTCCCACAGAATGTGGTGGTTGGCATAGCTGTGCTGCACGGGGTGGCTACAGGGTGCATGGGGTGCCCATTGTGCATACAGTGCCCACGGTGCATGGGCTGCCCATCATGGATGGAGACTGTTGTGGATGGGGTACCCGTCATGGATCAGGTGCCTGCAGTGCATGGAGCACTCAGGCTACAGCCCTTCCACTCCCTCACTGGGGCTCCAGACCAGCTCCAGCCTCCCAGCCATGCCATGACCACACCACAGGGTGGAGCCCTACAGTGTCCCACACAGTGCCCAGCAGCAGGATAGCATCTGTGGGGGTACCTAGCAGCCCCCCAGCTCTGATGCTCACCGCATGTCCCCAACTTCATTTGCTGCCTGTGGTCCCACTTTAACCAAAAGATGCCCAGTACATGGTCGAGTGGGTGCTGGGGGACTCGATGAGCATCCTGCCTCCTCCACCCATCGCTGCTGGCCCCCACGCTTCCATGGTGATAGACACACAGCTCAGTGACTGCTGTACTCATTTCATGTGTGATTACAAGGCCAGTCCACAGCACTGCTCCCCCGTTCGTGTTCACCCAGCATGCCCGAGTGAGAGGCGACAGCAGCGCTGTGTAGTGGTGAACCTGGTATCTAATGGATAAATTGGATTGTCTTTTCCCATCCCAGCCCCTGGCTGGCGCAGTGTGGAGCCCCACACAATAGCGTGGGCACCCAGGGATGCCTGAGTGGGAAGCGCAGCAGTGAGAGCCACGGGTGATGCGCTGAGCCGTGCCGCAGCCGGCAGTGGGCCCTGCACCGCGCTGTGGACTGCAGCGCCTGCCCGCACCGTGACCCCCAGGCCGGCCCCAGGCTGCGTCTGGGGGGGTCGTTAAACCAGTGAAATATGGCATGTCTCTGTGTCCCCGACAGGGGGGTTAATTAAATTAATTGCCAGCGACGTTGTAAAAGTGCTGATGGGGTAATAACCGGCGCATTATGGTTGCCGTTTATCTTCCCTGCGTAAATTAGCTGCCGCACCTTGCCCGTCCCGGCGGGCACCGCGGTGGCTCACTTGGCACCCACTCCCTGACCCAGAGGGGCCTGATCCGGCTGCTGGGAGCAAGATCCTCCACTGCAGTGCTCAGCCAGGGCCCAGGGAGAGATCTGTGTGTCCCATGTCCTCTGTGTGCCCCAAGTCTGTCGTGCAAGCGGGAGCCAGCCCGGGTGGGCACCATGGGCAGTGGGGGTCCCGTGGGCGAGTGGTTGCCAAACGAAGGCACTTAATTACTGCGCATTCCATCCCATTTAATTGCTTATTAAATCCTAACCAGCCAATTAGCAGCAGCAATTACAGCTTCATTCAGTGACACAATCGCTATTTTATCGTTTGTTAATCAAATGCTTATTTAGGGCCCTGGTTTATTAACTCTTTCCACAACAGGCGCCAGCGGGGTGAGGGAGCAGGGGCACCCGGTCATGAATGGGCTGGGGATGTGGGCACTGTGGGTCTGTGCTGTATGCCATGTCCCCAACGCTTCTGGCCCCTGCTGCACGGCACCCACAGCCCCCAAGCAAGGCTGAGGGATGCCCGATGCCCCAAGGGATGTGTGTGCAGCCCAGAAACAAAGGGGACAGCCAGCCCCCATGTGCCATGCCTGTGCCTGCTCCCAGGTGGGTGCCAGTGTGCCCAGGGATGGGCCGTGCACCCCTCTGCCCACTCTGCATCCCTGTGCCACTCCAGGGCACCTGAGGCAGGATGCGACCTCTGGCCTGAACCTTGCAGTGTGCTGGGGAGCGGAGGCAGCGGGCGCCCTGTGAGGCGTGAGCGATGGCCCGTGTTGGTCACACTACATTTCCTTTTCATTAGCACTAAGTGTGGACATGAGGGATCGGTGCGGGTTCAGCGGGCACAACCACTGTGCTGCTGCTCTCCCTGATGGATGGCAGGGACGGGGGGGCTGCCGCATGGCAGCAAGGTGGGGACAGTGGTGATGCACAGGGACACAGGCACAGGGACACACCGGTGTGGGTGATCATCCAGCCTGGGCACACCAGAGGTGTCCGAGCCCCCATCTCCCTGCAGGTGCTCAGCAAAGCGCGACTGTGGCCAACCCGGTGTCCGGCGCATCCCCGGACCTGCTGCCGCACTTCCAGCTGGAGCCGGAGGACGTCTACATCGTGAAGAACAAGGCAGTGAGCCTGGCCTGCCGCGCCACCCCCGCCACCCAGATCTACTTCAAGTGCAACGGCGAGTGGGTGCACCAGGGTGACCACGTTATGCAGCACAGCACTGACCATGGCACCGGTGAGCAGCAGCACAAGGGATGAAAGCAGCTGCGGTCATGGGGACATGTGGGGAGGGTTGCATGGAGCTGGGTGGATGGGGATCGCTCCCGGTGTGTTGGTGCTGACATGCTGAGCACTGGTGGCAGGGCTGCCGGTGATGGAGGTGCGCATCGAGGTCACCCGCCAGCAAGTGGAGAAGATCTTTGGGCTGGAGGAGTACTGGTGCCAGTGTGTGGCCTGGAGCTCCTCCGGCACCACCAAGAGCCAGAAGGCCTTTGTGCGCATCGCCTGTGAGTGTCTGTGGGTACCTGGATGGGGTGTGCAGCACAGGCCCCATCTCCCCCACTTCACCCCTCTGCCTTCCCAGATCTGCGCAAGAACTTTGAGCAGGAGCCGACTGCCCGGGAGGTCTCCATCGAGCAGGGCATTGTGCTGCCGTGCCGCCCTCCCGAGGGCATCCCCCCAGCCGAGGTGAGCCCCTCACTCTGGCAAGGCAGGATGTGGCTGAGGGTGCCCCTTCCCCATGGGGACACTGAGGGGGTGACCCAGTGATGTCCCCATGCCCCACAGGTGGAGTGGCTGCGCAACGAGGAGCTGGTGGACCCGGCGCTGGACGCCAACGTCTATGTGACACCGGAGCACAGCCTGGTGCTGCGGCAGGCCCGCCTGGCCGACACCGCCAACTACACCTGTGTGGCCAAAAACATCGTGGCCCGTCGCCGCAGTGCATCCGCTGCCATCACTGTCTACGGTACGGCCCCACCGCGCCTGTCCTCACCATGCTGCCCCAGTGTTACCCTCCCCGTCCTGTCCCTCCCCGTGTCCCCCATGCCGGTGGAGCGCTGACGGGTCCCTCTCCACCCAGTGAACGGCGGCTGGTCAACGTGGACGCAGTGGTCGGGCTGCAGCACCAGCTGCGGACGGGGCTGGCAGAAGCGGAGCCGGACGTGCACCAATCCCACGCCCCTCAACGGAGGGGCTTTCTGTGAGGGCCAAAACGTGCAGAAAACCGCCTGCACCACCCTCTGTCCAGGTACCCGCCTGCCCGGGGCATCGCCACTGCCCCCCCTCCCCATGCCGATGCTGCACTCCCTGCTGCACCCAGCGAGGTCCCTGTCCTCCCACCCCGGCTGTCTCGTCCTCACACCCCTTGTGTGTCCGTGTCTGCCGGCCCCGGGGCAGGGGAGGGGATGGCGGTGGGGCTCTGACCCCCGGCTGTGCCCGCAGTGGATGGCGCCTGGTCAGAGTGGAGCAAGTGGTCGGTGTGCGGGGCGGAGTGCACCCACTGGCGCAGCCGGGAGTGCTCGGAGCCAGCGCCGCGCAACGGGGGCCGGGATTGCCACGGCCCCGAGCTGGACACCCGCAACTGCACCTCCGAGCTCTGCAGCCATGGTGAGTGCGACAGCGGCAGCGGGGCTGTCCTCTGGGTCAGGGGATGGGGGTGCTGGTGCCGGTGCCGGTGCCAGTGGGTGCTGATGCCCTAACTCACCACAGCTGCCTCTGGTGCGGAGGACGTGGCACTGTACGTGGGGCTGGTGGCCGTGGCCGTGTGCCTGGTGCTGCTGCTGCTGGTGGGGGTGCTGGTGTACTGCCGCAAGAAGGGCGGCCTGGACTCTGATGTGGCTGACTCCTCCATCCTCACCGCTGGCTTCCAGCCCGTCAGCATCAAGCCCAGCAAGGCCGGTCAGTAAGGGCTCCAGGGACGGGGCTGTGCACCTATGCCAGGACACAGTGTCCCTCAGGACCTGGGTCCTCAGCCTGTCCCCCCCATGCCCTGTGCCATGGTCCCTCGCTTTGTGCCGCAGACAACCCCAGCCTGCTCACCATCCAGCCCGACCTCAGCACCACCACCATGACCTACCAGGGCTCACTGTGCCCACGCCAGGACGGCCCAGCCAAGCTCCAGCTGCCCAACGGGCACTTGCTGAGCCCGCTGGGCGCCGGGCGGCACACGCTGCACCACAGCTCGCCTGCCGCCGAAGGTGCCGACTTCGTGGCCCGGCTCTCCACGCAGAGCTACTTCCGCTCCCTGCCCCGCGGCACCAACAACATGGCCTACGGCACCTTCAACTTCCTGGGGGGGCGGCTCATGATCCCCAACACAGGTACGGGGGAGGTGGGGTGGGAGCAGAGTGCCAAGAGCATCACCCGGCACAGGCGGGTCCTCATGGGCTCATCCCTGCCTGCACCGCGCCACCAGGGATCAGCCTGCTCATCCCACCCGATGCCATCCCACGGGGGAAGATCTACGAGGTCTACCTGACCCTGCACAAGCAGGAGGAGGTGAGGTAGGTGCTGGGGCTGCCAGGGCCTGGGGCTGCTGGGCTGGGACATCCCTGCCTCATCTGCCCCTATGGTACAGGCTGCCCCTCGCCGGCTGCCAGACCCTGTTGAGCCCCATCGTCAGCTGCGGCCCGCCTGGGGTGCTCCTCACGCGCCCCGCCATCCTGGCCATGGGTCACTGCGTGGAGGCCAGCGCCGAGAACTGGAGCATCCGGCTGAAGAAGCAGTCGTGTGAGGGCACATGGGAGGTGAGCGTTTGCCGGGCATGGGGGGCTCTCAAGGTGGGTGCTGGAGGGGGGATGCCCATGGCGCTGGTGCGCGTGTCTGGGTGCCGCAGGACGTGCTGCAGCTGGGCGCCGAGCCGTGCACGGAGCTGTACTACTGCCAGCTGGAAGCACAGGCCTGCTACATCTTCACGGAGCAGCTGGGGCGCTTCGCCCTGGTCGGGGAGTCCCTCAGCATGGCGGCCTCCAAGCGCCTCAAGCTGGTCCTGTTCGCGCCAGCCGCCTGCCCCTCGCTCGAGTACAACATCCGGGTCTACTGCCTCAGCGACACCCAGGACACCCTCAAGGTACAGGGGGGGTCCCCATGTAACCCTCCCCTATCCCGGCTCAGAGCGAGGGATGTGCTCCCAGGGTGCAGCATCTGCTGCCTGACCGCTGCTGTGCCGGCAGGAGGTGATCCAGCTGGAGAAGCAGCTGGGGGGGCAGCTGATCGGAGCCCCCCGGGTGCTGCACTTCAAGGACAGCTACCACAACCTGCGCCTCTCCATCCACGACATGCCCAGCTCCCTCTGGAAGAGCAAGCTGCTCGCCAGTTACCAGGTGGGGAGCCTGGCTGGCAACTGGGGATGGGGACAGTGTCTCTGCCACTCTGACTCCTTCCCACCATCATCCCATCACAGGAGATCCCTTTCTACCACATCTGGAGCGGGCTGCAGCCCTTCCTGCACTGCACCTTCACCCTGGAGCGCCTGAGCCCAAGCACCTGCGAGCTGGCCTGCAAGATCTGGGTCTGGCAGGTGGAGGGTGACGGGCAGAGCTTCACAGTCAACTTCAACATCGCCAAGGTGAGGGCAGCGCTGGGGGGCTCCCGGGGGTGGCCCCAGGATGGGCTCACATCACAGCCCTGCTGCTCTGCCCTAGGACACGAGGTTTTCAGACTGGCTGGTCCCTGACAGCGAGGTGGGCGCCCCGGCCCTCGTGGGCCCCAGTGCCTTCAAGATCCCCTTCCTCATCCGCCAGAAGATCATCAGCAGCCTGGACCCGCCAGGCACCCGGGGAGCCGATTGGAGGATGCTGGCCCAGAAGCTCAACCTTGACAGGTTGGTTTGGGACAGGGACAGCGCAGGGGATGAGGTGTTGTGGTGGATGGGGATGGGGGATTTCTGGGCTCATCCTGCACCTATGGACGCTAAAACGCTGCAGGATGTTGGGAGTGGGAGAGTGCCCAAGGTGAGGCCAGCATGGGGCTGGCCCTGGGATGCGGAGCCACCCCTCTGCCCTGACATGGTCCCTCTCTTCACTCCCCCCTCAGCCATCTCAGCTTCTTTGCCTCAAAGCCCAGCCCCACAGCCATGATCCTCAACCTGTGGGAAGCGCGGCACTTCCCCAATGGCAACCTCTCTCAGCTGGCTGCCGCCGTGGCCGAGGTGGGCAAGCAGGACAGTGCCCTCTTCGCCGTCTCCGAGGCCGAGTGCTGAGCGTGGCGGGGATGGAGGCACAACCCCGCTCCTGGGGGACCACTGCCATGGGGCAGCGGGGGCCCCGGCCGGCCCCCAGGCTCTCGCTGCCCCACAGCCCACGGCGAGGGCTGCCTGGTCCCCTTGTGAGTCCCACGGCAGCCAGGGCCCCCCCAGTGCTGCGGCCCTGGGCATCTCACAGCCCCACGGTGGGGGGCACTGGGTGTGCGTCGAGCGTGCGGTGCCGTCGTGCTGTCTGCGTGTGGGGCCCCGTGCCGTGTTGTGTAAAGACCGTTTTTTTAATTCTGTATTAAGTGCATTCAAGTATTTACACTTGGCCTTATGTACATAGCGGTGCCGCGGGCGGGGGGGCTGCCGGACCTGAATGTAAATAAATTCGATATATATTGCTATGTGGGGCTGTGCCCGGCCGTGCGCTGCCCCAGGCCCTCCCAGTGAGCCCCCAGGAGGCAGAGGTGTGGACAAAAGCCCTTTATTGGGGTGATGGCGGTGGCCATGGCTGCCACAAGCACAGCCCCTCTCCCCGAGCCGTCCTCCGACTGCAGGAAGGTGGCGGTGCACTTGGGTGCCAGGACCTGCAGCGTCTGCTGGAGGTTCTGAGGGAAGCTGGAGGGCACAGGAGGGAATGGTGAAGGCTGGTGGCCCCCACGCCACGCGCCCCATGTTTCCCCATACCCCTGCCGTAAGGCAAGGCTCCCTGGTTGGGTGCCTGCCACCCGCAGCCCCACTCACTGCGGGTGCCTCTTGTACAAGGTTCCATCCACCCCGATGGTGACAACCAGCTGGTCCAGGCCCCGGTTCTCCCGCATCTTCTCCACCACAGCGGCCATGCCAGCTGCAGCGCAGAGCTGGGCTGCCCGCAGGGACACGGTCTGGCACACCTCCCGCACCAGCACGCTGTCCTCAAAGCTGGTGTGCAGATCCAGGTCCTGCAGGATAGCCAGTCCCTTCCACAGGGCCAGCCCATCGCTGCCCCGGACCAGTGGCACCATTAACACCACTGTCCCCATCACTGTCCCCACCCCACAGGCAGGAGATGGCATCACCTGCATGTGCCACAGGGCTGTCCTTTCCCCACAGTGCCCATTCACACAGAGCTGGGCACTGCAGCCCCTCTGCTCAAGAGGGCCCTGAGCTCACAGCACCTCCAGAGAGCCCAGGGGCAGGCTGTGGCAGCGTGATTTTGGATGCACAGCGTGCCCTTCCTCCTCTCTTCCCTCCAGTGCCTCCCATTTCCCCAGAGAAAGCCAGCACAGCTCTTCGGTGTTGCTGCAGTTTCATAAAAACATACATAAATATATTTCCATTTCTTTAACAGAGAGCAAAGCTGCACAGGCACCTATAAAGCACACAGTCACTGCTCCCCCAGCGCTCCCTGCACAGTCGTACAAAACATAGAAAAGGGGGGGGGGGATGGGAGAATGGGGGCACGGTGCCATGGAGGGGACCTGCTGCCCACGGTGGCCTCAGAGCTTGTGCTTCCTCCGGCGGCAGCCTTTGGTCTGCTGCTGGCTGCCCAGGCGAAGGGCCGCGTGCGGCTTCAAGCCTACCACGCAGTCTGTGGCTTCGGAGAAGGAGAGGCTGGGTTTCACAGGGGAGATGGTGAAGGGAACGGGCTGAAGGGAGCTGGGGCTGTTCCCCACCGGGCCCCTGGCTCTTGCTGGGCGAGCAGGAGGGGACTGTTGGTCTCCTAGTCCAGACAGGGGGGTCCCCCCATCAGCACCTGCAACAAGAGCACATGTCAGCCCTGCCTGGCTGCCCTCTGTCATGAGCCATGGGGACGGCAGGAGGGTGCTGCTGAGAGCATTTCTCCCTGCTCCTCTCCTCTTGTGTTTGGATCCACCGGAGGGAAGAACGAGCGTGCAGGCAGGGACAGCAGCACCCTGCCACCCACCCCCGAAGCTGGACATCTCTTGGTGCAATGGCTCAGAGCACAGCCCTAGCCCCGTGAAGGCTCTGAGTGCTGGCACTGGTCCAGTGAGCAGAGGCAGGGATGTGTGCAGCCAGCTGGGTGATGCTGACAACCAGCTAAGCTCCAGCCTCATGCTCTGCTCAGGAATTACAGACCCCTTCAAAAGGAATTTGCTGTCACAGCACAGTCCAGGCTGAGCTGGACCTAACAGGGAGAGCTGGGAAAGGGCAGCCCTGAGCCAGCCAGGCACAGAGAGCAGCTTCCCACCTGCAGACTTGCTCTCTGAGAGCTCCAGCATACTGAGGAGTCCCCTCTCCTGTCTTCTTCCAACGTCCTGCCAAGGAGAGAGAAACACAGTCACAGTGCTGCCACGAGGGAACCCCGAAGACAGGGTGACCCCGTGGCCACATGCTCCTCCAGCCCACGGGGTCCAGCTGGGTACAAGAGGAAATGCTGCACTTCCAGGGCTTCCAGCTGAGCACAGCTAGTGACCAACGGGAAGGGCACTGCCCCATTCTCAGCCTGCGGTGCCTGATCAAAGGCAACCAAAGACAGATAATAAAGCAGAGCATGGCAAGGAGGGAGGCCGGGGTGCAGGAAGCCACCCCCAAGCCCAGCCAGTGAGCACAGGGCTGTCACAGGAGTGTGAGCACCATGGGCTCTGCTATGACTCGGGCACACCCCCAGCACTGTGCTCTGAGGCTCCATCCTGCTCCATCCGAGTGTGTAGGGGCTTGGTGCTGGAGGAAGGGGCCCTCCTACAGGGAACAGCCAGAAGAGGAACACATCTTGTGCTCCCTCTCAGCCCCTGGCAAGATGCAGCTGCTCTGGTCATGCAGGCTAAGAGAAGCCCGCTTGGCCTGGCTGCTCCCCAACTCCAGCAGTGCTCTAGAAGTACTGGCATCCTGGCTGCAAGGGATGGGGCTGCAAAGCACCCCAAAATGTGCTGTGGTAGGAACCTGCAAGGCCAACAATGCCACTAGGAAGCTTTCTAACAGCCCAGCCCATGCCCAGCATGACCTGCTCTCCTGGTGACAGGCAGGGCCAGAGGAAACACAGAGCCTTGCTGAGCTGTCCCAAATGGCCACCCAGCTCCAGCACCTTTCCCCATACCCTGTGCCTGTGTGCAGGACCCCACACACCAGTTGGCTGTAGGGCACAGGGACAGAGCCAAACACCCCCCACAGAGCTGGTCACATGCAGAGGCAGCCGTGCCCTGCAGCACTCTGAACCACAGCACTTGGCTGTATCCCAGCCAAAATCATCCACCAGAAATCTCATCATTTGCATCTGAATCCCCAGAGGGCTGAGGCCTGTGATGGATTTAAGGGATTATATGAAACTAAGACATCATGTTGCATCTTCATGCTGAGAATCACATTTCTGAGCACAGGCAAAGCTGTGGCACTGGGGCTTTGCCCGCAGGAGCCAGCAGGAAGGCTTGGAAGGACCCTCTCTGTGCTCCATTGGGATCACCAAAGCGGAACAACGCAGTGGGGACCAACCCCTGATAAGCGCCTGTGAACAACCTGCTACCCATACTCCTGCCTCCCACCTCCTCCAGAGGCACCTCCCGCACACCTCCAGTTTCCCCTGGGATGCTACAGTTTGCTCTCAGCACCGAGCCGTTCCCCCTGCTCCAGCTCTGAAAACTTCCCCATGGGAAAGGGCTTGTGGATCAAGTCAGATACACTTGTCACCCTGACACTGCCCTCCATCTACATGCAGCCGAGGAAGCCTGCAGGACTGAGGCGTGCTGTCTGGCAGCGGGACAGGGCTGGCTGCCTGCCTGCTGGAGAGGTTACTGGCAGCTCTGCCGGATTAGCTCACCCCTGGGACAGGTCCATGCTCTCGCAGAGTGTCCTGGGAAGGAGGGCAACGAGCTGTCTGCCCACAGCAGCCCACAGAGACAGGCGATCCTACACCAGGTCAGCTCATCCCATCAACCAGGGAAACAGCTCCTGCTGCCAACCCAGCCCCAAACCCAGCGCAAAGCAAAGGACATGGTCTGCAGGGTCGCCCCTCACCTTGGCTCTTCGCAGCCTCCTGGTTCCCTGAGCTTGCCTAGCAGCCTGAAGGCAGCTGTCCACATGCCTCTGATACTGCAGCAGTGGCACCAGTGACTTACAGAGGTAGCACTTCTCACACCTGCCAGGCAGCAAAGGACAGAGCACCACATTAGGATTCACCCTGCGCTGGGCTCCCAGCCACCAGCACTGACTTTCCTTCTCCAGGCCACACCACAGAGAAGACATGTCACCAGATCAGGTCTCGCTCAGTGGGGTCAGGCCGGCACCAATCGCAAAGACTGAGTGATTATCAGTTTTCCCTGCCTGTTCCTCTGTATCCTGCTGTTGCAGCAGTGGGACAGTAATCAAATCTGCTCATCTAACTATCTCAAACACCGCTGATTTCTCCCCAGACATAAAGCACCCTGTCAAAATCCACAGAAATGAAGTGCAAGGGCTTTGCAAAGGGGAGTTGAATTCTGCCTGAAAAGCAAACCAAGTGTGTTAAATCAGAGAGACATTTTACCAGGGCTGGATGAACTTGTCTGACTAGTAAATCAAGTCTTTCTCTGCACTGTCTCCATTTTACATCACACCATGCTGGGAGAGGAATGCAGAGCACTCACTCCTGCTGGGGGGCTGGCACAGTGTGTTCCTCAAAACCCATTCATTGCGTAGAAGATGCCCAAGCTCATGCAGGACATCCCTGTCCCCCCTTCCCAAGTGTGCCTAGGAACAAAATTATCCTGGCTGAAAGGAGATGAGGGTCAGGCATGGGTTTACACAGCTACTCATTTCCACACTGGCTCTCAGCATGGACTGAACCATGCAGGAGGGCACTGGTTCTTCCGGAAGGGAGTATCCAGCCGCAGAGCTATTCAGGAATGGACCATCTCCAAGAAGAGACAAATCCCCAGGGACCAGGCCCAGCAGCATTGTGTTCAGTTTGATGAGCAGTGCTCTCATAGTAAAACTCACCCCAGGCTCTAAAATGCTTTTGGAGAGCCCCTATCAAGCAAAACTCTGCAGTACTTTCCCTGTATTTTCTTTCCAGTCAGTGCTGATTACCCAGATAATGTGTCTAAACAGAAGCTGTCCTCTCTATAATTAGCCTAATTCCATTAGTGATGTTGCCATCCACTGTTTGTAACAGCAAAATTGCTTCCATAGCAGGGATTTTACTGTCAGATCCTCTCTTATGATGCTTTGTGTGGGTGGCAGGAGGAGGGGCTGCATGGAAAGTCATTAAACAAAGCCACTGCTATTCTGAAAGTCTAATTTAATTAAGAATATCACTACAGGTGCCATATTGACAGCCTCCCTGTCCTAGCCCCTTCTTATCGCAGGGTTCCAAGCTCAAATCTCCCATTAGAAACTGGCTGAGTTAGCATCATTTTAGCTACACAGCTCCCCCCAACCATGGCCAGAGACCATGTACCCCTGACCTGCCATGGATTGGGCTGAAGGGAAATCAGTGCAAAAATAAACAATCTGAGAACAGCAAATTCCTCTTGCTTTGGTTTAAATATAGCCACACTACAACAGAGGCAATGAGGGAAGGCAATTTCTTAGGGAAACATTGCTGTAAAGCCATCGGCCAGCATTTCTACAGGGATAAAGACATCCACAGGCAAGCTAGAATGGAAGCACAGAAACAATCTTGGAGAGGCAAGCATACCTACTTACTTGTCAATGTCTAAGGATGACTGGCCACTGTCACTGCTGGCTGCTTTACTTCTTGCCTCTCTCTGACGCCGGGTGAGCACTGGAAGAGAAACAGGAAAGGTTGGTTACCTGCCATCCACCCCAAAAGCACCCCTACGCCATGCCTGAATGCAACAAGTTTCAATCACTTCCACTCAAAGCTGCAGCAGAAGCGATGGTAGAGGCAAAGAAATACTGCAGGCAGGGTCCTTTTCCTGCAGAAGAGGTAGCTGGCCAATTCTCCTTTTCCCAGGGGGGACACTGTAGAAGTATCCCCCCTCATACTTCTTCCTGAGAGCCAGGAACCATTTCACACTGTAACGTGTCTTCTGCCAGAAGCAGCTGGATCAACAATATGTAGTTTACAGTCATTTTAAAGCTGACTGCAGCAGTGCAACAGCCTGGGAGGGGAGCTACACAGCTGCTCCAGCAGCCCTGCCAAACTGAGCACCCTGCCTGCGGCAGGAGGGAGCGTGGTAACTGGTAGCTAGGTAAGGGGAGCTGAGAGGGGCTGTGCAGAGGCTCAAGACCCTTCTGCAGGTGTGGTAGGAAGAGCTCATGCTGGAAAGGGAAGGTTACAACAATCAGCCTGCACTCACCCATGTGAACTGGGGGATCATCTACTGTCTGTGTAGAGCTCTGTGGGGCCTCTGCATGAAGATCTCTACCAGGGCTAAGCATCAGCAGTGCTGAGAAGGGAAAGGCCAGCTCCAGCACATGTGTGTGGCTAGCAAAATCCTGGCTGACCAGCATGATGATGGGACCAAAAATTTCCTGTTCCTTCAGCAAGCCCCAGCAGCCTTCCCAAACCTGCTCTCCAGGCATCTGCAGGGAGCATGCCAGAGTGTTCTCTTTCAGTTGAATTCCTCTCAGTGTATTCCTGTTGACATGCCACCAGCAAAGATCCTCAGGGAGCACATCAGATAGCTTAGCCTGCCTCACCAGGGACATTCAGAACTCCAGCTCCAAAACAGCTGTCACAGGAAGTACTCTTGGGCAAACTGGCTAAGGGGACAATGCAGAGAGCTATTTTACAGCCCAGTAACATTGCTTCCCATACTCTCATTAGGAGAAAGGTCTGAATCGAAGGTATAGGCATGACAAACCTGTTGTTGGCATATTATCTGTCATAAAGGGACACACAAGATTTTGCAGAGAACAAAGGGAATCCTTCAGAGCTTTAGCAAAACCTCATTTCCAGGGTTAGACAACCCTAATGTCTATCCATGACGCTGATACAACATGGCCTACCCCTTAGGAGCAATCACTGATCTGCAGCCACAACGAGCAAACGCACTACGAGATGCTCAGGAGCTGTTGGGGCTGACAGGAGACATCCACGCTGAAGAAGGAAGCTCGAGGCTTTCCTTGGATGTGGGTATTGTCTTGTAGGCGATGACCGATCCCAACAGCTCATTGCTCACAGGCACTGAAGCAGACATTTCCCTTTGACTTGGCCTGGCCCAGATTCGAAGTGGCAGCCTGACACAGAGGACTGATAACAGCAGCCACCCCCCAGGCCACTCCAGCCTCCCAACAGCCCAACTCACATGTGCGTTTGACAGTGCTCTCCAAACCAGCGTGCACTTGTTAATGGTCCTTTAACACCACCTCGGGAGCCTCATGCACCAGCTCAGGTGCTAATCAGTTCTAGCTCCTTCCAAAAGCACTGACCACATCTGGCATAATGGTCCCATCAGAGATGTCTGGGCCCAGCTCTGCAGCTGCCCATAGGAAGCCCCCCAGCTGTGCTGCTGGAGAGAGAACAGGGCTGGGTGGCAAGACACAGCCCCTCACAGAACATGGTGCTTGCCTGCAGGAAGAGTCTTCAGAACACTGGAGAAGATATTCCATGGGGAAAACCCCCACCACAGAGCAGTGCTGACCCACTGTGTGACAGAAGCCTTGTAGCTCTCCCAGGTGCAATGCTCTTCGCTGGGTCAAACACACTCTGTACGTAGCTCAAGAACAACCTTCTCCCTGGCTTGGCACTTCTGGTTGACCCACCAGGTTTCTCCTCCCTCTCATCACCAGCTGTTCCACTTTCTGTACAGGATCCTATTGCAGACAGGCCCACTGCCATCTTGTCCCTTCTCAGAAGTGATGAAGCTTTCTTCTGCACCCCTTCTTTTACTCTTTCTGCTGTGTCAGTGCCACTTCTATCGATGTCAGGAGCTTTTCAACAGCACCAGTGCTGCTGATGAAGACTGACACCAGGTTGCACTTGAGGCTCTGGGAGGAAGGGATATACCAAATGCTCATTTTCCTGGGATCACTTGGGAACTAAGAGGTTGGAGCATGTAGATGAAGGGCAAGAGGAATAGAGCATGTCACAAAGCTCAAGGCTATTTGCTGTAATCAGTATCAGGCAAGACTCACTTCAAGACTGAGACCAGCAGATTCCTGCTTGGCAACAGCAGCAGATGCAGTAACTCCAGAACTCCCATGTCACACAAGCGAGCCCTTCAGTAAGCGCATGCAGGAAGAGCGAGCTGGCACAGTGCTTCCATGGCTCCACTCCTTCACTTGGAATTAGCACCAGTCACTGAGCTGGAAACCTGTGGCCTGAACCTCCCCTAGCCTGGTACAACAGCAACAGCAGGCTCCTCTTTGCTGTTTACTCAGACCACAGGAAAATGGAAACTCATGATCAGATTTTCATCCTGCCCAGGTATGTGGTGCTCTGAGCATCCGGCCAGGGCAACCGTGTACAGATGTGAGGGAAACAACTCCAACTCATCTTGCCCACCTACCTCATTTGAAAACCTGTCTTTAAATATCAGCCAGGCTGAGCTGGCCTCCTGACAGGTAACACTGAAAGACTTTGGTGCATGATTACAAGAGGGATGAAGAGAAGTAAAACCAGCAAGGACCAATCCTTTTGTAACCATAAAGCAAAGCCCACTGACAGCTGTAGTCTGCAGGACTGCACAATCTGCAGTTCTAGAGACACCAGGACTAAATCCAATTAGTAAATCCAAAGACAGACCAGGCACCCCTGACCCAGTGCACCAAAGGCAAACTGAAGCCATCTTTTCTTAACACATCAGGACATGGCTTAGAGGGCACAGCTTCGATTCTTCTCTCACACAAGGCTGTTGCTGTGCTCTCAAGACACCAGCAGCCAGCCAAGACCACACAGTGCTGCAGCAGTAGAGAACAGCTTCTGGACCCACACAGGAGCTGGCATTTGCTTCAGAACACAACTCTCCCACCTCTTTTTTCACCCCATGCATTAGCTTTTCCTATGGATTTTGTGCTAGTGATGGATGCCAAATTAACAGCTCTGGAAGCAGAGTCCTTTTGTACCTGCACAGCTGTGCCAACCTACTCTCTGGCCTCTGCTCAGAGCTGAACATCAACCCTGCCTATTGAACTCAAACCCCACTGACCAGCCCATCAGCTGAGACCTTGTCCTGTGTGACTGTTGTCTTTGTGCTGGCATTTGGAGCTGGAGCGAGGTGCCCCACAAGCCAGGCAGGATTGTGACCCACATTACATCCTGCTCCAGGTCCAGGAAGCCAATTGTCCTGCAGACAGCCTTGGCGCAAACAGCACTGGCATCACAGACTGTTATGGCTAATAAAGCCTGGTGTCTACAGAGAAAATACTAGAATAACTGCAATAGAAAACCCAAATGACTGTGATTTTGTCCCCAAATCATCACTCTGCTTAGAGCCATTGTTGCAGACCAAAATCTCCTTCATTTCAGGGTGGTTTTCTTATGGGTAGACTGTTCTGCACAAGCCAGAACAGCAGAGTAGCAATTCCAAATTAACTACCCTTACAAACATCCCCAAGGAGACCAGTCTGGAAGCAGAGTGGAAAGGCCAGCCTTGAACTCTGTCCTGTGGAACACCAGCACCAAAGGAAAGAACAAATTCCCTCACACTGCCACAGAATTCAAAGCCTTTTCCTGATCACAGTGAGGATTCCCCAGGATCAATGGATATACTCACAGTCCAGCCACAACAGGGACCCGATTACCACAGGGCCAAAGACATTCCTGCTAAAAGGCATACTAAAAATTCAGCTCCATTTTCTAGCACAGATAAAACCTTTATCGGTGTTGAGGATGGGAGAGGAACTGTGATAATTTGTGATCTGCTGCAGCTGAACACTTGCATTAGCAGCTGGTTTGTGCCTGCAGAGAGAACTCCCCACCAAAACTAAGCACCAAGCAATATCAGCTACTGCTCTGCCTCCTGTTATCTTGACAGGACCTATGTCATATCCCAACAGATTTAGTATAACAGGAACCTCATATTTTAAAACTACATCAACTCTGCATTAGGATTACACAGTGAAACTTCTTCCTGCTACAGGAAAGCAGAAGTTACAGTTCTTGTACTAGCTCTGATTTGCTCAAATTGCTTAAACATCACAGATTTAGGTTGCATTTAACAACCCAGTGTGTAACTGAAAATTATATATTCACAACCTAAAAAGTTAATCTTATTACAAGCTATTACTTTGATATTACGTGACATTGTGCTAACATAGACTTTGCATTTCAAGCAGCAGCTAAAACACAACTTACTGAGTATGTTGATAACCAACCAGTGTTGTTTGTTCACTTAAGCCCTACAAAGGTTGGCTATGAAAAACTGATACAGAGAAGACTGAAGAGGATTAATATAGGCATTCTGACTGTGCTTCTATGCCTCACTTCACATGAAGGAGAAAAATCCAAGCTCCCAGATCGATAGCCGTCATTCTGCAATCTTAGAGGAACAAGGGGGAAACTTTTCTGCAATCTCTTGCAGCTGAACAAGCCATTTTTGCACATACAAACGTCAGACTTGCTGCAGAGCACAGGCCGTGCTTGGAGTGGCACAAAACACTCTCCTTTCTCAAGAGCCCTGGAGGATGCTCACCCATGTGGCTCAGGAGCTGCCATTTTCTACCACTGGCAGAACAGACAATAGATATGTCCTATGACATCTATCATAGAATCATAGAATAGTTAGGGTTGGAAAGGACCTTAGAGCATCTAGTTCCAACCACCCTGCCATAAGCAGGGACACCCCACACTAACCCATTCCACCCAAGGCTTCGTCCAATCTGGCCTTAAACATTGCCAGGGATGGAGCACACACAACTTCCCTGGGCAACCCATCCCAATGCCTCAGCACCCTAACAGTAAAGAATTTCTTCCTTATATCCAACCTAAACCTCCCCTCTTTAGGTTTGATCCTACTGCCTAAAGCATCCAGGGCTAGAACCTCTGGTTATATTCTGTTTGTACACTTTCCAAGGGACTAATACTGTGATAAATGACAAAGTCAATCAGAGAGAAGATGTCTCTGTGCAGGAGACACTGGAAGCACAAGAATCTCTGATAACACTCTCCTGGCCAGCTTACAGATGGAACAAACCAGAGTGAACAACCTCCTTCCATGCCAGGCCACGCACCAGACATCCCGAGAGGGACAAGACTGCAGCATCTGGCTGCAAGTAACAGGGAAGTGGACAAACATAAAGAGGCACTCTCTTGGCAGACCTGGGCTGTCCTTGCCAGCCTCCTGTCCCACGACACCGTTGCAGTACATGGCGTGCGGCTCTATCTCTGCAGAGGGAAAGTCTTGATCACACATGGGGCACAACACACGGTCAGCAGCGGTAGGGCTGCTCTCAGCCACAGTCTTGTCAGTGTCTTCATCTCCACCAGCCTAAAGAAGAAGTAATGAGGCAGACAGTTAATCGTGCCATTTCTCTTTCTTCTCCCCAGGTGCTCAGCTCCATGCTGTCTGGGACTCACCCTCCCACAGACTCAGTTTTACTTGGAAAGGTTGATTCTTCCCTCATCATACACTGGTCAGAAATAACACCACCGGCTGAGTAAACTGTGCAGCACTAATAACTAATTCTTCTTCCAAAGGCAGTACGTCCTTCTGAATCATAGTGAAGCCTCCCTGCACAGCCATGCACACCATTTAAGGCAAACATCACCTGTACTACCACGGAAAAAATGGCAAAGCTTCCATTAATCAGGAAAGCTCAGAAGCGAAACTGATGGAAAATTCATGGGGCAAGGCAAGAGTTCAACACCTGAGTTGTGCTCATCAGGTTCTGGACATGATCCACGCTACACTGGCAGCACGGTCTGGGAACACAGCTTTCCCCAGCATGAAAGTATGTGCTCTTAGGGAGTCTGGAGTGATCATTGGGAAGCTCCTCCTCTCTAGAGGAGGTGGCTGGAGCAGTCATCAGAGGGGACACACATCAAGGAGAGAGGCAACACTATTAAAAACCCATGTCACAAAGAATTACTTGCAGTAGCTTTTCATCAGGGCAAAGTGACAGCCCATGTTTGTTCTCTGGGTGCCGTTACCACTTACCAATACTCTCTCTTTCTGCACTGGTTACACAGCTGCAGAGGTGCTTCACTACCCACCTGCAGAGATACAGCCTGCTCCCTACACTACTGATGTTCCCAAGGCACAGCAGACTGCTGCCATCTCACTCATAACTAGATCTCTGCCTAGTCAGGCATGCTACAAGACTTCTCCACATTTAAGAAAGAACCTTTCCCTCCCTGCAGTGATTTTAAAGTTATTTAAATATTAACCACATAGAAGAAATCTATAGGAGAATAATACAGGAGAGTTTTCTGTTAGGTCTAAGCAGTGACGGACATGTAGACACTGTGCAGCAAAACTGCTGTCTGCTTCCCTCCAATGGTATAATTTCAGGGAAGCGGTAATTGGGGTCAACCAAGATGCTCGGTGCCACCAGAGTGCTTTGTCATATTACTCAGTTTATTACCTGCCTTTCCAAATGAGGGTCTGATCCTGATTTTTATGTCTTAAAGGGAAGGACGGTGGTTTGTTGACACAGAGCAGCTATGCCAAGAATTGCAGGACTGGGCCTCAAAATAAGAATCCAACCCACAAAATGCCTTTCTCCCAGACACCAGCTGAAAGGCCTCAGCATAGAGCTCCAGGAACACCTCTCTCATTTCCAGGGAGGCTCTTTGCCCTGGATTTCTACAGAGGAGCTGCCACATGAGTTCCTCCAGCTGAACACAGCATTAGCACTTGTACCTTCCTCTCACATCTCAGTGTCCCTGCTTCTTGCAAAGTCCTCACCGTGGGGCGTCACACAGAGGAGTCATAAAACCCAAGATGTGTCAGATCTGAATGATCAGATCAAACCTGCATTATCCTGCTCAGACAACACACAGAAAAAACACGATGGGAAAAGCAGCAGGCACTGCTTCTTCTAGCTGCCATTTCTAAAGCAATCTTAGGAGATGTCTGATTCTGCACACCCTGCCCACCTACGTTTGGTGGTAAATTACTAATTTTAAATGGAAATGCAACATTCTGTAACAAAAGACACCACAGTCCCCAAACTGCTTGTACAAAACAGTGCTGTAACAGTCTAGAAAACCTCAACTGCAAAACCAACCGCCCCTGTCAGAGGCTGAGACTGTTGCCTCTTCTCTTTAGCAGAAGGAATTGCTTACAAGACATAGCACTTCCAGCCAACAGTGAGCCAAGAGCAATGCTAGAGGCTGAGCTCAACAAGAAGACTCCTGCGTCCTGGCTCAGCATATGCTAGGAAGAAGTCAGTCCCTGCGGTCTGTGCTCGCTCCATGCTAACTGCTGATGCACTGTAGCTGTTTCTGCTGTCTTCCTGGAGGGCCACAGGCTCTGGAATGATACCTCCTGCTGATGACAATGCTGTCAAACAATCCCCAGGAAGCCCCACTGCACCGCTCCCAACACTGTGCTGATCACCTTGTACTGTCGAGGCAGCAGTGTGAGACCCAGGCACCCTCTGCAAAGCACAAGGCACAGGGCAGTGTCCTGGCCACAGCCAAATGCTCATGACCCTGCTTCTGTGGCTGCCCAGCTCTGCACAGACCTGCCGCCTCCCACGGCTGCAGTCTCTAATTGACTAAAGAGTGCTTGGAGATACCTGCAGAATGAAAAGCACACGAGAGCAGAAGCTGGTTTATTAAGAGGTCCACGACTATCAGACATCAGCGCTGCAGACACACTGTACAAGCTGCAGACTCCCAGAATGAGCTTTCCACAAATGAGTCCTCTTGTTGAGAGCTGTACGACTCTGTATTCATGTACCCTGCCAGAGGAGTACTTGGCAACCCCTTTGATATCGCTCTCTAAATTAATAGACAAAGGGAGTTTTATCAGAAGCAGGAACTAAAGTCAGACGTCGGCACAGCGGCAGCTGTGAAGCAATTGCTGTGCAGGTGTGACAATGGGGAAAGGAGCCACACAGTGTACATCTGCATCTGAGGTACGAGGATGGCCCGGCAAGGACTCCCTGTGAACTGTTCCTGCACGGAAAATAACGCTCCCTGGCTCAGGTCATTCTGCCTGGACTGCAAAGCAGCACCAGCCCTCAGCACTTCAATGTCGCCTTTATCGCAGCCCAGTCTCTGGGTGAACCTCTCCTTTATCAGCCTCTTTGAAACGGTGTGTGGAAAACAGCAAAGCTCAGGTGACTGGAACAGGGAAAAGCACATCACAACACAAGTGACTGAGGTGTCGTAGGACTCCCCTTACAGCTCCTGGAGTCCCTTTGCATCGCTGTCCATCACAGCACTATTATTTCTGAGCATAGGCAAGCACCAGCACTGCCACCCCCAATGAAGGCATCCTCCAGCACAGCAGTGTGTGTAGTATAAAAGAACAAGCTGGGATTTACAACTCTCTCCAGCTACAAGACTGAAAGGCTCCAGAAGCAGCTGCAAAGAGCCCCCAGCCAAAAGGGACTGGAATTACAAAGCAGTAGAGAAAAAGTGAAGAGGCAACCGTTTGTCAGGATCCCAACAGCAAAACTCCAAGCTCCCAGCTGCTCAAGGGGAAACACCAGCACAGCTCTGCTGAATGAAGGTCTAGAAGGCAGGACTGGAAACAGGACCCTTCCCTAGCTTCTATGCCTTTTACCTGCATAGGTGCGTCTCCAGGGCCTGAGAAGAGCTCTTCTCCCTCCACCTCAAGAGCTTCCTGTGGACTTGTCTGGGTCTCTGCAGAAAAACACCTCCACGTCAGCACAGGTTTGCAGCCCCAAAACCACCTCCTCATTTGTGGAGCCCATTTCTTTCCAGCGCTTCCACAGCTTCAAAACATTGTTTTTAGACTTGCCACCGATGTTATCAGACAATGTGCAACAACACAGCTGGATGAGGGGTTAAAGTCACAGCACGCTGGTGTGAGGACAAAGCCACCTCAGCTTCACGGCGTCATGGGGAGTGAGACTAGACACAGGGAAAATTGCGTGGGATACTTGCTGGGACAGAGACAAAGCAAGAATAGAGCTCTCGCATCGAGACAAACAGAGCTTCCCTTCTGCAGCCTGCCTCGCAGTCACACCTCCTTTAGACCTCCACGTCTTCCTTAGCAACAAAATCTGCCTCCAAGCACCACCACTACCCCTCTCTCTCCAGCTGCTCCGGAACAGGAATGGGCTCTTCATGAATGTTCTCACTGAAAACCCTGAACTGGAAAACCTCAACCATGGTAGGACAGAGCAAGGAAGAAAATCTTGTTGGTCCCAAACCCTTTCCATTAATGTAATAGTTTAAGACAAAAAATTGTTTCAGCTCTCACACTTTACATGTTTTGGCGCTGAAAATTTTGTCTGCACTGAAGAGACCATTCCTGGCACCTTGGTTTGAGTGATTCCTCCCTTTCCATTGACATCCTGGTGTCACTTCAGCAGCAAGTCCCCAGCAATCTCTGGTCACAGAGCCCTCTTTGAGGAAACGGGTCCAAACCCAGGGAATCAAATTACATTACCTGAATACTTTCAGCCCTGACAAACAAGACTGGGAAATAAATCTCTGTTGGAATAACCTGAAGCTTTTCTTCTTTTGTCTGAACTTTCAAAGTGTGGAACTTTCAGTGCAAAGTTCAGAGCCTTTTCAAGTGCCTCTTACCTGGGCAGACAGAGATCTCTTCTTCAGCAGAGTTTTCTGTGGCAGTATCTGGGCTCCTTTTACTGCCAAGTGGAGTCAACACAGAGGTGCTGTTCAAAATACAAATGCAAGATCAGTCTCCAATCCAGTCGGTGTGACAGCCACACCAGCCTGCCTCACGCAGCTCAGGACAGCAGATGATGCCGTAATTTCCAAGCAGTCAATATCTGATAGCCAGAAATAGGATGGTCAGACCAGGCTAACAGCAAAATATGGGTATAAAAAGCTGTCCTAAGCACAAAACCCAAAGGGAACATTTTTATCTTGTAGAAACCCTTGAGAAGAAGGCAAAAGGGCCACTATCGCATGTCAAGGGAGCAAAGATATCTGCTCACAACTGCGGGACTCTCGATTCTTTCTGCTCTTGGAAGATTTGGGAGCTGTGCAGGTATCAGCAATGTGCTTCTTTCTATCTAGGGAAGGAAATCCCCAGAGAGAAAAGACACGAAGTTGCTTTATCCCACCCTACCCTCTCCCTCCTCACACTGCTAATTTTCTCTCTTATCACTGTGCGCAGCAGCCAGAAGCAGCACGGATGCAACAAAAGGCAGGGCTTCCCTGCAGCAAAGCCCTAACAGCATCAGTGTAGCGGTTCCTCTGGGCAGCACCGGGTCCTGCTCCTCTCGTTTTGACCTTCGGGTTCCTCCTTTTCTTCTCTCCCTCCCAACACTGCTCAGTGTCTTTCTGGAACAAGCCGGCACTGCTGAGTAAGTCTGGCACCCATGCTGACACGCGCCGCGCCTCGCGTGGCTCTCTGATGAGTTTGATCAAGTATGCAAGAACACACATTCAAAACATGAATCCCCATACTGACAAATAGCAAATTTATTACGCTCAACCACAGGCCTTGGAGAGCACAGCACAGCCACTGCTGATTTATGATAAATAACAGGATTCCGATAGGAAATCTCAAGTGGCTTTTCTCTCTAAATAAAGCATCTCAGAGCATTTGTTATGAATCCAGGCCGAGTGTGTTTTACTCGGTGTCTAACATCAGGGCTCACTTCAAAAGAAGTCACACAAAACAACTTGCTATGACATTTATAAAATGGGCTAATCAATTTGAAGTCAAACCACATTTCTTGCTACACCAACTATCTCCTGGTAACAAAGCCTATAATCATTTATTAAAACCCCAATGTACCCTGCTCCACGCAAAGTGTAAAACAATCAGGCAGAGCAGCCCACAGAAAGCAAAGCAGCTTCTTCCCACTGCTCCACTTCCTAAACTGCTTCACTACCTCCAGACAGCTCCAAGCCGGGTGCTGCTGTGAAGTGCTGCTGAGGGCAGCTGGTCGGGGTGCCTGAGCCTCACCCGAGAGAGGGCTGTGCTGGCAAATTATCAGGAGCCAGATGGCAACACTTAATGTGCACAAAACTGCAAAGGCTGCAGCCATTTCCTGCCTTGCTGCAGATGTGCCAGCTGCTGACAGAGGGGCCGCAGCACCCAGCTGTGCTGGGCCCCAAGAGGGGCAGCCAGGAGCTCCTGGGAAGCTTAGGGAATGTCCTGACCTAACCCCACACCAAATAGAAGAGCTCCCTCTCTTGCCATACACAGCCCTGGGCTCTTCTGCCTTAAGGAGAGGGCAGTGCTGCAGAGCACACACCTCAGTGCCTTCCATGCAAGCACACACACTCAGACCCTGGCTGTCACAGACTCATCATCCTCAGCAGCAATGGCAGTACCAGGTCCTTCCTGCTCCCCAAGGAGAGCTTTAAGCTTGTTAGAAAGGTGCAAGCAAGAGGGATTTTCATACTCTGCATATTGATATTAACTGCTCAGGCCAAATGCTGTTAGATCAGAGGAGAGTTGGCAGTTCTGTTCCAAAGCAGGTTTAAATTATAAAACCCAGGAAATTAAACCCATGACATTATCTGGCCTCTCCTGTAACTTGCTCCTTGAATCTTCTCCCATTTGCCCTTCTTCTCCCACAGCCTTCACTGCAGAATTGCATCCCACAGGAAGGAGAAGGAAAAAACGGAAAAGAGGAGTAGGCTTAAATCTGAAGAAAATCATGTTGACTTGTCCCACACCTGTCATCTGCTGAAGTGGCTTTTCTGGAGCACTGCACTCTATCTTTGGCTGATCGGCAGTGCCGTCTGGCTTCCTCCTCCCTTCTTTCCTCTTCAGCAGTAAGGCAAGAACATAAAAATACACACAGAAATCCAGTAAACCCTCCACTGTGCTGCCTATGTGCCTTCCCAGGCAGACCACGTGATGGCATCGCTATAACTCACCTTCAGCTCACCTCCCCATCTCCACAGCTTTAGGGCACCATGTCACATTAGCTTCAGAGGGCAAGGATCAAGTCCTTCTACTTGTACGAGGATGCACCTTGCATGTTTTATAAAGCAATAGGAGTAACTGATCTCTTCTCCCCAGTTGTGTCCCACCTCTCTCCCACACTGCTCCAGATCCATGGATTTCCAGGGATACCCGACAGCAGACAGCTTTTCCAGCAAGCCCTACAGCGAGCCCCAGTGAGACTGCACCCCAAAACATTGCAGGGAGAGTGGCAGGGCCCCCATCCCCAGAGCAAGCCCCTGAGCCCCAAGCTCTGGAATCACCATCCTCACCTCTGTGCAACTTGCATGGGTTCCCCTTCCTCACGTGCATCATCTGCAGGGAGCGCCTGGGAGGCCTGGAAAGGAACATTCTGGTGTTATGCAAACAACGTACAGGGCTAACCAGGATCTGCTGGGTCATGGGGCTCTGTCCCTGACATCACGCCCAGCCTGTCATGCACCTTTTTGCTGTAAATGGCCAAGTATCCATCCTGATCCAGGCAGCTCTTCTCCTCCATCACTCCTTTTGGTAAGATGTTCCTGCAGCTCCCTGAGATAATGCCTGGCAGTACTTTCTGTTGCCCTGCTGTCTAGACATGTTCCTGGACATTTCATGCCCATCCATTCAGGCCAATGCTGCCCAGTACCTTTCACACCCCTCTGCCTGTTCCTAGCACCTATCCTGATGCATCTGTAAGCAGCAGCCACAGCTCTTCTCCATCTCCATTTGTACTGAGCTAGGCAACCCACGGATTGTAGTGTCCCCTCACACTCCCTCAGCTCCCCAGCAGCCCTCACCTCCTCCAGTTTAAAATGTATTTGCATGAGCCAGGGTGACCTGATCAACTGGTTCAGCCCATGTCTGAGCACGAGTGCTCCTCTGAAATGTTGTGTCGATAACATCTGTGGTCTTTTTCTTGCCTGGGAATCAGTTGTCCCATCAAAGAGAGGGAACAGGTTAACCTGCACAATCTACAGCTGGTAAATCCCTGTGCATTTATCCCATTTTTCATTTAGCTCTATGACTTACTCTTTCCTTTAAAATTTGTTCAAAAGCCTTATGCAGTGCTGAGGTCAGGCTAACACGCCAGTCATTACCCAGCTCCCTTTCTTCTTCTCCAGCGCACATGTTACACTTGCCATTCTCTAATCAGATGGAATTACAACGGTTTATTAGCAGTCCTTGCTGTCAGGCCTGCAATTTCTCATGCTAGTTCTCAAAGCAACTCAAGGGGTTTTCCTCCCCCTTCCTCGAGTCTATTAAACTCTCTGAGTTTGATTTCTACCACAGGTTTCAACTTCAATCAGCTCCACTCCTGGATGGCTGATGTACTTCCCCAGCAAGCCCCAAAACAAAGCCTCCTGTCAGATTTCCCTAAAGTGACTCTAAGCCCCCGAATATTCTGTTTTATCTACACTGTTGTGCACTTCTTCACAACCTACCTCATCATTAACATAAAATACCACACCTCCTCTTTTATTTTTATTTCTCTTTTTTCCTGAACTGTGCATATTTTAATACCTCTGCTCTGGTCATGAATACCGGGCCAAGCTTCTGGGTTTCCTACTACACATAAGACGTGACATGAATTCCCTAATTCAGGTCATCAGACTAACTCTCCAGAATGAAGTCTTTTCCCTGCGAATCTTTTAAAGACCAAGCGTCCCTTAATTGGAAAGGCTATGAAGTAATTCACTCTATTAGCACTGAGGTTTGTTAGTGCAGGTTCCCAGGCTAGCAGATCTCCTGACAAGAGCATTGGCTCTGTGCAGACATCCCTGTCACAGCAGTTGGGCACTGCCAGGGTAGAAGGTCTCTGCCCCCACCAGGTGAGGGTTTCAAAGCAGAGGCACAGGTAGCCCTCTTCAAGCACATCCCTTGCACCTCCACTGGTACAAGACACAGCACGAGGCTTTTTCAAGGACGGCTTTGAATCCCCAGCCTAAAATCCCCAGCCCCATCAGCAAAGCAGCCCCAGGGGCACTGGGGAGCCCCAGGGCAGCACAGGCCGCAAGGTCTGCAAGCAATGCAGCACAGCGGGGACACGACTGCTCCCAGCCCCTCCTTTGTCACTGCCGGTGGAATTGTATTTGATGGAAGGAAAAAAAATGGAGACGAGGCACAAGCAAACATCAAACATATCGATCCTGCAAGTAAATCACCTGCACTGGCCTCGGTGTGCGGCTGCACAGAGGGGCGAGAGAGAGGAGAGGAGCAGCCTCTCAAGCTGGGTGTGAGAAGGCAGATGAAAGGGCACTTGGAAATTAGCTCCTCTCAAGTGAACAGAAGACTGGCAAGGGGCTTGGGCAGGAGTTGGGATGCTGAAGTCTGCTTCATTCCCCCTTCCTGATATTTTTTCACCATAAGAATACGGAAAGGCTGCACCTACATACACATTACAGCTCTTTGGGCTCTTGTGGTCAGGATGAGTGCATTACAAGTTCCCACTCGGTGCCACTAAACCCTCTTTTCTCCCCAAGTATTAATTAGATATTAGCATTAAACGGATAATATAAACATAAAATACCCCACAATTTTCAATACTGATTAAGAGTTCATGCCCTTCCCAGCTGCTGCAGCTCTCCAAGGGCTTTAGCATACCCCTCCACAGACCTGCAGCCACCCAATCTTCCAGCTTAACAACACCTCCCATTTCCACAGGAAAAGACAAAGAATTAAAGAAAGCCGTTTGCCTGAAGAACCTTTCAGGTCTTTTGTATCTATCCTAAAGAAATGAAAAGAGGTACAAGTCATTCTCTTTCCTCTGCAGGTCACCTCTAAGGCTTGCTTAAATCCGTATCTGCTAAACCCAAGCCAAAGCACTGCCACAAAAAGTCACATTTCAGCACAGGCTGCTTTGCTTTTTTTCTGCAACCAGAAAATGCAGACATGACGTTTTTCCTAAGTGCTCAATATTACAAGACAGAATATAAATATCACAAAACAAGTTAAGTATCTTTCTAACACCAGGGTAAATGATCAAATACACTTGAAAACGGGAACAACAGAGCTGAGGCTTCAGTCACAGAGAAAATAAAGTTATACAATGATCCGGGAGTGAAGTCATTATGAAAAATGAGGGTTGGAAAAGGCTGACACAAACCTAAAATACAGCAGTAATAAATACTTCATCTGACTAGCAATCTGTTTAAACTTAGCAGTGACAGAAAGCTGCCTTCCGCTCCAACAAGAGCCCTGATGGAGACAGAGGCTGACACCTAGCGTCTAGCAGCCCCAACAAGCGAGCCGAGGAGAAGGTGCCCAACCCCACAACAAGGACGATGAGCTCGGCTGCGGTGACAGATCACCCAGGGCAGGCAGAAGATGCCTGTGAGCAGGCAGAGCCTTGCCGGCCACAACTGCAGGGCCACGAGGGAAAAGAGCGCTCACAAGAGTGAAGCACGGACGGACAGAGATGAGCATGTAGGTGCAAAAAGGAAAAGCTGCACTGCAAGGACAAAAGGCAAGTTTCTGTCTGTGAAGGAACACACACAGCCATGGGTTTATAAGCTGTTTTGTCAGAGCTGGTGATGGTCAGCATCATCTCTGTGCTCCCTACCCTGACACACTGCCAGGCTACACCCTTTGGAGAGGGACAAGTCAGCTGCAAGTCTTCATCTCAGTGGTGCATTAATGGACAACTGCGAGGCTGCACGATGGCCCCTGCCATTTGTGAGCTGGGCATCAGCCTCTGCACTTCCCCTCTCTCTTTCACAGTAAACTGTGTGGCTAGGGGAGGAAGTCCCTACATTTCAGGGGACCATTAAACAGCAGTGCCTGCTTTGCAGAAGGGACTGAAGCCTAGAATGGACAGAAGTGCAAGAATGTTCAACATCTGCTCAGTGGTGAAGCTCTTACCTGGCAGTAGCTGGTGGTTGGTTCATCATCAGAAGTGGAGGTCTCTTCTTCCATGCTGTGCCCTGGACTCTCTGCCTCTCTCCTCTTTGAAGGCAGAAGCCAGGTCATGCTCTCAGACTCCTTCTGCCCATCTGGATCTCCATCTTCTGTACCATCAGCAACTCCATTCTCCCTGCTTATCTGCTCTTCTTTCCCAAGCTCATTTCTGCTCAAGGAAGGACTGGGCACAACTGGGTTACCAAACTCCTTCTTATGGAGTAGCTGCCTCTGAGCCTGCTTCAGGCTCTTCTGGTAAACCTCCAGCTGACACAAGATGACTTTGGTGTACTGGTTGGGGTCCACCCCTTTGGGGCAGAAGGGGATGCCCCAGTAGTAGTACACCGTGTCTCTCGCCTCCTCCTGCTTGTGCTTCTCCTCTGCTGCATTCAGTACACAAAGCTCAGGGGTACTGTCAGGCACCTCGTTGTGCTCTGCTTGCTCTGCAGACTCACAGACTTTGGTGACATGCCTGGGCTGTGAGCTGTGTTTGGTACCCGTTCCCCCACTGCTCCCCCTGCGGCTGCCACACTGCTCTGCAGTCCCACTCTTCGAGAGCATGGCTGAGCTCCCAGCACTAGCTTCTCCCACAGAAAGGCCAGTGCAGGGCAGGGGCTGCTCTTTTGGTTCGTGGCCTGTTGTTCCAGAAGAGCTGGAGGAGCTCATGAACAGTCTCCGAGGTGTCAGTTGCCAGGAGCCTGAAGTCACCCTCCCAAAGGTGGGACTCAGAGAGATGAGGTCCTCTCCGAGAGTGCTGGGTAATGTGTTACTAGAATCACGTTTTGCTGGTGAGGAAAGCTTTTCACTTGACCTTGTCACAGGCTGGCCCTTCCCCGGAGACACGATTATGCTGGATACTAGTGAGCTTTCAACAATTTCCTGGCTTAACCTCTTCAACACTACCAGGGGGCTCCGGGTGACATCCATCTGTCCATTCCCATCAGCTCTGGTGCTCTGTGAGTGGGAGCTGCACTCGGAGCGAGGGGTGTCAGGGCAAAGCACCAGACCTCCCAGGATCTCAGAGCCTTCCTTCTTGATGGGCTGGCTTTGGCCTTCTGCACACAACTGAGGGGTTGCATCAGAGCAGTCCCTGGACTGACAGCTCTGAAAAACAAAAGGTTGATTCTCCAAACAGCATGTACTCTATCAGCAAAGCACACCGAGAGCTGGACTGCAGACCCCGCATCCTCATCAAAACCCTGTACCCCAAAATAGGGTACAGCTGAGGCTCGACTTCATATGCCACACTCACTAGGAGTGCTACGAAACATCTACTCTGCAACTACTGCAGCTCCAGCTCATGCTAGAAATAGCTAGGCCTCCACCAAAAACCTTGTTTTGTGCAGTGTGCCAAAGCAAACACACGAAGCACAAGCTGAAGAACCCTAGTAAGCCTCTTCACAGAAGCGCACTTACACTAAGGCTCTCAGCAATGGCCTTCCTCAAGAGCTCCTCCTCTTCCTCTTCCTGACAGTTCAATTGTCTGGCTTCTTGCTCACTCATTTGCAGGGCCAGTGCAACCTGTTCCTCTTCAGTCATCTCTGCAGCAGAAGAGTAGGAAAATGTCAATTCACAGCTGCAGGTGTATGCAAACAGCCAACACAGACCCAGTGTGTTGGGAGAAATGTCCAAGGGTCCCACCTCCCCAGAGCAAAACCTCTAAACCTCAGATCTCCTGAAAAGGTGTCACCAAAACCAGAGCACGTAACACTAGAAGAAAAAGATAACCCAAGGCAGGAACTTCAGCTAGGGTCTCTACAGCAATCTAAGCTCCGGCTCCCTGGTTATATTAACTGCAATGGAATAGTTTATTTGCCCTCATCAAACAATGCATTCTACAGCTGCAGAACATGTGTTCAAGGAGAGGAAAAGGACGGATTTCCAAGTGTGCTCTTTTTTCCATCGGGTAGGCTCAGCAGCAAGGCAGGCTGAAGAACACATCTTCTTTAATCCACTTTTTTAGCAGCCAAAAAGCACATCTCACTTCCTTCTGACACACAGATACCTGCAATACCACAGGAGACCTACCCGATAGAGAAAGAGCTGCACGTTGTTCACCCTGAGCCGCAGGTGGAAAGCTCAGTGGAGGATAATGTTCCTTGTTCAATGGTATTATGGAGGATCTTTCACATGCATACATCCCCCTTCTGCTCACATCACCACTCCACTGCATCACTAAGTCAGTCATGCATGGGGAACAGGTTTCCTACATTTGTTAACTGCTATTTCAGCAGAAAAATCTTCCTGAAACAGTCAAGATCAAACCAGAAGCTGAGACTGGCTATTTAGAAACAAAGCAGTTGGTTACTTTAGAAAACATTTATTTACTCAGATTCAACCCAACACTTCCACTATGCTTAAAATACATAATGCCTGCAGAATAGAGTGCAGCTTGGAAAACAACTCAACAGCACTCTCAGGAGCTGAAAAATACATCTTCTCACTTGAGACAAATTGACAGATTTCCTTCAGAACCCGCTCCCTCCTTCAGGCAGAATCCTGCACGCACCATCTCATGCATGAAGCAATAGGCTTGCTGCTGCTGGACCACAAGATCTTTAAGACACACGATTTGAACAGGAAGGCCGCCCAAGCACAAAACATGCCTCCGCTGCAGCCCGTTTCAGGCACAGACGTTTCCCTGGATAAAGATGCATTCCAAAGTTGCAGGCTCATGTTTTCTAACCCATCCTCTTCCTACCAGCTGCTCCTGAAACCCAGCAGCGCAGCCTCCCTGGAAGCAGCCTGGGATTGCACTGGTCTGAGCACAGCCTGTGCACCACGGCACTACTGCATTGAGGTGCATCAACACAGCAGCAGGCTCTGCTTTGCCCTTCCCCCAGCTCTTTGCTAATGGCAGGCTGGTTCTCCCCCAGCCAAGCAGGATTTGAAGCGTTTTTGGACTGTTCCGATTCCTTTATGTGTCCTACTAAATCAGCACCTAGCTGTAGGTTAGGGCTTTGGTGTGGGGGGTTAATTTCTTAATTTTTAAAGAAAGAGATTGAAGTGAAGGCAGAATGCAGTGCACTCAGGGCTCGTGGGGCTCTTTTGTCCTTAGACAAAGTCATTCTGTGATGTTACAGCCAGGAGGGACCAGGGCAGAAAAAAAGCAGCATCCTTTTAATGGAAAGCACGCGACAGTTCAGTGTATGAAGAAGGCTCCTGTCCCCAAGAACAGCAGTAATACACAGTGTTTCCACTATACCAAACACCTCCCCAGCATTCAGCTGATTTGTTTCCCTGCCCAAACCATCACAGCAATCATGCCAGACCCTTCAAACTCTGCCATGTGCAAGAAAACAGATTCACGTGACCAGTGCCCCACAACACAAGACTTCCCACGTGCTTCAATAGAAACGGGGCCGAGCGTTCATCAGTTCAGACTATCAACATCCATGAAGCTTAATAAAGAGAAACATTTTTTTGGCGAGTTACTCCTGTACATTTTGTTTTCTTCTCCCTCCCTGGCACAGCAATTTCCCCTCTGGAGACAGGGAATGTGCCAGACAAATGCTGCCTCTGGCAAAGAAACCGGTGACAAACAAGATGCACTTAGTGCATGTTCCAGTTGAGTAGGTGCTCCCGAGAAGGGGAAATCTCGAGTTTAAATCCACCTGGCATTACGGTGGGGAGAGCAAAGAGCAGCACTGCTCATGCCTTCCAGGAGACTTGACCTGCTTTAAGCTGAGTGCTGTGGAGCCGATGGGATTTTGTGCTCCACATCTGATCCTTCCCCAGCACCGTGTATTTTATTAAACCTGATGTTGATTGCACTGGCCATAATTTACCGTGATTAGAAACCCAGAGTACTGCGTTACCCCCCACCGACCGGTGTGTGCAACCAGAGCACTGGAGCGCTCCCGGGGCACGCCACGGGGCCGGGGCTCCGCAGCCCCTGGGAGGAACGACCCCTCTCCATCTGGACAGACACGCTCCATTATGCTCAACACATCGCTCCTGCTGCTGGGTAGGGAAACGCCAGCACCTCCGGCTGGGAATTCTGCGTCTCACACTCCAAAATCCACTCTTCCACATGGCCGTGCCAATGCAGCAGGAAATCCCACCGCCTCTCCTGGGACCAGGGCATCCAAGAGACCCACAGATGGGAAGGAGGGGTCAGGGAGAACCGTTTCAAAGCTACTGCAGCCCTAAACAAATTAAACCATTTCAGAACCTTTTTAAATGCTAATATGGCAATTTGCTAAGCGATTTATGTTCCAGCTTGACGTTTGCAAAGTGAATTAGATGCAAAACCCTACTGGTTGGAGTTCTAGCACTTAGGAGTAAGAGATTTGCTCAAAGATAACAGAGATGCAGGATCTCAGTATTTCCACATATCCAAAGTGCAATTACAATAAAAACATTCAAATGTGCTTTAATGCTCTGGCTTCCTCCGGAAAAAGAAAGAGACTTCTTTAGGTTTTGTATTTCCATTTATCCTGTCAGGATGAAACGTCACAGATATATTTAAGTTATGGCTTTAGGTTAAACTTAATAAAACCACAACAAAGGGAAAAAGGGAGGATACGCTTTATAACCAGAGCCTACGAGTAGCTGAAATGTTCCAGTTTTGAGGAGAAGGATCGTGCTCTACCCAGAAGCTCCAGATCCTCACAAAAGACCAATCTGCCTCGCAATTCAAAGAATTTATTTAAAGACATTGGGAAAAATAATGACTACTTCAAATCTTAATTTGCCTGAAAGCAAACACCAAAAGTCTAATTATAGCTTCCAATAAACGAGAGAACAGACCCACCATCACACTCACTTAAACAAAAGACCTCCCTCTGACCGAGTGGCACCAGACACCCCCAAACTCCTCCGCTTCGAGGAGACACACACACCCCCTAAACAAAAAAGGCAGGTTTTGCCCCAGGAAGAGAAAAACTATTACCAATAATTTCAACTTCTACAAATGCAGCAAAACTCCTCCTTACACAATGGCTGGAAAGCTGTCCCTGTTTCCTGTGGGGTTTCTGGAGCACACCAAACACCTTCAACACAGCATCAGCACAGCCAACGATGCGATGAGGACATCCAACTTCATCAACTCCCTGGTTTTAGCACCGTATGTTTGGTCACATTTTAACAGCATCTCTAAGGGGGGGGGGTTTCAGGGTTTATTTGGTATTCTGTTTCTTTTGGGAGAAAAAGAAGAAAACAAACTAAAGGCCTCAATTTCTCCCCATCTCTGCCTTTGCTATCTTACTTGTTCAACCCAGGACACGCACAGTGGGTTTCAGCTCCCACAAAGAGCCAGGCTGTTTCCTGCTATGGCCTTAGGCCTCTATTAAAAACAATTTAATTCACACAGGCCCTGTGAGGACTGACAAGCCAAACTGCTGCTGCTTGTGGAGCACTGGCTGGCGTGCTCCATTTTGTTCAGTGATTGCTTTGGGTTTTGCAGGAGACAACATCTCTCCCATTTCAAAACGTTCTGAATCTAACATGCTAGGTGGATGGCTGCCTTGTGGAGTGCAAGAACATGAGCATGGATCCATTGGGATAGAGTGATGTCCAGCTGCCCGACTGCTGTAACAAGTGATGCTGTACAGGCCTGGCTCAGTGATCCCTTCTGCTTGTACAACCCCAGCATTCAGAAATGCTGCTTGCAGAATATGAGCAGGAACAGCCCAGCCTCATCCCTTTGGCATCTATTTCTCAATCTATTGTCCATGAATGCATTTAATCCCTTATTAAAGCTGCCGATGCTGACCCCTTCACACCCTCTTATGACAAAAACTTTCAGGAGTTCACTACATGCTGTGTGAAGCATTACTTTCCTTTACCCATTTCAAACCTACCTATCTCCTGTTATTTCCACTGACTGCACCCTGGCTGTAGGAGCTGGTAAACAACAGCTCTGTGTTCAGCTGAGGCATTGCCATCCTCATGTGAACTTTGATCCCACCTTCCTCTCTTAACAGAGCAGCCCCAGGCTTTCCAGTCTCTCCTCATAAAGCAGCTGCTCCATCCCATTTACGGCACGGGCTGCCGTTCTCTGGAGCACCACCGCGTCCTTGAGATGGAGAGACCAGAACTGCACACAGCACTGTTGATGTGGGTGCACCAACACTTTATATAACAGCATCATGACATAAAGCAAATCCTTGTTCTTAACACCCTTCCTTGTGTTGCCCAATGCTGCCGGCTCCTCCGGCTGCCTACGAGCCCATGATTTCAGAGAACTGTCAACTGCGACTCAGATCTTCCTTGAGCTGCGACTGCCGGGTCAGAGCATCGTGATGTTTCAGGGAAAGACAGCAGCAGAGGGGCCTGAACAGGAAGGCAGTTTGTGACTGACAGTGCCTTCAGATCATCTTCAACCGAGTTTGAAACCCGGTGAGGAACCAACACCCTCGCACACTTATTTTGGAAGTGCACCAGTCTGTGCCTGGGGAGAAAACAAGTGATGGTGTCTATTCAGAAAGGCAAATTTCACCCCTGAGAAGGGCCTGCTCCAGGATCTGTGCTTCCCCCACCACAACACAGCCTTTCTGCAAAGGAAATAATGTCTAACATGAACGGCAGAAGCTGCTCAGCACCACTCTGCTTCCCCAGCCCCACGCTCGAGACCTACGTGCAATTTTTCTTCTAGCAGCAAACTTCGTTCTCTCCAGCTGCTGTTTTGTTCTCTTCTTTTGCAATCCACTCTCCTCCTTTGACTCCTGCTGTAATGGAAAAAACCATGGTGAGTGCATACAGCATGTAAGAAATACTATCAGCTCCCTCCCCCCCACGACTCAGACACAAACACTGGTTCAAGAACAAGCCTCTATTTGTGTGAAATTTGAATTTCAAACATAATTCAAGCACATTCTGTAACTATTAAAAGCTGTGTGATAAGCATAACGAGCAAAAAGAGTTACAGACTGACATAAACAGAGAAGTAGGAGAGACAATAGACTTCATGCCAGTCACCACCATGCACTGCACCTGCTGCCCATGATTTTAGAGAGGATTCATTTGGCCTTGCTAAAACATTGGTATTTGTCAGCACTCAAAACAGAAAAGCAAAACCTTTTTATATCCAAACATCTCACACCTCTAAGCTGTGACTGTTCTCTGCCATGTAGCTTCTAGTACTCTGCCCAGACAATTTCAGGTGACCAAAACCAGAATCCTAGCCATTTTTGGGGACCCTGAAGGCAGGAGAGCCAGCTGTATTTATTCCTCCTGCTATTCTCTCTTTGTATTTGCCACAAGTGTTTCATTTTTGAAGCTTGAGTACTCCAGAAACCTGAAGTCTCAAGGCCTCCTGGAAAAATACCCCCATGAACAACCTCAGTGCCTGCTGCTTTAAGCACATGGACTGCCACAAGAATGGTCACAAGCTGAAATGACAGACATTTATGCAAGTTGCTGTCCTAACAGCTTAAGTGAGGCCATACACATCACCAAGGGCTGGCACTGGACCTCTTCCAATTTGACTCTCTGTATCACGTAGAATTAGAATCAAACCCAGTGTTTCAGGCAGAGACCCATGCGCAGTCAGGACAGGGCTTCATGCATCTCCATCTGAGCTGGTTTTGTTCTCTGGGAGGCTCCTGCAAACTGGCCACACGCTTGTGCCTCATGCCACCTCCTGTGCCAGGACAGGGCTTCCAGATGGGGCATGGAGCTGGGGCTATTTTAATGCAAGCAGATACACTGCTTGTTATCAAGTGTCATCAATTTCTGCTGCCCGTTGCCTGTGTTTCTGAACCTCTGAAGTCCTTTAGACTGTACCTCTACACTGAGTATTGTTCCAGCCATCTCCAGTTTAATGTTATCTGTAGATTTTATTAATGTATGTACACCACTTGCTCCCTCTTACAGATCACTAATGAGGATGTTAAAAGACACACAGACCTCATATTGATCCTCTTGGCCTCAGCTTTACATCTCCCTGAAACAAGTCTCTCTTCTGTTCATCGCCAGCCTTTGCTCAGTCTTTTAGCAGGATTTCAATCCAACAATGTTACTATCTAGACCAATTGAATTATTTATCCAACTAAGATTTTGCAAGACATACTATCAAGCGGTTTCCTGAAAGCCTAATACATTACAGCTTCTACATGCCCCAATCCCTACACCGTTCCTCACTTCCACCAATTTAAGAGTCAGCTCACAAGGCAGCAATCGTGCTTGTCAAGTCCACACACACATATTCATGCTTGCACCTAATGGCTTTTTCTTTGACTGAATCTTTCTCTTCCTCACCCAGCCTGGTTTTGGTACCCTCTATCTAAAATGTGCTGTCTCCAAAAGGCTGCCTCACAGCCAGATTCTCTCTTGCTAGAAGATGGATGCTCACACACAGCAGGTGAAATCCTCTCTCTCCCAGAGCCCTGCATGTTTTCCATAAGACACAGGTTTTCCTGTTCCAAACTGCCCTGCAGTGGCAGCCCCATGGTGGGGCTTGTGGGCAGCTCACACCTAAGGGGGTGTGGAATGGTCTGTGGGGCTACACCAGGATCATGCTAGGGTTATACGCTAGAGAGATTTCAGCAACAGCTCTCCTGCTGTCCCCCAAAGCCCTGACTAACAGTGCTACAACTACTGCAGCTTAAGACAGGGGCAACTTAACCCTAGGCTCTGTAAATCCCCAGCTTTTCTCTCTGGCCATCAATCTTCCCCTCATCACTTTTGCACTTGCCAGAAGGTCAACCCTGACACTCTCATCCGCAGCTCTCTTCCAGGGCACAAATGTGATTTATGAGCACACCAAACTTTCCACGGCTGCCAGTGTCTGCTGTGTGCACAGAGACACACGATTACAATATGCACCACAGGACAAGATGGGGCTCAAACCCCTCCAGGGCTTTGGAGGAGAACAGTGTGCCTGGTGGCAGGCAGGCTGCCTGGCTTCACCAAACAGCCAAGGCTGTGCCTCAGTGCTGGGTCCTGAAGAACCTCCACACTTCCAACAGTGGCAGGAGCAGAATTATTGCAGGACACGTGCTGTATGAACCTCATCCATTTGAGGAAGATGTTTAAATTGCTCAGCAGCGTTCTACCAAACAGCTCCAGCACAGTGAAGCGCTGAAGCAAATCCAATTAATCCTGATGGACCAAAATATACACACACATCTCAATCCCAGGAATTCTTAAATCTTCTTTATTTTTAAAGCCAGAAAATAAAACATACCTTTTAATTAGGATTTATGGCTGTTTGTACCTCTGCTGGGAGAGAGCCCCGCAGGCCCCAGAGTGCTCTGCATAAATGCAGGCACGGATAGAAGAAACAGAAGGGGCCCAGAAAACTCAGAGAAGACAACAGGGCTTGCTCCTTCTGACCCAACCTTTTTAATGCTCATCCCTCTACAAGGATAATAAGAACTCAGGGGGCCACTCAACCAACTGCCTTTCTAATAAGATCACTAGTCCAAAAATAATCTTAATCAATTAAAATATTCCCAAACTGCAGCCAATACTCTTAGTTACAAGGTCATCTCCAACACACAACTTCCAGGGGAAACTCATTATTCTAAGCGGAGGCAAGGTAGGGGCTGAGCACCTCTGCTCAGTGCCAGCCTGGAGAGCGTCTCCCCTCCTGTGCCATCAGTTTAAAGCGTAATGGCCAGAAGGAATCCAAATTCTCTTCCTGTGTATCAGGCTCTGCAGTTTAATTTATGATGCTCTCCAATGAGCGATTCCACCGTCAGCACTGTATACAGATGAAGAAAAAGACAGGTTTCCAAAGTCCCCTGCACATTTAGTGGAAGGCAGCCACTATTCTTCCTTGGGTTTTTTCATCCTGGTTGGTTTCACCAGACAGCAGGAAATCAAATTCCCCTTTTAAAAATGCTTTTGCGCATAGTGAAGGGCACCTGACGCTGCCAGCAGAAACAGATAGAGCTCCACTCGCTTCTAAAAGCCCGTAAATGGAAGCCAGTAGCCAGCCTCCCACATCCTGCTCCCTCCAATCCACATCATAAACCACAGAAATCAGCTTCCACTGACTCAGGGAAGGAAAGGCTACAGAAGGAACATCTCCATAGCTAACAGTGCAGGCTGCAAAGTCAAAAGGTCTGGGTAGATTTACTGCTCAGTAGCAGATGGGACCATGTAACAACAGGGCACAGCCAAACACCACAAGTCCTGCATGGGAAATACACAGATGAAAACCAGACTCATTTATTTTTAAAAGCCAATTAGATGTTGGAAGTGCCACGCTTGGCTCTAGCCAAGGCTGCCGCCACCGAAATTAATATCACACCCTACTTTATTAGTCTCTGACTTCAGCTCAGAATCTGTTTCAGCTCTGCTCTGTCTTTCAGCTCATTAGAACAAACCTGCTGGAAGTGAAGACTCGAACAACAGACACAACGGGGCTTGTGCCAGACATGTAGTTCCTGACACACAGGAGGGAGGCCTCTGCAGGAAAAACAGCTTTCACCAGGCTGTGAGGTGCCTGGATTCAGACAAACCTGATTTCTGAGGAGAAGGTACAGCACAGCACACTCAGACTGTGTTCTCCTCTGGGAATTGGAGTCCCTCGGTACCACAGCAGAGCCCCTAGGGACAGGAGTGTGCTGTAGTGATACTCCCACAAGGCTCTGCTTCACTCGGATTGCCAACGGTGTGAGGAGGGCACTACCACCCTCGTGTGACACTGCCAGCACCACCTTCCCTGTGAGGGTGCTGAGGCGCTGGCACAGGGTGATGGCCCAGAGAAGCTGTGGCTGCCCCATCCCTGGCTGTGTTCAAGGCCAGGTTGGACACAGGGGCTTGGAGCAAGCTGCTCCAGTGGAAGGGGTCCCTGCCCATGGCAGGAGGTTGGAACTGGATGAACTTTAATGTCTCTTCCAAACCAAACAATTCTATGATCCGATGATCTTCTCCATAGCAAGGCATACCTCAGGCCATGCCTGGTCCTGAGACAAGTGTTCTCTGCCATAGTTAATGGAGAAAAGGACAGGGCAATGGCTGGGTTCCAGCCAATGTCCAAACACACCTCCCTCTTTCTACCAAAACCAACATCTGATCTGGAACATCAACACAAGCTCCTATTTATCCAGAGTGCGAATATCCCCAAACACAGGGATAATCAAGCAAAGGCATGTTCCAGACCAAAGGGAAGAAGGGCCATGGATACCATACAGAAATAGATGGCACCATCACCACGGAGTCTTGTCATATGTTCCCCAAGGGCTGGCAGAGCTGATGAATCTGGCAGAAAGAGCCTGTGAGACTTCATGCAGACTCCACGAGCGAAGGCAGGTACTCCCTAAGCTCACAAAGGATCTACCCAAGGAAAAAGAGTCCCACAGCAAATCAGCAGCATTTTGGGTTAGGGTCCAAGAGGTTAGCACAGCTACTGGGCCTCTGCTGGCTGACAATCATCTTTCATACATGACTTCAGAATATCTTGGAGGTCAAAGAGTCCTATAAAACAGCCCAATTCACGCAGGAGGCTCGTGAGCCAGCTCAGGAATTCCTAGGCTTGGAGAGAGCATTGCTGGGCACTATTTGAAATACTGTCTATTTGTGAATGACCACCTGTATTCTGGCATGGGCAACTGATTCCCTGCAGGACTCATCAGTCAGGGGAGCCAGGAGCCACTTTGCTCATTCACCACGTCTGCATTTTCACAGGCCCAGCCTGCACACAGAAGGTAACCTCTTGTTTCCACAGAGCCAGGGAGACTGTTCTTATTTTGTCTGACCCTTCCAAAACAAAAAAGAGAAGTGTTCCCCAAATCCAGCGTTATATATAGTAAAGAACAGAAAGCCCCACATCCAGAAAACTTCCTTCTGATGCAGCTCTGTGAATGCCACAGCATAGACATGAGCAAAGAAAGGAAACTTGGCAAAAAAAAAACCAACCATGGATGAGCTTGATAATCCAGCATGACTGAAAAATTCCTGGGAGAGGCAGTCTGCCAAAGATCATCAAAAGTGAGAAGCTGGAGGCTTTCCAGGTGCAGCTGCTACAAGATCTGCTGGTCTGGAAGCAGAACTAGGGACTTGTTCTACAGATACCTGCCAAGAGACTGCCAAGGAAGAAAGCCATTGAATCAATGATGCCCAAATTGTCCTTGTAGCTTTTGATTCATAAGGAACCATGTCCTAACAGATGCAAGATTAATTGAGAATGTATTGTTCTCTAAAATTACTATTGATCTGAGCTTCCCACACCTCTTCTTGAACACATAACAAGGTCTTACTAGAGCAAGAACAACAGTTGCAAGGTTTGAAATTGAAATTCAACTTGATGTACACTGAGGAGCTGAGACACTTACAGAAGCCAGACAGTTATTTTTTTGAGATCCCAAGTAAATCACATTTTTGGGTTTGATTTTGCAGAAAACAACACGACAAGAGACTGTGGCACCGGATCTGGAAGCTGATGACTCACAGAAAGAGACTGAACTGAATAAATCCACTCATTCAACTGACTGAACTGTTGTCACTTATACAGAACCTAATTGGCTCTTTAAGGGCCTCTCTGAGCATATCCTTTTCTGTAATATGACCGATTATGCCATCAGAATTTATTGTTTATAGACAAACTTACACAACAGTCAGGAGCCTAACCTTTTTATAGATGTCTTTTAAGAGACGTTTGCTTCCCCTTTCTCAGATACGTGCACATTGAGATGAATAATTGCAGACAATAACAGGTCCTGATCTTTTATGTACTGCAGCAGCTCTTATAGCTGCTGATTCCTTTTTTCCTTATAGGTTTCACAATAAAGGCCAGTGATGCAGCAGACATCTGAAGTTAACTTAGCATATTGCAGAGCTAAGGGTTTAACCCCACTGAACTATTACTGCCATATGTTCCATTTCTTTCAGGGAATTTCCCAATGGGAAAGAACTCAGACAACGTGAAGAAAAAACATCCAATATCATTTGCCCTACAGCTTCTTACTGTTTATTTCTGGTGCTTTTCCCCTCCTCACATGATAATCGCCTTATTGTAGAGGAGCATGCTGCAGATGTGGGAACGAAAGGGACTTGATTTAAGATCTGCAGCTTGAGAGTAAACTGAAATGCTTCTGAAAATGGTGGGACTGCAAAAAGCAGATTAGGATCCCCAAACACCAGCAAACCAGTGCAGAGCCTCAACAGTCATACACAAAAAAACCTGATTCTAATAGTTTCCTCTCGTGTACCTCAGCCAGTTGAGGACAGATTTGTGAGCTCTGGGTTTCCCCCAAGCAGGAGTTGCTGCACTCAACCCAATGCCAATGTGACAGACACAGACATTTCAATCTTCTAGGGTAAGGCTGATGTTTGCAGTGTGGGATCAGGGATCTGAGCCTTTATGTCTCAGTGAGGCACTCCCATACCGCAATTCACCTCTACACCCTTATAGAAACGGGTTAAAAACTCAGTCTTCTGTAATTCAGGATCAGTTTACCTGACACCAGCTGTGCCCGAGCTACTCACAAGCCCGTGTTCTGAATCATTTTCTTATCTATTTGCACATAATACAGAATCATGTTTCTACGGTTTAGCTGGAAATCAATCAAATAAAAATTATGGAAAAAAGATTTGTAAAGGGATTGAGGAAAGGTTACTTTGAAATTACGTCTCAAATTCAGTTCTGAGAGGATTTGGTTATCAAATCCCAGACTCATAACTCACCCTCACGAAGCACACCATTCATTTCCTAGTCAAACAGGATTTGATTCATCTCATATGTAAGAAAAGGAACGGCACAATAACCCCTGCACAAAGCCTGACCCCAGCACAGGCAGTGTGAGGTGCTCAGGCTCTCTCCTGCCACAGCAGGCCCCAGCACAGGCTCTGGCCAGCACAAGGTGATCACTGACCTCTCCATCGCTGTCAGATATAACAATGAATGCATCCACAAAGCTGCGCTTCTTCTTGGTGTTGGCTGAGCTCCTCTTATCTTCTTCCTCTTCCTCCCCATCCTGGCCTCGAGAGTCCAGGCCCTCTGTGGGCTTCTTCCTCCTCGGCATCCTTCACTCTGAAAGAGAGGGAAGGATTAAAAGCCACTTGTTTCCTTCTGATTTAGATTTCCCCTAACAGCCATCCTTTTCTCTTTTTTTTTTTTTTGCTATTTTTAGTCAAAATGCTGCAGGCATCAGAACCTTTATTACAAAGCGCGGTGGATTTAGTGTTACTGGGAGCCACATGTACAAGTCACCACTCATCTAGTTAAGAATTCTTTATTACAGCTGATTGCTAAAGAGGGGTTTCAGGGGAACAGCAACACAGAAGCCACTCTGGATGCCCTCGCTCCAAAGTAATGAGGCTTTCCTCTTAGAGCTCATCAGCAAACTCCGCCAAAGCATTGCTTCACAGCAGGCCTGCTGCCCTTCAAAACAACCCCAAACATCCCTTCCTCAGCCCCACACCTTCATTATCCTGGTGCAGAACAAACCAGGCTGCGGCTGCAGATCAAGCTGGAATTTGTGTGCCAGAACAAGAAGCCACCACAGCAGAGCCATTTGTCAGCTTTTATATTCAACAAAACAAGGGGGAAAGGCACGTTCTTCAAAGGAAGCTGGTTTGCTGTCAGCACAGCAGCTCACAGGAAGGCTGCCTCAGCGCTATAAAAAGGGAAAATGCAGGCGATGGCAGTAGGCAGGTTGGAAACAAAACAAAAGGTTTATGTTGCAGCCTGGATTTCTCAATGAGCATCAGGCTCCGGAAGTCCTCTGAGCAGACATGCCCAAACCATTTGTATTAGAGAAGGCACTTGACAAGCGGCGAGGAACCTGCTGAGCATTATTAGTGCAAACCTGAGTGCTCTACGAGCAGCACAATTGAGGGCAGGTGCCCACACAATGCAAGCTAGCACTTCAGTGTCTCCTTTCCTTGCCAGCCCAGACTGTTGGAGAGAGATGCACAGCAAGTGTTAGCTGCTGTGATCAAAAGGCCTTAGACGAGAGGATCAGGAAGAGCTCTCGGTGAAGGGGAGCAGCGGGACAGCACACACAGTTAAACCACCCTTTCCCTTCTGTGTTTGCTGTTCGCCAAACAACCCGACAACAACATTTGGCGCTTCCTGAACTGTGATGTAGAAGAGGCTCGCAAAGCAGGCTGAGCACGATCAGCTCTGTTGAAGTTAGACTTCAACATGTGCAGAGTGGCTAAGCAACAAGCCCCTCGTGTTACACACCAGAGAACAGCAGAGCTGGAAATGTAAGTCAACTTGGCTGGTTCCCAGACCAGCGTCCTTCCACAGGATCATTCTGCCTTCTTTCAAGATCACTGAAATAGCTCCAATGTGCTGCTTAGATCTAAAATAAGAGTAGGAGAAGATACAAAAAGGACCCTAGGTTACCCAATATAGAGCCAAACCCTTCTCTGTAACACCACAAAATCGCTAACAGCCGCTTTGTGTAGAAATGCTAATGGAGAAGCTCAGAATCCCCATCAGCGCCAGGAACAGCAGTGCACTGCTCCACCTACAGTCCGAGGCAGCAAGGTGAGGCTGAGAGAGAGGAATACGCGCGTTGCTTCCCTACTATCTGCAGCCTCCAGAAGCTCTTGTAGCCTCTCAGCCTCCCTTCCTCTGCAAACACATGCACACACATGCCTAGAGACAAAAGATGATTATCCTGGTGAGTCACGATCTGCACTGAAGGTTTGCTGAGCCCTCTGAAGATGGAACACTGTACAAATGGCATGCACAGCACCAGAAACGACTGCAAGGCCCGCTGCGCTCCACAAACGTTTCTCTGTTTAGGAAAGGCAAATAAAAACAAGTGCTGCTTTGGAAAGAACAATGGCTCTTGCTAAACAAAGCTGTTCCGCTCCTGCCGAGCCAGGCTCGGGTCCTGTTGGAATCTCCTCATCACACTTCATCCAGTGTTTATCTTTTATCCCAAATGGCCTCTCTGCCCTCTGCCCAGAGAGATGAGCCAAGCCTCACCCCCAGCTGCAGAGACCTGCCCCACAGAGGGTGTCTGTGGCGGTGGGGAGCACTCCTTTACCAGAAGGAATCCACTTACACAGCCGGTTTAGCCCAGTGATGGGGAGCGAGGCCTGTGCCTCCGGTGCACGAGCCCACACAGGCTCACCCTGGTTTTGAAGAGCCAGCCTGGAAACCTCTTCACCACCAAAACAAAAGCATGTGCCATGCTGCCTTGTTTTTAAAACCCAGGCTGGGATCACCAGCTCTCTCCTCTGACTCCACGATGCATCTTCTGCTTGATGCACTGTGCTAAATAAGAGATCACTGAGAAATATCAGCTGGAGTTTTGATGAGTCACCTACCTCCAACATTTAAAGGGAAGGGGGGGGGGGAAAGAGATGTAAGAGATGTAACCACACAACTCCCACAACGCTGCTGAAAACGAAGGGACTTGTGGCAAAGAGTCGCTGTGAATGTAACTAAGGGAACAAGACAAATAAGAGCTCACTTGTAGCTGCGCTAGTCTGAGGCTATGAGTAGGAGAACGAGATAATAGCTTTTATTAGACAAGCTGGTACAGCTGAGGGAAGAGAACATGCATCAGAGCACACACCCCCCCCCCCCTCTTCAGGTAGGGAAGTTAAGCTGTATTTCGCTTTCAGCACTCTGGGAAAGGACAGTTGCTTGTACCCAAGGTGACGACACCTGCTTCAGCCAAACCAGACTCAATTATCTAAACCTACCTTTGCAGCTCGGCTCACAAAGCCGTTTTCCAGTTATCCGGCTTTTTCCCCCACCTCTGAATTGAACAGAACGTCTCTGTAGACGCTGACAGCAAAGGTGACCTCCTGACAAGGGACTCGCACACGCCACGCTTCCCCAGTCACATTTTTAGGGATATCCTTGAAGATCCCCAATTTGTGATTATTTGTCATTTTCCCCTCTCATCTATCATTTTGATGAATCAGAAAGCAATTACCGACAGAATAATTCTACATCTTGACACTGCAGCTACAGACCTGCCAAGCTGTGACAGCTTGAAAAATGCTTGAAAACGAAGCCAAAAATGAATGACTCTCATCCCCGGATGAGTTTCGGAGCCGTTGGAGACACAGGCTGTCGCTTTGTAAACAACTCCCCCCCACCTCAGGAAGAGGAGGCTCCGTGCTCAGGCAGGTCAGCACCACACGCCTCAATTCAAATACCATCCCCGGACCCCCAGCTCGACCTGTCACGCAGCACCCAGCTGATGCTCTGCAGCCAGCAAGATATAAGGGCTCAGCGCGCCTGGGGGAGAGGAGTTGTTTACAGGATTTATCCCTTTACAGAGCTGGGTCTTCACAAGAAGGGACTAGAGAGGCCACACGGGTCCATCTGCAAATGCCACTGAGCTCTCAGGAGACCCAAACTGTTCCAGTGCCCAAAGCAAGCCCCGCACACAGCTCCAAGGACAGGCCCTGCATGGCACAGGGAGAGCAACTCTCTCCCTAGCATCCACCTGAGGTCCTCAAGTCCCCAACCTGCTGCTTTGGGGCATGGAGGGCTCTGCTCAGAGGCTGACAAGGGCAGGGTCGGGGCTACTCAACAAGCATCACCCTTGGGGAGGAAGCATGGGGTGAGGGGGGAGGTCGGGAAGAGGGGATCAGCCACAGGGAGCGCGCTGGGGCTACCCCAGGAGGGGCAGGAAGCCGGCCCCAGGGCTGAGCCCGGGGGATGCTGCAGGGGCCAGGGCCGGGGTACAGCCGGGGGGTCGGGGCTGGGGAGTCCTCCCGAGGGTAGAGCCCCATGAGAGGTCCCAGAGTGTCCCCAGCGGAAGGGGCACAGCACCAGGGACCCCTCCAGGGCAAAGGCCTGGGAGCAGCGCCCGAGGGGAATGATAGCGGGTGTCCCCTCCAGGGAAAGGCTGGCGCTCGTAGCTGGTCTTTGATCACCGGGACGGAGGCCATGGGCACGCCTCGGGGATCAGACCCAGAGCAGCGCCAGGGGAAAGGGGCAGGGAACGGCCCCGGGGGAAGAGACGGCCCCGAGCGGGGAAAGGGGATCGGCGCCCGGCCGCGGGAGCTCCGCGGCGGACGGGGCCCAGGTGAGCCCCGGGGCAGCGGGCCCGGCGCGGAGCGGCAGGCCCCACAGGGCACAGGTACTCACCGGGACCGGGCCTCCCGCGGGCCGGCGCCGAGCCCTCGCCGGGCCACCCCACCGCGCCGGCCCCGGTCGGCGGGTCCCTCACCCGAGCTCAAGTTGGCGGCGGAGGCCTCATTGCCCTCACCCAATATGGCAGCGGCAGCTTCGCGCTATGTCACGTGGCCGCCGCGGCGGCGAAGCGGGAGGCGCCATGCCGCTGGCGGGCAGGTGGTGGGCCCTGCGCGGAGGGGGCACTGCGGGCCCCGGCCCCTTGTCTCGGAGGGCGGCGGGAGATGCCGGGGCTGCCGCCATTTTCTCACCCCGGTACCGGGTGCCGCAGACAGGAAGTTGGGCGCCGGTTTCCAGAGGGGAGGCTAGCACGGTGGTGAGGCGCACCTCCAACCCTCTATCTGCGAAACCCGGGTGTCTCACAAACCACCGTCACCGCAGCAACCGGCTGCTCCGCTGACCGGCCCGAACAGGCGGGGAGCCGCAGGTCCCCCCCACCAGCACCACCCTGCCCATAACCAACATGGCCGCCGCCGCCTCCCTCCACGGTCTCGCGGGAGGGTCCCCCCGCCGTTGCTAAGCGCAGGGAGCGGGCGGTTCTCGCGAGAGCTGCGGGAGGCGGTGGCGGCGGCCATGGCGGACGGGGCGGGTAGCAACGGGGACGCCGCGGGGCTGCCGATGGGCAAGGAGGCGGGTGAGGATCCGGGGAGCGAGGCGGTGGGGTTGGAGGTGTGCGGCCTGGCCGGGCGGCTGACGGCCCGGCTGTGTGCGGGGTCTGTGTGTGTCCCGCAGTGGAGCGCCTGATCCGGGAGAACGGGCACATCTTCACGGAGGCGCAGTGCAAGGTGTGCAGCGCGCTGCTCATCTCCGAGTCCCAGAGGCTGGCTCACTACCAGGTAGGGAGCGGGGACCGCCACCCGCCGCCGCCGGGCACCGCGGGGCGCTGAGCAGCGGGCGGGCCGGTCTCTGTCTGCTTTCCGCAGAGCAAGAAGCACGCCAACAAGGTGAGGCGGTACCTGTCCATCCACGGCGGGGAGGAGCGCGGCCCCGGCAAGAAGATGAAGCTGGATGCGAAGCAGGTGAGGGGGTAGAGCTGAAATACGTGGGACTTGCTGGGCTAGAGGCTCTTGTACGGCCCTGGCACTTCTATAGGGGAGACTGAGGTGAGCTCTTAGGCAGAAGCTGTTCCCTGTGAGGGTGCTGAGGCGCTGGCACAGGGTGCCCAGAGAAGCTGTGGCTGCCCCATCCCTGGCAGTGTTCAAGGCCAGGTTGGACACAGGGGCTTGGAGCAAGCTGCTCCAGTGGAAGGGGTCCCTGCCCGTGACAGGGGTTGCAACTGGATGAGTTTTGAGGTCCTTTCCAACCCAAACCATCTTATGAGTATGAAAACACTCTTGGAAAGGAAACGGTGATAAGTGGTGAGCTTGATGGTAGGTGTGTTGCTGGGCCTTGTCCTGTTGAGCACAATTCCCGCTGCCCTTCGCATTCAAATAGTCTCTGTGAGTATGTCTTCCCCAATTAAACAAGCACATGTTGCCTTTTATTGATAGTCTTGCTCAAAAGGGCAGGGAAGAGCTGAATGGGAGCAACAGCTTGTCAGGAGTGTCATTGCATAACCTTTACTGTCACGAGAGCGCATTGGGTTGACCGTCTACTGGGACTCTCATTCCCAAGCGATCTAGGTTTCCTTGGCCAGTAGCTGGAGCCTGTTGGTCAGTAAAGGCACCACGTTCCACTCGGCCATCTGTCTGCCCCGTGACTCATTTGGGAAACAGATTCTACTTCTATGATTGCTTCAGCTTTAATCCCTAACTCCCCAACATTTGCAGGCCGAGGGGGGTGGGGTATGGAATAAAAGCAGATGCCTTCTCACATAGTGTTAGGCTTAGAAATGACTGCTGCCGTCTGCTCCGCCGGCATCGTGTTGCAGATGACCCAGCCGATAGCGGTGTTTGTGTTGCTCAGTTCACACCTCGCAGAGTAAAAGGTTGCCTGTTCCAATTCTAGCAGCCACAAACTTAACCTTATCCTTAATCCATCCTGCTCAGTCGCACTTCTTTAACTTAACACGGGTGTATCCAATTGCCTTGTTTATTTAGACCCCCAAACCTTAGTGTTTCTTCTTAGCACAAGAAGGTTGGATGAGGTGACCTGCAGAGATCCCTCCCAGCCTCAGCCCCTCCGCGGTTCTGTGTGTGCAGGATAGCAAGCAAGAAGGCAGCAATGGGGAAGACAGGAACAAGTGTTGTCCCATCTGCAACATGACCTTCTCCTCGCCAGCAGTGGCAACGTCCCATTACTTGGGCAAGACTCATGCCAAGAACATGAAGCAGCAGTCTCCCAGACCGGAAGGTATGACTGCAGCACCTGCAGATTGTACTAAGAGGCTGTTCAAGCCATATAAAAGCCAAGAGGTTCGTTGGTCCCCAAGCATAAGCTCTTGTGAGGATGTGTGCACTCTTTACTGTGGAGCAGAGTAAGCTAGCAGCACACTTCCAGAAACTTGGCCTCTCAGCAGCCTGCTTGGTGAGCTGGCATTGGCAGAACCTTGTGTGTTTTGTGTTGCTTTGTTGAGGAGAAATGCAGCTTGTGGCAGCGTTGTACCCATCCCTTTGTGTAGAAATGTTTGTCGCAGGTTACAATGCTCACTAGAAGCTTACAGGGACTGAAGTGATGGGTGAAACTTGGATACAGCAAACTCATCAGGGCTGATCAGCTACAAAGATGGAGCCTCTGGAGTTCAAGAGCTTGTGAGCTGCAGGTAGCTGGGGACTGGGAGAGTGTAACTGGGAAACATCAGATTGCAATTGTCCTGACCTTGTGTTTTTCCCATGGCACCTACCGCTGGCTGCTCTCAGTCCAGGCACACCTCGGGTCTGACCCAGTGCAGCTGCCTGCGTGTCTCAGACAGAAGAGCCCAGAGGATGGGGGGTGGGGGGATGGACACCAGCTGTCCAGGGCAGGAAGTCAGCCAAGAGCTTGGGGTGCTGTAGCTGGTCAGGATGGAGGAAGAGCACAGCCTTTGAGTGCACCTGAGGTTGCAGCTTGTGCTGGCTCTGAACTGGGATCTTCCAGGCAGATGCTGTCTCAGGGTGTCTTCATGGCTTTGCTTTGTGTTGCACAGCAAAGCCACCTCTGGGGTCAGGGTGGTCCATGGGAATGAGCAGAGCCTTCAGGAAGGGGAGGATGTACATGAGCAATCTGGTGCATACCTTCCATTTTGGTATGAGCAGAGTTCTCTGACCCTTAGAAGGTTCCCTGCTCAGGTCTTTGTCACCTCATAATGAGAGGGTGCAGGTTTCTCCATCAGACAGAAGAGCCACTTCTCCATGTCAGACCTGGCCCATTCCTGCTATTTCTCAGGCAAGACCCCTCATGGTTCAGGATCAAGTCCTGCAGCTGCACCAGGTTTCCCAAAACATTCTTGTCTTTGCTGCACAGGGATTGGTACCCATATTCTACCTGGGTGGTGGTAAGAGAAGGTGAAAGCTCCTTCATAGCGAGGGTTTCTTGAATACAGCCATGCTTGTGTTAAGGAGTAATACGTAAATCTGTTGGGGTTTTTTCAACCCTAGCAGTTTTCCTGGCCTACTCTTGTCTTACCACAGCCCATTCAGTTTTGCAGTGTTAAGGGAAGAGGTAGGAGCGATGTGAATTTATCTAGATGTCTTGCATTCTCTGTCTGGGTTTGGGGTTTAGGTACCGTAGGCTGATTTTTCAACTGGGTTTTAGGGAAATAATGTGACTGTTCTTTATGTCTGAGTTTGTGACTGACTGGAGTTTGGATTCACCCTACAGAAGCAGTGCCCCCACTGAAACATCCTGCGGCACTCCCCACCTCTACTGTGTCTTCCAACGAGGAGAACAAGGACATTACTGACCCAGACAAGTTCTGTAGCCTCTGCCACGCCACTTTCAACAACCCCCTTATGGCAAAACAGCATTATGTAGGCAAGAAGCACAGAAAGCAAGAGACCAAACACAAGCTGATGGCACACTATGGCCGAACCCCTGATGCACCGGCATCGTCCTTCATGGGTGAGTTCTCAGCAGGCAGGGAATAAATAGCTGAATGGCTGGAGAGCAGCAGTATGTGTCTGACAGGTCTTTGGATGAGAGTCTGTGTGGAGGGAGCAGGGGAGAATTGCTTATGATGAGGATCTTGATTATATGCCCTAAGATTGATTTGGTTGATGTTCTAACCCCCTGGCAGCAGGAGAGGTTTTAGATTGTAGCTACTCATGACAAGCTTTGTGCTGTATTTTGCAATGTTGTCTAATCAGGGATGTGTCCTCTTTATTTTTTGTCTGGATAATCCAGGGATTTTGGCCAGTGCTGTTTCCAGCTAGGTGATCACATCCCAAATGGAAAGATAAAAGTGGTGTTTGATGCTTGAAAAAACATCTTTGGAGGGGACTTACCAAAGATGGAAGAAATAGGTTTAACTGCACCTGCTGCTTCAGAGCACATGAAAGCCAGAGAGATTTTTCCCTGGATGCTTTTCTGCCTCTGTGTGGGCACTTCATCTGATGAACTAATGCAGCTCTCTCTGCAGCAAGCAGGAATGTGGGGGGAAGAAATAAAAAAGAGCTATTAAGGAGGAACTTTAGGCAGACAGCTAAAACTCATTTGGTTTATGGTCTGCTGCTTATGAGCACTTCTACACAATGAAGGGCCTTAGAGTCCAGTAAAAGCATTAGGAGCTCACAGGAAACTCCCCTGTTCCTCCAAGCAGCCTTCTGTTGGGCCAAGAAGTCTAGTACCTGCTGGAGGCTTGAAGTAAATAATAAGCAGACAAATCATCTTTAAATCTTCTTTGAGGGCTTTGTTCTCTGTTGTAAAAACCCACACAAGCAGAAGATTAATTATTCTAATTCTTTGCAGGCCACCTTTAGATACCGGTAGCACTTATGAGAAATGAAGCTCAATTATCCAAGTAATATTCCTTCCCACCTCATGTAGTCGTGTGGGAGATGGAAGGTGCTCGCTCTCCAGCAGTACCCATCTGCTCTTTACCTAATTAGTGAGCTCTGATGAATGGCTCCAATCAGCATGAGGCAGGCGCTGACAGTGGCAGAGGTGGGCAGTGTCCTCACCTGCCTGATGGATGTGTCCCATCAAGCGCCAGCAGAACCCCGGTACTTGAGGATGCAGCTCCATAGACCTTGGGCCATTCAGGAGAGGTTTTGGAGTCAGGGGCTGCTTGGATGTGGTGGGCTGCAGGCAGAGGTGTTTTCTTCTGCTCTCTCTGCCCACCTCTGTGTCCTAACAGCCATGCCTGTGTAAACTGCTCTCTGCTGGGACCTGTCTGGCAGCACGTAAAGATGTGTTCTTTGCAGTGCAACACCAAGGTATTTGTCTGCTTAAAGCTCCTCTAGGAACTGCCTGCTTGGGGTGCAGGGGGGCAGCTTAGGCAGCTCTGTGCACACTGCTGTTTGGAGAGATCCTGGCTCGATCGTGCAGGGCAGCAGACGTGAGGGCTGTCACAGCTCCTCTGGCCTTTCCTGCCCAAGTCCATCTCTGTTTTGAGAGCTGGATGTCTCACTAGAGTCTCAAACCTTCCTGAGGTGTAGCAGACGAGTGGGGAAATGTCTGCTACATCACGGGCTGTGCTTCTCACTCAGTGATTATGGTGCTCTGCAGCCCTGGGGTGAGTGCTTTTTCACCTTACGGAACTGTTTTCCTTGCAAGACAGGCAAGAGCCCTTCCCCAGTGAGCCCAAATACAGGAGCACTTAATGTCTTGAGAACAACTGCCAGGGTTTTCCCCTGTTCCAGACTCCTGTGCTGAGCTGTGCTGCCCTGCTTGCCTGGTTGGTATCTGTGACCTCCTGAACTTTAATTCCAGCTGGAGTTGTCATGTTACAGAAAACCATTGATCTGTCTGGTACTGCTATTGTTGGAAACCTTCTCTTTTCTTTTTGGCAGTTAACTGATACTCTGAGTGTAACCAAACTGCTTGAGGAGAGAGCTTAATATTCTCAGTTGGCACCTGAGCAAGGCTTAGCAGAATGTTGCACTGTGGAGCTGGACATTGTGTGGAATCGCTGGCTGCTTTTTTGTATTGAAACACTACAAGCTTACAAATTATCTTCCTCCTTTTCTGTTTATGAGATGTACAGGTCAGGACAAGTGGGAATTTGGGAGATAAATGTTGCAGTGTATCATCGGGGTTGGTGTCCTAATGCTGAGACTTTTACTATGTCTGATACTCTGAACTGTTCATAGGAAACGTGTCTTTGCTTTTATAGATAAACCAATCCATGTTCTGACCAGGAAAGCATTCCTGGCTTAGGGATTCCCTCACAGTGACTGGCGGTGAGGTGGGGTAGTGGGGTTCAGCGACCTCCCCATCTAGTCAGGCTCTTGATTTGCTCTTTGTTTAACAGTTGTTTAATACATCAGGTTGTTGATTATCTCACTTGTTTCTAACTCAGGCACCAAGTTGTTGCCTAGCTGTGTGTGCTAATACTGCTGTCTGTTTCAGCTGGGAAGGGGTACCCCTGCAGCACATGTAACATAGTACTGAACTCCATAGAGCAGTACCAAGCTCACATCAGTGGCTTCAAACACAAGAATCAGTAAGTAACCTTCTTGTCTAAGAGTGTTTCCAGCCTCGCTGTTCAAATCAGTGGCTTAAATATAACTTAAAATGCAGTTTTCAGTGCGTGTTTCCAGCTGACTTGTAAGGCAGAACGGCAGGGTTTGTGCAAGCTTGTGCTGTTTGTCCTGAAGCCGTGTCACTTCAGCAGCTCCCTCTGCAGACAGCTCTGGGATGCTGCTGAAGTACAAGGGCCTTGCAGGTTATGTTGGTTCTTGATAGCTCAGCACAGTGTGGCCCTTTGCAGGGAGCGTGTCCAGCCTGACACCCCTTAAACACGGTTTCTGTAACAACTGAGCCTTTAATTTAATTAAAGCCTGGCTAGTTGGGGGATCTTTTTGCCATTCTAATCTCTCTTGGGATTGCTCATCCTAAGATTTGGCAGGTAGTCAGAACCAAGCCTATATTCCTGAGCTCACTGTCACAGTTGGTGAGTTCAATAATGGCATCCCTGCATACCTGATTAATAAAAAAAAGGGAAATTAGGCTGCCAGATGATTAATACAAAAACTCCTTGTTGTGCACACTGTCAAAGTCCAGATCTCTGATTTCAAAGCATTTGTTACAAGAGTCTCAGTAATGAGCTTGGATTGCTTAGAGAGGAGCGTAGAAGAAAGTGGTATTGGGAAAATCCTACCTGAAGTGAGGACAGACTCCTAGCCAAATTTCCCAGAGAGGACAAGAGGAAAACTGGGATCTGTTGTTGCCTGTCTGTGGAATAAGAGCCCCATGCTCCCTTGGATCTCTGGAGTACTTGATTGGAAGACACGTGCTCCATCCGTCAGCCCAGGCAAGTTTTGGCTCTTGAATGGCACAACTGGATCAGTGAATAGCAAGTATCCCATTCTAGACAGATAACACTGAGGATGTTCCCAACACACACACACACACACACATAAAAGTTCCCTTTAAGGATATGAGCATTGAGTTTCTGCAGCCACACAGCTCCCTTTTGGAACACTGTTTCTGAATCCAACTTTCGGCCCTGCTCCAGGCCAGCTCCTGCAGCCTGAAGAGAGGCAGAACACTCGCTCTGTAATGGAAGCTCTGTAACAGTCCTCGAGCTGTGCACTAGCTAATTCTGCCATACTAAAGGTGTCTGTTTACACACAGGCACAGAGGGCAAGGATGCACTTGGAAGCTGTTTCTGGCAAGTTGTTTACTTGGCTGCAGTAGGCTGTTGCTCCACTGACAGCCATGCCTGCTGAGCAGTGATTGCAGCTGGCAGGTTTCAGAGCACTTCTGACATTGTCTCCTTTTTTCCCTTCTCTTCCTTTCACTCCCTTCCATGTCCAGGATGCCAGGAGCAGTGTCTGTTGTTGGACCATTCCAGCCCCAGCAGTATGTCCGGGAAGAGTCAACTGCCCCAGGAGGCTACAGTTACTTCAGCCAAGACTTCTAGAGCAAGTTGCAGCACTGTTCTTGGAATTGTTGGTGGCCCAAGAACGCACATCCTTTGCCAGCCCACAATGGTTTCATTATCCCTCTGGATAAGCAAAGCCCTACCCTCCTGTATGCACCCGTTGAGCAGAACGGGGACTGAATCTGTCAGGAAAGGGATCCAGCTGGAAGAGACTTGCTAGACAGCAAATACTTCACTCCCTTAGAGTAGTTTTCATTGTGTAATTGCTTCCTGTGAAGGTGGGTGCGGTGTGAGAGGAAGTGTGTACCTGGTTAAAGGAGGGTTTGGCAACAGGCTGGTAGTGGCCACCTCCTCCCTCACCAGAGCAAATAATGGATTCCTGCACCTGGAGGGCAGCATCCCATGCTCAGAGGTGGCTTTTGCTGGAGCAGAGCTCTAGACTGTAGCAAGCAGCGTGGATGGGACACAGTGCAGGCTGCTAGGCTTTGTATAGGTTAAAGCAGGAAATAACCAGTGTGGCGTCTCCTTCCGTGCCTCCTCCAGCCAGGTTTGTGTGCAGGGTTCCATGAGTCACTGATTGCCATCAGAGCCTTTTACGGCCGCTGGTTCTGGAGCTGGGTTATTTGGGTCTGTCTCACATGTAGTAACAACTTGTAGTGTGTAAACTGCTGCTGCTGAGAGCACAGGGCTGCGAGAAGGGTTAGAGCTTCTGGCTCACCCCAGCCCTCTGCTCCGAGGGTGTCCACACGGAAGGAAGTAACTGTTCAGCCTGGTTTCCTATGGAAACAGGTGTGTGGGATCATTCTCGGTGTGTGTCTTTACCCCCTGTGACTTAAACTCAGCCAAACTTGGCAGCAGTGGAGATAGAATCATAGAATAGTTAGGGTTGGAAAGGACCTTAAGATCTCCAAGGTCTGAATGCAATCAGCAGAGGAAGGTAGAGCAGCGTGGGTTCATCTCTTAATTCTGTCAGGGTCTGCATGGAAGTACAGGATATTCCCTGCTGCTGCCAAAATACTCTGGGGAAAGAAGGTTTTAAGGGAAAAGAGAGAGAATAAATCTAGCTGCAGCAGAAGCCTATAGTATAACATAGTCAATCCATGAGCTGACTAAAAATCCACAATCTTTGGTAAACCTGCCTTAGTTAGTCCTTCATTAGACACTACTTGCCCAGCTCTCTTCGAAAGTTCTTGCACCTTTCTACCATCCCAGAAAAGGGGTGCTCTGTATTTCAAACCCAGAAATCAAGACTGATGGTCTCTTCATGGTACTAATGTACCACATCTGTTAGAAGGAAGGGCAGCACCTGAGACCTGCTGTATGTTTTGGACGAGTTCTTTCGATGCTTTGCTTTAAGCTAACGAATGGCCTGTCCTCTGCTAGCTCACCACAAGAGTCCAGGCGTCGGGGTGCCCTCATGTTCAGTGCCAGTGCTCTGAGGCAAGCATCCCATGTCCCAGCACGTCAGGGCGGGTGAGCCAGGCCCCAGCAGCTGCTGGAGGACCCTCTGGGCCCTCGGCTCGCAGGTTGTGTGCCAGGGGAGCAGCTGAGCCGCGCTGGAGAGGCACTTCCCAAATCCGCTGCTCAGGTTAAGTAAGGAGAGAGCGAGCTGTTTGCTAATCCCAGTGCTTGGAGTGCCTGCCTTCCCTTCCCCACGCCAGGCTGTGCATGAGCTTTGTTTTCCTTTACCCTGCACAGAATCTGCCATCTTCCCTTAGGACAGGCTCCTGCTGGTCTGGGTTCGCCTTCCTAATGTTTTCCAGGCTTGCTGTGCTGCTGAGGCGTGACCTTAATCTCCTGCTACAGAGGGGACTCCTTTTAAACCTTGCAAGCTGATCAGTGAGTAGAAAATTGTGATGGCCTGAAGGAAACTGTGTGCCTGATAGCCCTGGATGGCCTCCAGCTCCCAACTCTGCTGCTTTGCTCTCATCCTGCTGTACCAGGGCAGGTGCCCACTAGAAGTGCTGTGCATCGACACCAAGAGAGACCCATTTCCAGCACTGCCCAGTCTGGTGTGTCACTCCTGTCTGTGTACTGACAGCTTTGCCTTCCCCTGTACACAGTGTTTATGTATCTGCTGTTTCCCTAAGGTGAAGCTCTCCAAATAGAGTGTTTATTACTACTTTTGGGTGCTGTCTCTCTGCTAGAGCCCTTCCTGGGTATTTGCCATACTTCAAAGCAAGGAACAGGATGCAGACACCTTTAAAATATTTGGGAGGGGCGGAAGCTTGTGTTCCCATCTGCCCTCCAGGCCCTGCTGTCATCCTGGGGCACCCTGAGGTCCAGACCAAGGCAGTGCATGCCTTCCTCTGTGCTGCTCTGGCAAGTCATGAGGCCTTGGGCACCACAGTCACCAAGAGGAAGGCAGGACAGTCTGGGCTGGGAGGCTGCTGGCACTTGTGCAAGCTGGTGTGCAGCTTGTGCCAAAAACATCCGTGACTGACACGGGGCTGTTCCGTGCTGCCAGAGCAGTGTGATGGCAAACACACAGTGCTCTGCTGATGGCCTGTTCAAGGGCAGCTTGCTCGATGGGGCAGGCTTGGGAGGCAAGAGCGGATGGGACCGGTGTCCTTAGGACCAGTGTCCCCAGGAGCAGTGCAGGGCCTTGTGCTGGCCCCGCAGGCGGCACTGCCATCGGCAGTGTGAGCAGTGCCGGGAGGGCCAGGCTGTGTCTGCCTCCAGTGGCACACGGCTGTGCCGGGGCAGCGTGCCAGCTCCTACCAGCCTGTCCCTCGCTGACCCCTTCCCCTCCTTGCTGCAGGGCTGTGGCGTGTCTGGCACCTCCCAGCCCTTCCAGGTGTGCAGGTGCTCACTGGGACAGGTGCAGTTGGTGGCTGTGGTGCTGCCTGTACCCCTGGCATGGCCTCTTTGCCAGCAGCAGGGTGGCTGGAAAGCTCCTGTGCTAGGGCAGCCACAACCAGGAGCCCTTGCCAGCCATGCTGGTGGCTGCAATGCCCGTGGTGGGTCCATGCCAGCCCCATCCCTGTGCTCCAAGCACACACACCAGGTGTGTGCCAAAGTCACTGGTGTCCCCACTCTGATGGCTGCCCATCCTAGAATCATAGAATAGTCAGGGTTGGAAAGGATCTTAAGATCATCTAGTTCCAACCCCCCTGCCATGGGAAGGGGCATGTCCCACCATCCTGCTGCTGGATGGCTCTTGAAGGGACCCCAGCACCCACGGACATCTCTAGGAACGGATGGGACAGGAATGGGGGGAGCCTTGCTGTTGGCCCAGAGCCATCCCACATGCTGGGAGAGGCTGAGGATGGAGTGTGGCCCTTGTCCCCAGGCTGTGCCCCAGTGCTGGTGAGCTGTCAGCCCCATGCCCTGCCTGCCTCTGGCCAGGGCTGCCCAGTTCTGCTCCTCCCCGCTGGGGCCTCTGCAAGCAGCACCTCACCGGGCTGGGGCTCTGGCTCCTGTGCTGGGCCCAGCCGCAGTCCCAGCGCCTCCAGGCTGGCAGGCACCGCGCAGGGCACGGAGCCACCCGCCAGCCACGTCCCCATGGCAGCACTGCCGTCCCCTGCCCGTGCCGGGGCTCCATGGAGCCTGCCTGCCCGAGGAGCCGCTGCTCCCCCGGGTCCTGCCGCAGCCCCAGCCGCTGCCATCCCTCGCGGCCTCGCTGGCTCCAGCGAGTAAATCAGGTGCAGATGTGGAGGCAGCGCCCGGCGCCTGCTTGCGATTAGGGACTAGGAGCAGTGGGGTGGCCCCGTTCCTGCCTCACAGCCCTCGGCTACGGCCACATCGCTCCAGGGAAGAGCCCCAGTGCCGCAAGAGGGGTAGGGCTGGCTGGCAAAACCTCCTGCTTGCTTGGCCCCTGGGTGAGCACCGTGGTGCTCAGCCCAGTGCATGGAATGTGCCACATCCCCAAGGGGAACAGTGCCCATCCTGGCTTCATGCACTCCATTTCCTGTGCCAGCTGCAGCCCCAGTGCTTCCCAGCACAACCAGGATGGGCAGGGGCAGCAGGGCTGTAGCAGGCATGAGGCACGGCACTGCCAGCCCAGCCCCAGCCCATGTGCTCTCAGCACAACCTTCAGCACCCAAATCTACGAGTGCTTCTGTGCTGTGCTGGGGGCTTGGCCAGAGCCAGGGTCCCCAGGGTCCCTGTCCAGCAGCCCCTGCACTGGGCCCCATGTTCTTGGCTCCCCAGAGGAAGCAGCAGATTTGTGTTTGCCAAGTTCTGCCTGGTTAAACCTTAACCGGGCCGGGCTGCTCCATTGGTCCCTCCCTGCCGGAGATAAGGATGGGCAGGCAAGAGAGACGAGGGAGTGAGCGCTGCCCCGGGCCCCAGTGCTCACCTCCAGAGCAGGACCTGGATGCTGCAGAGCATCCTGCCTGCCCCCACAGGACCTTGCTGACACAGGGACGTTGGGCTGTGGCCAGGACCATCCACCACCATGTGTCAAGGCCAGCAGGGCTGGATGGAGCCGTGAGCTCCGGGGCTGGCCTGACCCCTCCGTGCTGAGGGGTTCGCATCTCCCCAGCACGTGGCATGAGCGTGCTCAGGCTCAGCCCCGGGGCTCTGTGTGTGTACGGGGTACAGGGAGCCCCACACAACAGCCGTTCAGGGGAGGCCAAGAGAAACTTCCAGGAGGAAAGAGCCCCCCGGGCTCCGGCCCCCCCAGGAGCCACCGTGCCACAGGTGCCACCGCAGCGGGAGCGGCGGCGAGCGCTGGGGCCAGGCACAAGGGGCGGCTGTGTTCCCGCAGCCCCGGCTGCCTTCCAAGAGCAATATTGTTGGCACCAGGCAGGCTCCCTGAGCCGGCAGCGCATACACGGGCCTTTCATGAGGGGAGCGGGGCTGATTTACTGCCTGGGGGAAGGGGCAGGGGCGGGAGGACGGACCCCAGCGTGCCGGCGCCCAGCCCCTCGTGCGTGCTCCCTGCTGCAGGGCCCGAGGCGTGTAAGCCAGGCGAGGGTCTGGCCAGGGGGGGTCACCTCTGCTGGGTTGGACATGGGGCAGAGCAAACCCCCAGCCCCATCTGCACGGTGCCTCCCCGCTCACTGCCCCATCGGCGGGGCCCTGGGGACACGCTCCCACCTTCTGTGGCTCAGTGGCTGTGGGGACGTGTGCGCCTTGTTGGTGCCACGGCTGATGGGAGCAGCCTGCGGGGCAGGGGCAGCAAAGGAGGGTGCTGTGGCAGGGGTGCTGGCGCTGGCACAATCCCCACTTGTTGGGCTGCCGGCGTGGCGGAGGCCGTGGCAGTGCTGCCGGCAGCGGGTGGCAGGCGGTGGGGCTGCGCTGCCATGAAGGGCTTTTTGTTTGCCATCAGTTGCTGTTATAAATCAAGCCAGGCAGGCAAAGCCCGGCCCTGCGCTGCCCCGCGGCAGGGAAGCGACCGGTTCCCAGCAGCCCACAGCACAGCCCTGCTACGGCCCAGCCTGCACCAGCATCACCCTGGCCCTTGGTGCGACAAGGGGTAAGGCGCCAGCAGCGGTCCCCGTGCCCTGCTGCCCCCAGCATCGCACCCACCGCCGGGGTAGGAGGGTTCTCTCCATGCCCATCCCACACGGTGGCTCCCACAGGCTCCGCTGAGTCCCAGCTCTCCCCCGGCATTCCCAGCGCTGGGAACAAACCCCTTCTCTCTGGTTTTCATTTGGTTTCGGTTCGAGTTGAGCTGAACCCAACATTTTTGCGTGCTTCTGCTGCAGCGCTGCAGGGGCGGCCGCCGCGCCGTGAAATTGATGTTCTCGTCGCTTCAGGCGCCGGCAGGAAGGGGCAGCTGCTGGGGGCTGCGGGCCCCGGGCTGCTCCCCGTGCCCCTGCACCCCGGGGGGGACAGCACCACGGGGTGGGGACCAGCACCCCGGCGGTGGCAGCATGGGGTGCATGGTGCCATGCATGGGATGCACCCATAGCAAGGGAAACCGTGTCATGGGGGGAGTTGCTGGTTTCCCATGGACAAGGCTGGCCCCTGACCCTCTTGGCATGGCTGTCTGGGGTGAGGGGTGACAGTGATACCCACACGCTGCTCACACAACCTCAGGATCCATGCTGAGCATGGGCAAGGCTGTGTGTGGGACCTACCATGGCCCCAGCAGGTTTTGCTGGAAGATGGCAAAGCAGAGGGTGATGGCAGCAAGAAGAGAGTGGCCCTGGGGCCAGATCTGGCCCATGTACTGTGAGCACTCTCAGTCCCCTCTTGCTGGCAGCAGGATGCTCAATGAGAAGGTATGTCTTGGGACCGCGCTGCTTCTGAGGTCCTGAGGCTAGGCTCCTCCAGTGCCAAGGTGTGGGCCAGTGGGCAGCAGGGCCTGGACATAGTGGGGTCTGCCTGCCTCAGTGCAGGCAGCAGCATGGGGAAAGTGAAGGCAAAGTGTTTATGGGTCGGATTAGGGCCACTTCAACCCTGGCTCGCAGCCTGGCCGTGTTTTACGATGCTCGGTTATGGGCTCCTAATGAGGGTCACAGCCACATTATGGCACCAGCAGCGATAACGCTACAACTAATTGCAGCACAATTAGCGAGCGAGCTGACGGGCACCCAGCAACGCCACCACCCAGTCCAGGCCAGGGCTGCCCTCCGACTGGGCACCGCTGCCCTGGAACCCGTGGCATCCCCGAGGTGCTCCCCGGGTGCCACGGGGTGAAAGGGGATGGAAGCGGCTTTGTCCTGATGCTCCGCTCCCCACCTGGGGACCCGACATGTGGGGTCTGCACGGGGGGCGATGGGGGAGCAGCCCCGGGGGTTCTCAGCTCCCCACCCGCGGGCGGTGCTGCGGAGGCGGGGCCGTACCGGGGGGTGCGCAGAGGCCGCCACTCGGTGCCGGCAAGGACCGGGGGGTGCCCGGTGCCCTCCCCCCCCCATCCCGGCGTTGAGGTCGGTTCTGGAGGGAGCCGGCGGAGCGGGGCCGGTGGCGGCAGCCGCGGCTCGGGACCGGAGCCCCCCCCGCGCTCTCTCCCCCCACCCCTGCGGCGCTCCGGGCGGGGCCGCTGTAACCCGAGCCCGCCCCTACAAAGTGCCCGCGCCCGGCGCAGCGGCGGCACAACGGGGCCGAGCGAGCCCGGAGCCCTCCGCAGCCGCCCCGAGCCCTGCCCGCCATGGGGCCGCGGTGTGGGGCGCGGTGGCGCTGAGCCCGCCGGCCCCCGGACTTTGCCCGGGCCCTCCCCGCGCTGAGCGGCGGCTCCGCCGAGGGATCCCGTCACTGCCGGTAACGCCGCGACCCTCGCCCTCGGGACGCTTCTCCCCGCATCCCGCACTGGGACCTCTCTCCCCGGCCCCCACCCCGTGCCCGGTTAACCTCTAGCCAGGAGTCGGTTCCTTACACCCCGCCGGGACCCCTCCACCCCGGAGCCGTCGCGGGGGTTTGGTGCTGGTAGGGATCTGTCTCCCCGTGCTCTGCCCCCCCCCCCCCCCCCCCCCCCCCCCCGCCCCC
>NDXB01019465.1:9438-32963 GCA_002631895.1 Agapornis roseicollis
AAAAAAAGAAAAAAAAAAAAAGAAAAAACAGAAGCAGCTAAGAGAAAACACAAGCAGCTAAGCAACATGGTTAAGCCTAGGAAAATAACACTATCACTTGGAAGTACAGTCTGGGGAACAAAAGGCAAGAGTTAAGAACTGTCTAAAAACTGAATCATCTTGTAAAGGAGACAATCTCAAATTAGAGAAAAATGTTCACTTTACTTTTGTCTTACTTCATCAATAAGTCCTTGAGCCTGATCACTTTGACCTCATCAACTAAAGCCATCAAGAATCACAGCAGCCCCCAGTAAAAAAACCAGGGCCATCTGGCTCTGATATCTTCTCTGATGGGCTTTGCTCCTCTTTAGCTGTTCCCAGATCACTGTAGCTATACTTTAATTGCAGAAGTGAAATTGGAGAAGGAAACTGTTCTGTAACCTGAAGTTATAATATTCTAGCCTGCGTCCCCTACTCCTTTGAGAGTAGTCTAGCTGCCCATCCTTCCTCACATCACAGGCTCTATGTTACACAGTCTTCTTATGTCATCTATTCTTCTTCATCTGAAGACTGAGGACCTCAGCATCAGCATGCCTCCCACAGGTGAGATAATTTTTGTTCCTGGCACAAGGGAGAGGTGCCAGGGACTTCCAGTCCAAGACCTGGAGTACTCCTGGATTCTGTGTCTGAACTGAGACCTCACATAAGCCAGCCGCAAAATTTTGTGCCTGGACACCAGCTTCTAGTGGTCCCACACAACCCTAAGCAGGATTTCTGGGCCTTTCTCAACAACTGTTTTTTGCACTGTGGGATTTTTTGCTACTGGTTAGTTAGCAGGTCTGCAGGCTAGATCTGAATATGTGCTTGACACCCTGATTGCCTATCATTTGAAGAGGCGTCGGTTGAAGACAATGCAGCCCTTTCCTCTCTAAACTAGAAAATGCTTCCTGTTAGGGATGACAAAAGCAAAATTCTCCAGAAGCTACCTTCAACAACAGCAAGGCACCAGAAGATGATTCGTGAAAAACTGTTTCCTGAAAAAAAAAAATGCCTGAAAGCTGCTCTATTAACTGCTATGTCTCTGACAGCTGCCTCTCTTTGCACTGCTTGCTATAAGATCCAGACAATTTTGCCTACCTTAGCCACAGGGAGTACTTGCAGGCATGATTTTGTACTCTCTGTATTAAATAAAAATTCTCTTTTACCATTTTACCCTATGTTAAGTATGCAGGCCATTTCTCCCTCTCATTCCAATCCAGATGGTTTATATTTGTAAACAGGAAAGGGTTGAAATACCTAATCTGAATTAATATCAATGAAAAGGTCAGGATTTAGTGTCTAGATCATTTTAGTGAGCTTTGGATCTGACAAGTCAATGAAAACACTACACAGTGAGTGCTTTTATGAATTTAGAGCCTCTTTCCATGAGCATCAAATCTTCCCTTCTACAAATTCTAGAGATAAAATTTCTCTCCTGTCTTCACTTTTGCATTAAAAAGAAGGAATCAAGTATGATTCCTATTAACCATTCTATGATTCATGTTTTAAAATTCAAATTGGTGCAAACTATGCAAAATTTTGGCTGTAGTAGAAGCCTCTTGCAAAATCTGACTCTCTCAATTACACAAATCAGGCAGCTAGTGATAGATAAATCTCTCTGAATAAGGGGTTATCTAAATTCCCTTATGATGTTGCTTTAATGTAGGAAAGAAAAAGAAAGCAGGTAGTTAAAATGCAGAATTGAAGCCTTTGGACACTCATTTCTACAGACAAATTTATCTGAAAAAAATCTTTTGAAAACAGTAAAGAATAGAGACTTGCTTCAAAATGTGATAAATCATTGAAAAGAGAGAGAGAGAGAGAAAAAAAAAGGACTATAAATACAAAACAATCAATGCATGCTAGGTTATTTTACCAGAAAACGCATACTACAAAGGAAGGAAGATGACATTGACAATCTTATCAAGCACTTACTCAAAATAAGAGTAAAGATAGAAGAGAAGGACTTAAAACATAAAATAACAGTCCTACTCTGGAGTTCATTGGAAAACTGAGTTCACAAATTAAGTATTATGACTTAGAATATTAAGAAGTTGAAAAATGGACTGTGATTAATGGAATCCTTAATTAAGACAATTAAGTGTTGCATGTTAGCAATTAAGACAAAAGAAAGAGTTGCATGTTAGCAAAAGCTTCAGTTTCCTAAATAACACTCTTGCATCTCCAATGGAAGAGAGAGAAGAACCTGTAAATAACTAAATTTCATCTAAATTAGATAGCAGCATATATTTATTTATTTTCTTTGACATATATTCACAGTGATACAGCACAACTAATGCTTTAACCTTCCAGGACCCACATGGACTTAGTTCAAGCTTAACTTAAAGCGTATGATCTGGTTCTAATTCTCATTTAGCAGACTGAAATCAATGGCAGTTTGCCATTTGTCACAACCAAAATAAAATCTATCTATTGTAATCTGAAGAATAGGCATTACAATTTTAATAACTTCAACAGATTTATAGAAAATAATTGGTCTAGACAGACTTAACATAACTATCTAGAAAGGGAATATACAGGCCTCTGTTCGTCTTGGACAATTGATTTGTTTATTTCTAAGGGTAAAGCCAAGACTCAATGCACCTCAATATGGTGCTTCAGTATATAAAGAAATGCACTTCAATATAAAGTCATTCTTTCTTTTTTAAACCATTATAAAGAGAAATATTCTTGTCAAAGAATCCAGTTACTTTAGAAAAACAGGAACCCTGAAAGTAGATCTAAACCATCCAACAAATAAGCAGAACTAAAAGGACTGAATTAACAACTTTTGCTGGAGGCTGCACTAGAATAAGGCTAGGATCATTAGAAGATTTTCACAGAATCACAGAATGGCTGAGATTGGAAGTCATCTTGTCCAACTTCCCTGCAGAAGCAAAGCCACCTACAGCCAGTTGCCTGGGACCACACCCAGACAGTTTCTGAATATCTACAAGGATGGAGACTCCATAATATCGCTGAGTAACCTGTGGTAATGTTAGGTCACAATCACATAAAACAGTGTTTCCTGACGTACAGATGGAAACTCCTGTGTCTCAGTTTGTGCCCATTGCCTCTTGTCATGTCACTGGACACAATAAACAGAATTTTTTTGTTTGTGGCTCAAAATTAGGAATCTATTTGTAAACACAAGTCAAACTTCTCATAAAAAATGTCTGATTATGTTTTATTCTCAAAAATATTAAACAGTCTTAATTAAATCTCATTCCATGGAACAAATTTTAAGTGTATGTTTTTAGTTAAAAAAAAATAATGAGGAACATTATGAGTTTATTTAACTGTTTCAATTTATTAATTAGGTGTCATAGTTGATTGCAGTAGGTTTAGGACATTCTGTGTTCTTCACACAGACTTCTAATGAAATAATAATTTTAATTAGCTTTTTCTGCATTGCTGCACTGATTTGTGTCAAAGTTAATGGACATGAAGTTAATTTTAAAAATACAGATAAATATATTAATTTTATATATATTGTATGTGTGTGTATAATTGATTTTATTTCCAACATAATTGCAATTACAGAAAGATGTACCGGCAGATATCTCAAAGTCTCAGTTCAGACACTTCTTCTACCCCTTTCCCCATGAACCTGGACTTACACACACTCTTTCTCCCTATCTTTTATATTTGAAAATATTTTCAAATATATATCTCCTTATATTTCATATTTTATACACTTTGGCAGTCAGGTGAATTTCCTGCTGACTGGAAAAGGGTAAACATGACCCCCTTTGTTAAAAAGAAAAAAAAACAGGAAGACGCAGGGAGCTACAGGCCAGTCAGTCTCACCTTTGTTCCCAGCAAGATCATGGAGCAGATTCTCCTAGAAACTATGCTAAGGCACATAGGCAATAAGGGGGAGATTGGTGACAGCCAACATGTCTTCACTAAGTGCAAATCATGCCTGACTTCTACAACTTCTAACTAACAGAGGGGTTATAGCTCCATGATCTTGCTGGGCAAGATGAGACTGGCCAGTCTGTAGTTCCTTGGGTCTTCCTGTTTGCTTTTTTTGAAATGGGGGTTATATTTCCCCTCTTCTAGTTTTAGCAGGAACTTCACAGGACTGCCATGACTTTTCGAATATGATGGATAACAGCTTGTCAACTTCATCCGTCAGTTCGCTCAGGACCCATGGATGTGTCTTGTCCACAGATGCATTTCAGTTCACAGTAAAACTTTTCTATTCTAATGAATATTTCTGAATCCTATTAATTTTGAAATAAATATTTCAAGGGTCACTTTAGCCAACAACTAAAACGTTTGAATCTACGAAGTGGAAATAGCAACTTCATCAAAGAGAGGCAGAGAAGAGGTTGAAGTCTGGCAAACCCTGCCTATTCCTCTTAGTAACACTAAAATTATTCAAAACAAGAACATGTCTTGTTTTGGTTTCCAGTTACAGGGCTTATATCTGTAATTGTATTGCACTTCAGCATTTTTCATTAAATTTGGAATATTGACTTCATTTGGAGACCTTTCAAACATTTCACTTGGCTATCTGTCAAGCTACAGTACATTGAGTTGTCAGATAAAGATTGTAATGATTAAACTTTTCAAAAAAACATATGTTAATGTCTCTTGACAAGGAAATATTTTCTTATCACAAAATTATGAGATGCCTTTAGGGCTGTTAGTTAGACATAAACAACATTCATCAAACTTGATTACTTTTTCAGCTGATGTGGGAACTGCTTTCCTTTCTGCTCAATATCCTTAGAATAGCTATATGTTAATTCATGATTAACATTCTAGTAATATGAAATGGAAAAAAATATCAAATTAAGAATAAGCTGTGTTTTGGTTCAGGGGATGTTTTATTTTGCTTGTTGTGGTAAGGGTTTTTTACTGCAGGAATAGTCCACTTAACAAAACTTAGATGTAATAAAAAAAAAAAAAAGGTGGAGCTTTTAAAATAAGACCAGGGTTTTTTCTAAAATCTCTGGTCTTGCTTCACTGCTGTTTATCATTCTCAGGAATGCTCCCTTACATAGCTAAGGAATAAAAGTCCCTTCAATATAAAAATCACTGGGTAAAATTCTAATGGCCTCTTGCTATTCAGGACATCAGATTAGAAAGTCATAGGTTTAATCAGTTTTAAACTGAGAAAATGAAACTTTGTACTTACAAAGGAATTTCCCTATATAAACAGTGATTCTTCCATAAAAAAACAAACCAAAACAAAAATACCCCAAACTTTAAAATGAAAAAAAAAAAAGAAGAAATTATATTCTACCTCTAGTATCAGGACTACTGCATTCTTGGAAAGAACTTACTGAAACTTAATAGTTTGTGATACAGAGTAAATCAAAACAGGGTTTTTTTTTTAAATATTTGCTACTGATTAATGGTTGATTAAATGGCTGAGCAAATTCTGTGTTTCAGTTGAGTTTGCTCAGTAAATGACTGAGCAAATTCTGTGTCTCAGTTTTGCCAAATGAACAGACTGAACGGAGCAATTCATCATAATGCATTCCTATGGAAACAACGAAGCTTCCAGGGATGTTTTTATAATTATTTTGTTTGTTTAATTAAGTACAAGGCAGGAGGTATACATAAACTTATTTAAGATCCAATCAATCAGCTTTTTTTTGGGCCACTACTGGAAACAGGTTCAGTTGTTCTGATTCCTTTATCCTACAGTAAAACTGTCTACAAGGCATGCATAAATACTGCTCTCCAACTGCGATCCATCTTGTTTTTTCACTGATATACATGCTGCTGAATCTTCACTGCTCTGGCACTGGAACTAAAATTTCCTTCCTTGCATCTATGTGTTCTCTGGTCAGATCTCCAGATGCATTGCAGCAGAACCTAAGTCTATGCCATTTGGAAAAGTTACAAAGGTTTTACCCCCAAAAAACGGGGAACTTGAAACAGCTAGTTGTTGAACTTCAGTATTGCAGATTTTTTTTTCTGATGTAGTATAATTTCAGTTCTGAATCAAATAAATGCATTTCAAGAAAAAATTTAACTTCTCCAATTAAGAAATATTGTGGAAATTAGCTACTATAATGAACACGGCAAGTACAGTCACAACATCCCAGAGGAAAATTTGAGAAACCCAGTCCATTCCCATCTGTCTTTATGGAATGTCATATTAAAAAAAAACCCACAACCCAAAACTTCCCCCCCCCCCAATTTTAATCCTCTTGCAAGAAGTGTCCTTTATTGCAAGCCTAGCTTTAGAATTTTATTTCTGATTGTAAAGAATTTCAATACATTCCACTTCTGCTCCGTTTTACAGGCACAATTCACTTTCAACCAATTTTCAAAGGAATTTATTTCCAAGATCTAAGCTAATAAAAGAGTGGACCCTTCTTCACTGACACTTCAGTATTCTTTAAAGTCTCTGTGATAAAATGAGGGAAGTATTTAATTACAGAAAGGTTTTGCCTTGCATGATGGTGGAAAAAAGGAGTAGAAACCTCAAGTTCTCAAACCAGAGCAACATGATCCAGATGTAATTTAGTGTGAAATGTATTCTAACATTAGTGTCTAACTTCATCCCCCAGCTTCTATATGTGGCTATTTCATGAAATTTATGTTTTATGCTCTGAGAACTGAAGAGATCTTGGTTTTAGATCTCATCTTAGCATTTCTTAGTGTTATGCATACTAGTCCTTTGAAATAAATTTAACAGAGGAAAAGCTGGCAGCAGAAACCCTTAGTCTCAGATGTTGTTTTATTTAGGCATCCATCCCTCATTATTTGAGAATTACCAAAAAAAATACACATATAATATAATAATCCACCACCACTCCCCAGAAATAAAATTCTAATTTTATTGCTGGTCATAAAACAATGTAAGTTAATAAAAAAGCATAATGTTTATAAAGGGAATTGTGTTGGTAAGAATTTCATCTGGCACATTCTTCTGTAAATTCCTAGTGAGTAATAAATACAATGTGTTCATACAAGACTTAAAAACCAATCAAAAAGTATTTAGTATGTGGCAGTGAGTGAATAATGAGAGGCCCACATCAGCAGTAGAAAGCAACTAATCTGGAACAACATATGCAGAATTAACTGAAGTTCAATTAACTGCATTAAAATACCTCCTAGGAACAATGGAGAGAGACACAGTATTAAAAAAGAAGAAAATTATCCACATGTGGCTTTTGGAAAACAAGAAATCTGTATAAATAATGAGAAATGAGCATCTAGATCATTGAACAATGCACTGTTGAACAATACACAGTATAAAGTAGTTCATGGTTTTTCCTACATACTCACAAACCAAATTCTTCTTCAGTAAGGATGTAATTAAATGCCAAGACTTTTATATTGTGACTACTGGAAAAGAAAATTACAGAAGCAACAATGAGAGAAGACCATAAAGAAGTCTTACTCTTCAATTAAAAAAGGAAAAAAAAATTTAGTGCTTCTGTTGTGACCAAATTAACAGTCATTCAGATGGTTCAAGAAATAACATGACTTCAGCAATTTTTTATATATCTCTAATCAAGCAGTTTGCATTAAGAGGACATGGATGAAATTATTTAACTATTACTGGTCCCACCAGAAGAGATGAGTTTTCTTCCCTGATTTTTCTGTTTATGCCAACGGAAGTCCTGCTGCCAATCACCAGGTTTGCTACTCATCTGACATTTTAGTTGGCCACTTAAATGCACTATTTAGCTTTATTTTTATTTTTTGTTTTGTTTTCCTGGGATAGTTGTCTTCTAGATTAGTAATTTAAATTAATTCACTAAAAATTGAAATGAGTACTCAAGCTAGCACAAGTGAGGCTGCAGGATTATGTAACATGCATAAATCACATTATGAGCAAATGGGAACATTCCATGTGTAAGACGCTAAAAATTTTCTGCTTGCCTAATTAAATTCAACTGAATGGTTATACAAGCAGTTGTTATGACTACAGAAAAAAACTCATTAAAATGCAGTTAAAATAATTATACAAAAAACCTGCCTAGCATCTACCTTTTTGCTGGGAATTCATCTGTCTTCAAAGAGAACAGAGAAGGGTGACAGCTGGCTTTTGCTGTCATGAAGTTTTTATTAGGAGGGTTATAATCATGTTTGTTTGGGTGGTCTTGGTCTTGGACAGCAAAGCAGCAATGGCAGGGGCCTCACTGACAAGGAATGAAGTTCCACAGGAGAACCTAAACTAGAAGAGCAGAGCAGGTTCTGTGAGGGTAGTTGTAATCAGCCCCAATCTGTAGAAAAGGCTGATCCACAGCCAAGCTTCAGTCTACTATCTCAAACACAGGCAGACTTAGTGGCATGATGGAAGCTCCAGGACTCAACAGAGCAAAAGCTGAATAATCTTCCCAACCTCAGTTCACATCTTTGGTGGTTTTTTAGATCTCTCTTACAAAAGATAACTCAGCCGTTTTAACTAAATAAGAATTGGCTGTGTTATGGTAGGCTGTAACCCTTAGTTATTACTTATTAGGTTCTTCCATGCAGTAGTGGTATAAATTCTCTCAGCTTCAGTGCAAAGACAAACAATGCATGCTAAGCTATTTCTAACAATAATTTCTGCTAATCTGTTTGATTTTAGAGTGGGAGAAAGTAGGTTTATTTATACAGTAAACTACAAATTAAAAAAAAAAAATAAAAATTGGAGGATGAAATGTAGACCTAAACTCTAAACTCTAAACTCATGCTCTGTGCAGGTGGATAACATATTATATGTATACGTGAATGTCTGTGTTTCTGCGTGTGCACATGCACTTGTGTCTGTGTATACCAGAAATTTTCTATTATGCAAACCAGATGTACAAGTTAATTTTTGCATGTCTACAAGAATTCTACAACATAAAATACTGCCACAGCAGCAGGCGTTCTTTTAGATACACATTGTAAAAGGCATTCATGGTTAATTTTAGGCAGAAACATTAAGCCTTCTTATGGAAACAGAATTAGTAATTAGTAGGAAATAGTGAAGACTGAGATTCTTTGTTTCTTTTTATTCCAAGTCCATTAACAGCTTAAGCTTATTTTCTAAATTCAAAGTAATTTAAAATAGTTCAGCAAGCAATGAAGTCTGAATGCATTAAAGTAGAATCACATCTGTTTTCTACAAATCTTAATGAATAGACCTACCACTAAAAATAATAATAAAAAAAAAAAAAACACCACAAAAAAAAAAAAAAATAAAAGGGAAGAAAAATTTTTAAATTCCCTTTTTTNAACAAAGGAGGTTCATGTCAAACCAAGGTCATGAGTAATTTTTTGATACCAAGCAGAGAGACCACAATAGGAAGCCTAGCCATAGCCCTTCCCTAAATTCTCCTAATTCATGTAAATCTACTCCAATATTGATCCACAAAAAAAAAAAAATATGAAAGGGAAGAAAACTTGTTGCATTCCCTCTTTTCTAATTAATGTAAATGCAGAGAGTAATATTCTCATGGTTTTATACAGGAACTTACTTGAGCAGTCATTATGAAAGACTCAGCACTTCACTGACTGTAAATGTGAATATTATTGTGCAGCAAGCTGTACTGAACAAACCCGGATTTGATCTGGTCCTCAATCTTTATGACACTGATTCCTATAATATGTATTTTGAATTTAAAAATAAATCCCAACCTTTCTGTTAGTCCTGAAGAATATTAACAAAAAGACAGAAATAGTTTTGTCAATAATTATTAACTAGGTTATCCATTAAATATTCCAGAAGCTTTACAGGTCATCTTCAGCCTTTGGATATAGTCATGTAAAAATTTCTATGGTTTCCCTGTTTGTACCTCACAACATGAACAAACATTATTTTTGTAGCTATACAAAAAGAACAAACCACAGGTTATTTTTTCTGGTTTTGATGATTTCTAAGAATGAAAGCACTAAAAATATCATTTAGTATTGACTTGAAATGGTCTTTTTGATACTGTTGTATTTATTTGAAGTCATATTTGAAGTCAGTTCTGTTAAGGTCACTTCTACCTTTAGCATGTGTTTTGTTTTGTTTTGTTTTTTCACTTTATGCGTAGGGAGGGAGAAGACTGATCCAGGAGAAATAAGGACATTTGTCTTTTAAATAATCTTTTTCCAAGTTTCATCAGGAAGTACAGCATCTCATATAGCACCTAAGCCTGTACCATAAAACTAGATATTATCAAATCTTTTAAGGTAAATGCATATGCTTATCTTTATTTCTTCTTCTGCTTGCTCAACCTGCATGGAACAGGTCACAGATTATGCCTCCATCTCCTCCCTTATCTCTTGGTGTGACTTCGTAGTCCTTCTGCTAAAAAAAAGCCTGAGAAATTTCATACAGCAATGCAATTTGTAAAGGACTACACCAAAGACACATCCATAAAAAGAGAAATCAATTTATTAGGATGAGCTGTGTGTAAAACTTGTCTATTTGAAGATTGGTATGACAGGGGACAAATATCAGAGGAAGCCCACTGTTTCCTCAAGATTGTCAATGTACTGTTCTGTAAATTGGAGTATCTATGACACCTCCCATTATAGAAACATTTTCTTCCTCTTACCATCCCAACTAGATGGTCTTAAGGTCCATTCCAACCCTAACTATTCTATAATTCCATGCTACATGACATATGCCCCAAAGTAAATATTTGCACATTAGACACATAGTACCACACAAATTAACAGTAACCCCTCTGCTATCTTATTTCCCAACAGTCCTACAGCATACCAGAAGTTAGATTAGAATTGTTATGCTGCAAAGTGCAATCAGATCCATAATCTTGCAGGTTCATTTCTGCTATGTCACACATTATATGTAGATACAGTTCAAAGAATATTTGTAGAAGGTGTCTTCTTTCTGGCCCTTGGCTAGCATTAATCCTTTTCATAAGGATGACCAAGAAGTTTGACAGCTAACCAGTTATTTACTTTGTCCTTAACTTGCTATGCTCTGAGGAGTTTAGCATGTTGATCAGCGACAAATGATGTACTAACAGCTTTCATTTGTCTTAAACTCAACAGATTCCAAAACTAAATTCCATGCAGTGTCACTTTGAAAACTCTGATTCCATTTTAAAGGCTTTTTAGGGGGTAAAGAAATGTATTACATGACTAAATGTATTTTAAGAGCAAAAGCAGGAAAGTTTATAACTTTTTTATTATACATAAATATGCAGTCTGATAGCTATCACCAGACTAACTTGGAAGCAGCACCACTGAAGTCAAATGAATGGTGTAACATATAAAATGGCAACAAAATAAAATCAATACTAGATACTGGATATAGAGCTGAGGCTAGAAATCTGGAATTTTTTTTTTCATCTTCCTTTAACTCATATGTTACCTTTATGGTTGTGAAAATGGATTAAAGCAATTAACACAGACAGTCCCGTAATCTTTAAACAGCTAAGTTGTATCATAGATTTCCAGACTGACCCCTTTCTCCTTTCAGGGATTCTTTTATTCATGTAAGTCATATTCAAGTAACGCTCTAAATAGTATTGTTAAAAAATATAGAGAACTTTTCTTAAAACATGCTTAACATCTGTATTTGTTGTAAGTTTACAAATATCTTTAGTTTTCAGTCCTTTAAGGTATTAGCTATGTACTTAAATGAAGCATAAATCAGGTAGGGTACATATATGCTTAAAACTGGGAATGTCATGAACCAAGTCTGACAATGCAGTCACCTACCATGTCTATATATCAGCTACAAATAAAATAGGTATAGTATTGGAATGTTTTAGAAGGTATTCCTAAGAAAGTTAATGAGCTGTATGGGTTTTTTTTTACAAAAGGTCCAGCAATAATTAAAAAACTAATAAGATATGGTTATCTCAGAGCAACTTAAGCACGTTCTGTTTCCATATAGAAGTTTCTAAAGCTTTATATTTCATTCTTGTTTATAACCACTTTGTTGTTATTTCAGGTGTGCTTATACTTCTACATTTTTAAGTTAACTAACTTCAAATGCAAGCAGGCATACCTATTTGTAAAGCTATCTGCATACAGATGGATTTTGCACGGTTCTCTCTGGTGTCATATAATTGTTCAAGTGATGTAGAGGCAAATGTGACTCTGAATTCACCTATTACTGATATTTTTTCAGAGCTGGAGAGAGTCAAAAGACAGTTTCATCAGCTTTCCTTGACTGCTTTTACAAGCTACAGAGTTATCGAGATTCTTCACAGATTATATTATATAGTATCCTTGTCACCCAAGGTTCTGTCCAACCTGGCCTTGAACACTGCCAGGGATGGAACATTTACCACTTCTTTGGGCAACTTGTGCCAGCGCCTCACCACCCTCACAGTAAAGAGCTTCTTCCATATATCTAACCTGAACTTTCCCTGTTTAAGTTTAAACCCATTACTTCTTGTTCTATTGCTACAGTCCATGATGAAGAGTCCCTCTCCAGCATCCTTTACCATCCCTCTTAAACAGTACATATTCTAACCATATTGAATCCCTGTCACTGTCATTTACTGCAACTGTTTAAAATGCCTGGAAGATCCCATAATGATTGGGATGATTCACTAGCTAGAACAAAAAATTTTAACCCCCTATTGCATTGCCTTAGGCACTACCATAAAGGGATCAGCTGGGAGGTAAAGATCTGAAATACCACACCTAACAAGAAAGCAGTTCCTGTTGAGAGTTACCTTCAACATTTTTGAAATATTACTCTTTGGAAGAATAAAATAACACATTCTAGAGTATTCAGATTTGAGAAATAGCTTTTGATATCATTTATGTCTTTATGCCTGCCAAATCATGAAAAGACTTTCTTCTGCAATGCAGTGAGGCACAACCACTCATCAATTAAATTTCATTGCTTCACTGACTATCTGTAGTGCGTTTTGTTTTCACATATTACTGCAAAATAAACAATCAAACAAATAAATAAATGCCAACACAGCCTTTGAGAGAGTTAAAACTTGAAATAAATGTGATTTTTTTTTTTTCCCTGTACTCAATAATATTACTGGCATTCTATGTAGAATTTTCAGTGAACAGATTTTTCTTTTCTTAAGAAAGAACAGATAGGACAGCTTGACAATAACCTCATTAATATCACTGTAAATGACACTACACTAGTGACATTGATGTTGATAATTAATAGCAATAAATATTAATCAGTAAAATTTTGAAACTCTATCAAAAATCAAAATTATATCAACATCCATGGGAAATAATGTATGTATACAAACTTGAATTTACAGGGATTTCCCTGAAAAGTGGTAATGGAAAAAAAATGGCAAAATATGGCATAAACTGTATAATTTAGTTGCTCATATACATTTCACTAGCATAACTTCAGTTACTACATTTATGGGAGGTGTTTCAAAAAAGCCGTTCTAACCAAAGGTTTAATGTATTATGTGCTTAAAAATCCAGAACAGTTAATGTCTTCACACCTATGTGAATACCTTAGGTATATAAAAAAGGTGAACTATGGAAATATGGAATGGGGTGAAAGAATTTATCATACAATAGATGAGTATAGTTGCATATAGAAGCTTACTCCTCAGCTGAGGGAGAAAAATCTTCATGATCGTGAGGTCAGTGACTCTGAAGGCTCACCCAACACTGAGATCTTTTGCATTAATTGTTTCAGAATGTAATGATCTGAAAACTTTTTGATCTAACTAAACAAAACAGATAAGACATAGAACTTGGAAGCAGCAACACAGAAGAATTTCAGACAACTAGCTCTCATTTGACATATTCCAAAGCACAGAGATTCTTCCTTATATGATGAATCCATGAATGCTGAGGGGTTCTGCTGTTTTAGGCTACTTCCTACATATCTTAAACCTGTAAAGGACAGCAGTAAGTGTGATAAAGCATATGCCTCAGGATGGTCAAGATTAAATTCAAGTCTTTCCTGAAGTGAATGGCAGCACTGCAGCTTTTTACAGATTTTAGGGCACTGCAGTGAGAATTATTTGGTCAGACATGAGAAAGACCAGTTGCCTGTTTGTTCAGCAGCCCAGAGTAATCCAGGCAAGATGCAAGGGCAAGGACTGTTAGTTTCACATCATGACCTACAACTCTTAGACATTTTCTGTGCCTATGCATGTGTGCATGTATGTGAATGTGTGTTTGTGTGCATATACATACCTGACATTATAGAACATCCAACATTATTGTAGACTTTGTAATTGTGTAAATCTCAGTTTTCGGTTACCATAGTAACAGGACACTGTGCTGAGAGATGAGTAGTCTTCCCTTGATATGATTTTGATCAGCTCTTTCTGTTGCAAATTAATATTAAATTCGAAGTCAATAATAAATGAAAATACCTTTCTAAGCAGCAACTGAGGATGCTAATAGGCTGAGCAGCAGGAAGTATTAAGCAATTTAGCAGTCATCTCCTTCCACTAGAAAACAGTGTAATATGGAAAGAAAACTACTGATTTTTATGAAAATACAGTGGGAAATAGCTTCCAGGAGCATTTAACTATAGAACCAGTCATTTAAACTGCATGCAAAACGCTTAGCTGCAGTCCTCTCTTTTGCATCTTAAGATCTGCATTCCTAGCTTTTAATTAGACATTGCTTCACTCATGCTTTGTCTAAAGCACCTGGTGACTAAAGGTGACACATTCATATAAATCCCCTATACACACACTATCATCTCATGTAAGTAAGCTAGACTTGCAAGCTTCTATGTAGAAAAAAGCCAAAACCTACAGGAGAAAGAGAAAGGTCAATTTCAATGAACACATTTGAGAATTTATGTATAAAATATACTGTGCCTGACAGCATCTCCTTCCTATTTCTTTATAATTGGTTAAAAAATATGCATTGTGTTAAAACTGCAAAACTATGTAGAAGAAATATAAATATTTAATTTAATCTTACAGAAACGAGCTTTTATGATGTTTCAGCCAGCATGCCTAAGTGTTGAAATAAAGTCAGTGAAATTTACACAACCAACTTGCACAGCCATTTTTGGAAATGGAAGGTAGCTTGCCATGTGAGATTTACATCTAAATAGGCAAGAAATGAATACTAGAGAAACAAGCATTTCCCATACATATATGTTCCCTAAACATATATTCTTTTCCTTTTGGATATTCTGACCACATAGCATACCAAAGATTTTGCACACATGGCGCTGTTCTGATTACAGACCTGATAGATACACCATGCACATACACATGTTAAATACAACACACACCTAACCACAGCTCTCGTTCTTAGTATGAATTCCTGGTGGCTTAAAAAGAAAAGCTTCCATGGAAATAAAAATAGTGATTTCAATTTTAGAGACTCATGGGGTAAGTGTGGTTATATATGTTGCTTACCTATGAATGATCTTTTTGAAAAAACAAGAGCCACAGTATTACAACTTAGACTAATACTCTTTCCTTTTGAATATATACTTGTTCATTTTCTACCACATGAACTCTACTTTAATCTCTAACTTTTAAAGCTCAGTTGTTTGTTGGGTTTTTTTTTCCCATGAACAAATCTGTTAAAATATATTCTCCAAGAAGTCAGAAAGACTCAGCACTCTACCCTGATAATGTTAAAAATACAGCACATATGTAGACGTCTATATGCTCACTCTATTTGAGTCATCAGTAAAGTAACAAGAAAACCCAGAAAATTCCAAATAAAAAAACCTCATGTTTGAAGCAGTCTAATTAAAAACTTCACTGCATGGCATTCCCTGTCTCTAGGCAGACATTTTAAAGTTGTCTCACATCAAATGAAGCTTGTGCACCAGTTTTATTAGCTTTTTACAATATGCTTTGCCAAGAAATGTGAGACGCAAATAGCTAGTAAATTCATTAATCTTGCAATGCAATTAGTGTAAAACCCAGTGACTGCTAAATTATACCAAATGAATTAGTTGCAACATAACATTTAATTTCCAGGAGTGTGTTCTTTTATTTATGTTACATGGCAATCTTTATAAGACAAATGCAAATTATTTAGACTGAAATCCTGCAACTGCCACAAAAGAAAGCAGTTTTAACTCGCTGTTATATTGAAACTGAAGGACTGGCTCCTAAGGACCAGATATAGTTAGGGAGAGGTTTCAGAAAAGCTCAAGTATATCAAAGTATATCAATTAGCAGTATTGGTCCCACCTGCCCTCTAGGGCTATGTCCTATGGAACTTTACTCAGCAGATTCCTGAAGAGGCCAAAGTCTGCTCTCTTGAAGTCCATCGCAGTGAGCTTGCTGCATGCTCTTCTCACTATCCTGAGGATTTCAAACTCAACCATCTCATGGTCACTACAGCCAAGGCTGCCCTGGAGCATCACATTCTCAACCAGTTCCTCCCTGCTTGTGAGTACGAGGTCAAGCATGGCATGCTTTCTTGTCAGCTGCTGTCCTACACCTGGGTCGGAGCAATCCCAGGCACAGCTACAGGTTGGGTAGAGAAGAAATTCAGAGCAGACCTGCAGAGAAGGACTTGGGGGTGGTGGTCAATGAGAACATGAACATGAGCCGGCTTCAGTGTGCACTTGCAGCCCAGAAAGCCAACCGTATCCTGGGCTGCATCAAAAGGAGCGTGACCAGCAGGTCAAAGGAGGTGACCCTGCCTCTCTACTCTGCTCTTGTGAGACCTCACCTGGAGTATTGTGTGCAGTTCTGGTGTCCTCAACATAAAAAAGACACGGAGCTGTTCGAACAAGTGCAGAGGAGGGCCATGAGCATGATCAGGGGACTGGAGCACCTCCCATATGAAGACAGGCTGGGAAAGTTGGGGCTGTTCAGCCTGGAGAAAAGAATGCTGCGTGGTGACCTCATAGCAGCCTTCCAGTATCTGAAGGGGGCCTACAGGGATACTGGGGAGGGACACTTCATTAGGGACTGTAGTGACAGAACGAGGGGTAACAGGTTCAAACTTAAACAGGAGAAGTTTAGATTGGATATAAGGAAGAAATTCTTTCCTGTTAGGGTGGTGAGGCACTGGAATGGGTTGGCGAAGGAAGTTGTGAGTGCTCCATCCCTGGCAGCATTCAAGACCAGATTGGATGAAGCATTGGGTGACATGGTTTATTGTGAGGTGTCCCTGCTTATGGCAAGGGGTTTGGAACTTGATGATCTTAAGGCCGCTAACTATTTGATGATTCTATGATTCTACTTGCAAGACGAAGTAGTCTTGCACACAATTAAGGAACCTCCTGGATTGCTTGTGCCAGGCTGTACCATCCCTCCAATGGATATCAGGATGGTCGAAGTTCCCCATGAGGGTGAAGGCCTGTGAGCATGAGGCTGCTCCTGTCTGTCTATAGAGCACTTTATCCACAGTCCTCCTGATCAGGTGGCTTGTAACAGATCCTCACAGTAATGTCCCCCATCACTGTTCTCGCTTTGACCCTAACCCACAATCTCTGTGTTGACAGATCACCTGTCCCCAGACAAAATTCCATAGTCTCCAGCCCATCACTCCCCTTTTAGTCTGCCTGGCCTATCTCTCCTAAAGAGCTGTTGTGGTTTAAACCCAACCAACCACACAGCTCGTTCACTCACTCAACCCCCCTTTTTGCCCTCCCCTGCTTCCAGAGAGATGGGAGGAGAATCAAAAGAATGCAACTTCCACAGGTTGAGATAAGAACAGTTTAGTAACTAAGGTATAACACAAATCACTGCTGCTACCACCAATAATAATAATGATAAAGGAAAAGAATACAGCATCCCATCAACCACAACAGATAACTCACGACACCCCACCAACCGAGTGCTGACTGACCACCTCTTCCAACCACCCCGAGAGAGCTAGGCCTTCCGGATCACTCCCAGTTACATCCTGGGCATGACGTGCTATGGTACGGAATACCTCTTTGGTCAGTTTTGTCCTGTCAGTACAGTCCTGTCCCTCCTTCCTCCAAGCCCCAACTCCTCCCCGGCAGAGCATGAGGCTCACAAAGTCCTTGGTCAGGGCAAACATTGCTCAGCAACAACCAAAAACATCGGCCTTATCAGCCTTGTTCCCAGGTTAAGTCAAAACACCAGCTACTAAAGAGAAGAAAAACTGACTGCAACTGCTGAACCCAGGACAAGAGCCTATTCCAACACTCCAGTCATAGGAGCCATCCCACCATGTTTCTGTGATGCCAATGATATCATATGTCTGTAGCCATGTACGTATCTCTAATTCCCCTTGTTTATTCCCCATACTACAGGTGTTCGTATAGATTTATCTGAGCCAAACTCCAAATGAAGCCAACTCACTGGCTGGAGTAGCTGAAATAGCTCTGCATCACTCCAAGCATTTATTACAAGTGCTGGCAACTGACTGGGAGTGTTGGGATGGATTGATGCCCCCCTTCCCCAACACATCTACTTTAAAGCTGCCTTGACTAGCCTCGCAAGTCTGCTGCCAAAGCAGCTCTTCCCCTTTGTCAGACCACCTCCCCCAGCCTCCAGTAGACCTGGCCTCCCAAATCAAGTCCCATGTTCTAAATAACTAACCCTCTGACACCACCATTCTAACCATTTATTAATCTGCCAAATCCACCTGGCCTTTTCAAGTCCTCCCCTTTGAACTGGATGATCAATGAAAAATCTGAGCCGCAGAGCCCCTAACCACCTCTCCCAGGGCTCTGTAGTCCTTCTTAATGTTCTCCAGGATAGTGCTGTCAGTATCCTCCACATGGACCACAAGAAATGGGTAATAGCCAGAGGGACTTACTAGACCAGGCAGCCTTTCAGCAACATCCCTGATCCGAGTCTCTGGTAGGCAACACACGTCCCTTGAGACTGGGCCAGGCCAACAGACGGGCTCCTCTGTGCCTTTCAAAGTAGTCACCTACTACTATGACTCAGTGCTTTTCCCTGGAGGCACCAGTACTGCCTCTTTACTGATGCACTAGCAGGTTCTTCATTTGGTGTGGTGTGCATTTCTTCATTAGCCTCCTGCAGAACTGTGAATTGGTTCTGCATGGGGACTTTGAATTTTGGAGGAAGCCACTTGCTTTTAATTGTCCTCTTCCTCCTTTCTTTTCTTTGTTACTAGCTCCCAGCTTCCTGGATTAATGCACTCCTCCTTTTCTGTATGTGCTATGGTGGAAGCTTGTGCCCACTGCACAGTGTGGGCCTGGAGCAAGAGTCCAGCTCTCTCTACCTAATTTAACGTGGTTTTTGATGACTAACAGTTTTGTATTTCTTGAGCTGATGAGAAATAATGTGTAAGAATAAATAATTAGTTAGGAATTGTCCTGTTAATGAAAAAAAAACATTAAGTTTAGTTTTCAAATTTAAATTTATCAGTTTTCTAAAAACTTCCATCATGGTGATTTCTAATTCTCTAATCAATAGGTAATGCATACACACAAGCATATACATCACTTTGCAAAATTAACATAGATGTTGCTGTAGAAAACAATCTTGTGCTTTGACAAAGAAACATTTTAAAACCATGCAGATTTCTGTTGGACAAGATGAATTCCTAAGCTTTATTGTTTAAAGACAGGAATAATTACTGGATGGTGACACAGCTTTGCTGCCGTAAACCTTTTTGAATGCTGCTCTATGGAATAAATTTAGGAAGCAGAGTTTCACAATAACTCTCTGGCAAACCTAAAGGTAGCTGTAGTACATCAGGTCAGTGATAATTTAGGACACAACCTGTTTTTCAACAGTGGGCAAAAGCAGGTACATAGGGGACAACTTAAGAAAAAGGCAATGATATACACTTCCCTAAAAATATTGTTGGCCTGTCTTTAGCTGTATGAGGCTCATAAGAGAAATCATGTAGTTACAAAATCTCTTAAAACTCTTCAGTGCTTTTCTCTCCAATGTATCTGCTCAGTTTTCTCTTATATTTTCATCACAATGTCCTGTAGTAGCAGATCCCACAGCTACCATATCTCTTTTGCCAGTTACATTTTGTTTGTCTTGAACTGCTTATTTTGTTCATTGCTCCCAAGCAACTGCACTGAAGAAATGAAGAATGATTTCTTTCCACTCCTATCATTTCATTGCCCACCTCAGTCATCTTCTTTCTTCATACAGGGCAGTCCTGGAAGCCATTCCTCAACTTTGTCATACACGTGATCTTTCACAGAAAGATCCTCTTTTTGATAAGGTATTCTTGTAGAATATGCCTTTTAAGCAAATTAGCCAATACTACAGATTGTCAAATAAAGATATTGAAAGTTAACAAATATGTCAGTATGACCTTTTGCCATTTGATCAGTTCATTAGTTTGGGCCCATGTCATTGAACTTGAGTCAATGTAATTCCCAAGTGATCCAGGAATAAAAATGCATAGTTTGCCAGAAACAAACTTGTGTATCATCAGACACTGAACTGCTTTGTTTAGATGATTACAGTAATTATTTCAAGAGATTATCCACTGATTAAGGACGTACATAGATTTGAAATAGATTGAAATATAATTGGTTGTGGATCATACTGTCTGTGAATTGCTATTTTACCAGTCTGATTGGATTTGCTGAAATAGTATGCGACTATTACAAATTGAGGGAATTACCTACAAAGAGCATTCAGGAGCAAAATCCTTTTCACAGTTTCTGAAATCAATGCAATTCGTACAAAGTAGCCTGCATTCATTTTTATCCAAGTACAATACCCACTAGAATATTAGTTTGTTCCATGGTCATCATGAACATTTTGCCCTACTTTCCTCTGTTCCCAGGGGCTGCGTTTTTGCCCCTGTCATACCCCATGTGGGCTCAGGCTGCCCTGTGACTCTATGGCAGCCCAGGCCACTCCTTCCTCTTTACCCCTAAATTGCATCAAGACCAGGCAGCGCCTCCCACTGCTTCCAGAATTGTCCACCATTTTATTGTAGCTGCCATTTTGTTGCAGCTGCCATTTTGTTGCAGCTGCCATTTTGCTGCTGCTACCATCTTCTCCATCTTGCACCATAAAGGTTTTCGGGCTTTGCTGGGACTTACTGTGCATTTCCTTCAGAGCAGGGAGCCTCATGCCAATCTGTGCAGGAAGCTGGTGGCAGTGTGATTTGCAGACCAGGAAGCAGGCAGAGGGGACATGACGGTGAAAAATCCCTTTGGGAGGAAAAAGGCAATTTTGCAGAGGTTGAAAGTGAATGGCAAGGAGCTTTTGTGGTTGTCTAACAGTTTTCTACGCACAATGAGGTCATTAAGCACATTTGAATGGTGACAGGCATTTTATCCATATGCACCTGGATCCTGAGTCTGAAAGGAAAATATGTCCCGAAACACTGACCTTTTATAATCATTTTTACCAGGAGATGCATATCTCAAATTACAGACCAACCAGGGAAAACAATTTTTAAACCAACATTTAAACAAGCAGGGAAAGTGCTAAAACACTCACCACTTGTTTACAGAGAACAAAGTGAAAGCTTCTCTTGCAAAGCATTTCAACAGGTGCTCCAAAACAAGTCTTCAAGCACATCATCTCTCGCTGCACTGATTTGTTACCAGACTCCATAGGTCCTACAAGACATCAAAATAGGAAGATCATTATAGAGACATTTGGATGTTCATAATTAAAGAAACTGTGTCTCTGCCCAGAAAGCTGCATAGGGTGGAGGCGGTGCACATTGGGTGAGAGTCTCTAGGGTCTCTAGTACAAAATAAAGATTTGAAAATGATTAAGAGCAGACATTCACAGATGAAATTTTCATAGTAGCTGAAACAGTGAGATCAGGTAAACATGTGCCACATAAACTACAGTTACAACTGTTGAGGGGATGTCTTTGAAAGGCTTCAAAATATGAACCAAAACTAAAGAGATCTTCATTGTGAAAATGAAAGGAAGAAAGAAACAGCTGTTAATAAAATGGCAAGCTTGGCTTCAGAAATCTAACTGTTGGATGGAAGCCATCCCTCAGTGATCCTTAATGTTTCCAGCAGGAGTGGATAGGAAAAGGGCTATATTTTACATCATACTGCCCAGCACCACCAGCACTATGATTTTCCCACAAAAAACTATTCCTACACAGCTGGAATAAAATTAGTGAAGAATCAACCTTTGAAACAAGTCTGCTGGGAAGATTTTTGTGTTCTGAAAATATTTATTTTTGTTGACTACGAAAATTAATCTCATCTGCAGCAAAGACAGTTGTTTGTTGTTTTGTTTTTTTTTGTAAACTAGCTGTCTCATACACCTCACTGCATGAAGTTGCTCAGCGTACCTTTTGACGACCATTCCAGTGACCAGGAAGACTTCTCACTGACAAGAATGACAAAGAGAAATCTGAGCTCGCTGTTCCAAAACATCACTGACTTATCAATCTTATTGGTTAGAGTAGACCTGTGTCAGTACACTTTCATAAGAGTCTGTAGTTGGGCTAATTCTTTAAAATACCATTTTAAATGTGGATTTGTTGATAAATTACTCTTTCCCCCAAAATACATTGCACAAAAATCATAGAATCATAGACTAATTAGGGTTGGAAAGGACCTTAAGATCATCTAGTTCCAATACCCCTGCCATGGGCAGGGACATTTCACCCTAAACCATGCCACTCAAGGCTCTGTGCAGCCTGGCCTTGAGCACTTCCAGGGATGGAGCATTCACAACTTCCTTGGGCAACCCATTCTAGTCACTCACCAACCTTACAATAAAGAACTTCTTCCTTATATCCAACCTAAAATTCCCTTGTTTAAGTTTTAACTGGTGTCCATTTTTTATAAATATTAATTCTTAATAAATAAATAATAATAATTTAAATATTACTTTGCAATATCAGAAAAAAATTCCAATTTTTAGAGGTGAGAAATAAATATACATCCAGTTGGGCAGACCCAGTACCATGTTAGAAGCAGATTTGCTACTTTACATATAATCCTTTTGCAAGGTCACTGACATCTAATCAACTCTGTTTTCTGAAACTGACAACATGGGACCTAGGTATTACATGTAAAAGTCATGCATACATACACGACACATTATGTGTATATGTAAAATATATTTCACAGTATATATATGCATGAGCTCATAGAAAGAGATATCAAAATAAAAAAAAAACAAACCTTCTCATATTTAAATTCCAAAAGAAATCGCAATGTTTTAAGACCTCAGTATAGTTACATTCCCAGGAAGCATTGTACTCTTTATAGTATGTGAAAGTACAGGTACATTAGGGTACCCTGTGTAACTATTTTCTATACCAGATATGTGCAAAGCCAGAATTTTAACATTGTAACATATATTTTTACTAACCTTTTGACAAAAATATTTTTGTTTTGTTTAGGGAATATTTTTAGAAATGATAACAATTTTTTTACAAAATACACCACATAAACATCAGCTATTGTTAAAAACTAACAAGAGAAATGGGGTTGAGTGTGACCTTAGCAAGTTTGCCAATGACATGAAGCTGTGTGGATGGATGTGAGGTGTGCCTGCCAATGGCAGAGGGATTGGAAGTAGATGATATTAAGGTCCTTTCCAACCCTAACTATTCTATGATTCTATGATTCTAAAATTATATGCATGTCTGATTTCCTTCTTTGTAAGTCACACATGTTCTAAATAAAAAAAAACAACCAACCAACCAACCAAAAAGCAAAACCCAAAACAAAACAAACAAACCCAACAACAAAAAAAACCAAAAATCCAAACAAAACAAAACAAACAAAAAAAAAAAAAAAA
>NDXB01019468.1:3460-14099 GCA_002631895.1 Agapornis roseicollis
GGGGGGGATGGGGGCATCATTAACATTAGAATAGGTGATGTAATGGCCCCCAAACAGTATAGATCCTTGGTACAAACTCAGGCTTTATCTGTATTACTAAACTAAAAATATGGCACAAGCTGTTCTTTGACCCAGAGGCCAACAAGCTTAGTTTTGCTTGGTCTCTGACACTAAAGGAATCACAGACACTCTGTAGGCCCTGTCTTGGTGTGCCAGAGATACTTGTGTAGGCAGCCCTACCCACTGATCATTCCTCACTCAGTTACACTGTTGATATCTGAATTACATGTATTGGAAAGCTCACAGCAAGGAGGTTAATACGTAAGAGTTTTATCTGGTATGTAAGAATTTTATCTGATGTCTTTATTTCTCTGTGATACAGAGAACTGTGAAATGTTACGGAGATGGGAAGAAACCTCAATACAGAGTACCTTCTAGTCTTTCAATCACTGCAAGTGCAGACCTTGGAAGACTATGTTGTCCCCTCTCTAGGCATGATATAAAGAGGATGTTCCGGCCCCACCGCCCTAGGAAGTCAGAGAAGGATTGTAAGTCACCAGTATGATCCCGAACATGATCAGTTTGCAATAATCCTTGTACAACTGTGTAAATGTTAAAGCTGCTGTATGAGCCCCTTTAGAATACTGGATGGGGCACTTGCCATTTCTGCACAAATAGAAGAGATGCATTCAGGCTGGAACTGGTACAGGAAAAAAGTGATCTGTAAAACTAACCACTGACTTAAGAAGAAGCAAATAAACCAGCTTGTTTGGTTTAGGCTAGTCAAAAACAAGACTTGCAGTGAAAAAGTATACACGAAGAGGGCTTATTCCAGTGGAAGGAGAGAATGTTTGGATCTAAAGAACTGCTTCACAAAAGCACTGTAAAGCTTCCAAGAATAGGACATAGTCACAAGTAACTCTAGGTGAGAATTTGGTTCCTAAGAACGGTTTTGTAGAGTTAGGGCCACCAAGATGGCCAGAGGACTGGAGCATATTATACATAATGAGAAGCTAAAAGAAATGGTTTAGTTCAATCTGGTGAAAAGGAGGCTAAATGGAGATCATACTGCTATCGACAGCTATCAGATATCATAAGAGTGGACACAAGCTAGAATATAGGAAATTCAGATTAGATATAAACAAAATTTTTACCATGAGGGCACAGCAGCACCCAGGCTCCAGGATCTCCATTGTGCAGCTTTTTAACAGATGCTGTCCCCAAGGGGTCCTATTTGCCATGCTGCTGTGTGTTGGCTTGAGCGCTGACTCCCTGGCAATGTCTGAGAGCCTCACTGATGTCTGAGGCTGACAAGGTCCGGGAATTATGGGTACAGACACATGTGTAGAGGCTTTCCTCAGGTGCTCTGGGCTTGGGCACATCCTAATACTGATGCTTTTATTGTGTTTGGGATCAGGAAACTGCTGCTGGTTCTCCTCCCATGGATTTGTGCAGCAGCTTAAACAAATGGGAACATTTAGTAGCCACTCCACACACTAAGGAGCTGTGCCGAGTAACTATGAGTGGCTTGAAGGATCCCATTCTTCTGTCTTTTGTTCATTGCTAATTTCACTTGATGCAGGAAAATTCCTTCATCCATCCACTTCTCTGAGCGTCCTCTCTTGAGTTTACAGACCTTATCTTACACCTGTTGGCTGTCTCCTCTCCAGCTTGAAGGGCCCAAAGCTGACTAGGCATTTTCAAGTGCTAAAGGACATTTCAGATGCTTGTGCCAGATGACACTGAATGTTCTTTCCAGTGGGATGAACTCTTGCTGGGTGCTTGAAAAGATCTCTCATTCTGACTCATGTTTGTGTTGAAGAGATGAAAAAGATATCTGTCTCCTCAGTATGCATAAAGTGCATGCTGTTCTCCTCAAAATGAACTCTTCTGTATTGGGTGAACGCAGTGGAGCCTGATTTGTACGAAAATCTCTTTGCTTAGCAATTCCAATACAAACATGTCTCTGAGCACCCAGTTAAGGTGCCTATTTTTATGGTTATTAATATCACTGCTCTCTGGGGTCAGGTTTCAGAAGAAAGAATCTAATTTTTCGCTGACATTGTAAAATTTGAGGGGGTGGTCAGAGGTCTCTGGGGGATAAGAGGAGCACTTGGCTCCACCAGCTGCACAGGGAATATGATCTGGGCCAAATATAAGAACTCAGGGATTTATACATTTGTTTTAAATGTTACAAGTTCATTTAAAGTGATGGTTCCCCTTACAGCCATACTTACATATGCCTGCCCTGCACCATTTATGGTATTCTAATGTTCCTCCTCTAGATGTGCTTTGCTGTTGCTGTTCAGAGCCTGAAGCAACCCTGTGGAGGAATATCTGGGTAAATGTGTAAAGAGACTAGTTTTTCCTCAGAGAATTATGGACACTGTTGACCATGACCATGTTCACCCTTTGTTTCATCATCCCAGTTCTCACATAAGTACATGAAACAACATTCATAGCTCTTTCTGGTAAGAAAAGAAGATCCCATGTGCCAGAGAATAAACATTTTCCTCTCGCTATGTGATAAAATTGTTCTACAGAGAGGGATTTTTCCACTGCAGTTTCTGCAGTGGGAAGTAGACTCATTTCCTTCTTTGACAGCAGAAGTGTGGCTATGGAGCTGCAGGAAGAGAAAAACAAGAGTCCGTGCATCCTGTTGAGCCAACGCTTACCTGTTCTCTGTGTAATACAACAGGAGGAAGGTCTCTTATGTGGCATCAGAGTTCCACAGGGAACCAGGATCATCATGTGGTGGGCTCACAAGAAGTGCCTGCAGCAGCATCTCTGTCTTCCGAGTCTTCAATATCAGGGCTCTTAAGAGGCAGTAGCTGAGAAAAGTTATGGAAGGAGGTTTTATCCCTTGTATCTGAATGTTATCATGGAATATTTCACTTAGCAACCTGCTTCATGCTTAAATGAGTTATCTCCTCTTTCTATTCAGCTAGGAATGCTACATCAGTGCCAGAGAAAACAGCATGTGCTCAGTGGTCACAGAAGTACTGCAGCAGAGTAAGCTGTGTTATTATGAACTTGACATTGTACCACAGGGACTGGGAAGACTGGGCTGGTTTTGACAGTGGCTTGCATTTAGCTCAGGGGAAGGTGCTGGGCTTCCACAAATGGACTCCTGCCAAAGCAGCAGTTCTCTCTTATCCTCAGCTGAGATGTCTCTGCAGCAGTCCACCGATGGCAAAGGGCTTGTTAACATGCTCAGGAAACAATCCACACATGCATGCAACGGCTACTTGGATTGTTTAGGAATAGCCTGTGGCATGGCATCTACTAAACAGTGGATTATCTGCATAACAAGGAAGTTTGGCACCTAGGAGTTTGGCTTCCACATTATGCAAAGCATCCAGGCTACTTCCAGCACAGTCCAACCATACAGTGTGGTAGGAGGGAGACATGCATGGAATAAGTAGTTCATGGCCAGGACAGGGTACAGACTTTGTGAGCTCTGTCTTCTTGGAAGGGAGAGGGGAAAGGGAGGGGTTTGACCTCAAGGTTTAGAGGAGAAAATGCTGGAAAGGTGTTTCCTGAATTGTGGCTGTCAAATTGCAGGTGCCTAAAAGAGACCTTCTCAGGCTATACACAAGTGTGCAAGAGAGTGTGTGCATGTGTAAGTGTGTGTGTGTTTCTCCGTGGCAATGTGCAGGGGTTCCCACAGACACCTGTATTTTTTATGGCTTTGAGCCAAACGCTGTGCCACCTCTCCTACTGGGAAATATCCCAAGTGAACAAGGCTGGTTGGCCTATGGAAAAGGGCTTTTACAAATAATCCTTTGAGGGCGTACTGGGCTAGACACTTTAATCACAAACGTGCCATTTTGGTTGGTTCCTCTCCGTTTTATTTTGATTGATTTGCTTTCCATGAAGCTTCCTCCTTGTCAACACTGAGCGAGTAACAACATGGCTAATAAAGAAAAGGAATAATGAGGTTTGTGCCCTCCAAGACAGGTCAGCCAGAGGAACTTGCTAAATATTCTTGTCCCATCATTCATTTGTTATCTCAGACACTGCCAGAATATTTCAAACAGCAGTTGGATGGGGCCAGCTGGCAGGCTGGCTCTTCAATAGGGAAACACTCCTTTCCTCACCTCACAGTGCTCAATACCTGACTGTTTTCTACTTTAACAGCAGTTTCCCTGCTAGCTTTATTCCAGATGGGGTTCTTGCAAGAGAAAAGGGCAAATCTGGCCATGTGACAGGGCAAGACTGCCACGGTTCCAAGCCCAGGTCCAGCCAAGCGGTGAGGCTGAGTATGTGCCCAGAAGGCACAATGCACATAGAGCACACATATGCAACATGTATGTACGTATATACACAGCTGGCCACACAGATCAGCACAGACGAGAACACTCAGCACTCACACAAATACAAAGAGTACAAACAGCCTCATCCTGTTCCCATATGACAGCTTGGGATGAAGTTCAAGTAGTGGCAATATAGATACAGATAAGTACAAAGTCAGCCTGCCAGTACCTGGGTGCAGATGCCCTGTGTGCCCAGTAACTATCCCTGGCTCCCAGTCTCCCCCCTGACCCCATGATGTGTTCCTCATGGTTTGTAAGAAGGCAGCTCTGGAAATCCTTCCTGAAGGTGGACTGAACAGCTTTTAAATATCCAAAGGAATGGGAGGACTTTCCCTGTTTCCTTCAGGTCACCTCAAAACCGTGGCTTTGTTCTGTTGTGTTTTGTTTTGTTTTTTCCCTCATGCAAAACCCTGACTTTCCCAGCTCCTTTGAGTTACACCTTGTTGAAATCTGCAGAACCTGCAGCCTGTGATGTTTCCAGAAGTGTTTTGTAGGTCTGGGCCCCAGCAGCTCCAGTTCTCTGATGGCTGTACTTTTTCTACAGTCCTTATCAGATCTGTTGTCATTCTAGGAGCACCATTCTAGAGTGAAGATAGACATGTCATTGCTTACCTGTACTGCCTGATGGGGCAGTTGCTCTCATTCCTGTGGGTAAAAGTCTTCCACATTGTTCAGCAAGGGCTAGATTACTGGATCATGCAAAGGAGTAAATTAACGTGGGTTGCATATTCCTTCCCTTGTGTTGGACTTGGCTTCAGTGTGTACTTTCTTGATGGAGGTCAGTCTCATTCCTTTGTTGGTGCCTAATGTGTATTGGCATTTTTCTTTTCCCTGATCCCCCAAATACTACACTATTACTTATTTCCTTAGTTCAGAAAAGGAATGGAACATCCTGTACACATCTGTGAATTGAAAATCATGGCCTTTGGGCAATCCCTACATGAGTATCCCATAGGATTTTCTCTCTCAAGTCTTTAATGGTGATGTCTTTACAGAAATTGTATAGTAAATTCATTCTGTGGCTGCACTGTGCCCAACAAACTTTTCCTTGGTGTCAGAAGGTCTTTTGGCACTGCAAGCCTATTGCTGCCCTTCAATCCAGAGGCTGCACTAACTTACATTTAATTTCTGCCTGGTTTCGTTTCACAGAGAGACTAAATATCTATTTTTGTTTTATTTATTTGCTTTATGTCTTAATTCTTTTCTTAAAGTGCAGTTGATTTCTTACAGTTAGAAGTCTGAACTATGTCACCTTTTCTTCCTTTCTTTTTTTTTTCTTCTTTCTTTTTGGGCTTCTTATACCTATATCCTTCCTGATGTTGTTCCACTGGGAACCCATTCCTGCAAATCTTTTCCATGTGCTTATCAAGATAGAAATCTGTGATAGTGTTTGGAATGCTGATTTGGAGTTACTTAGGCTGATCCACACTCAAGACTTTGATAATGGTGCTTTGGTAGCAATATTGGTTAAGCAAATTCTTGTGCTCTCCTGTGTAGAGAAAAACAGCTATTAGTTTTTGATACTGCAAATGAACAGATTAAAATAGTTAAAAACAACTTTGTCAAAAAAACAAGAGGTGTTTATCTTTCATAACTTTTTCTACTTTCTTCAGAATTGGACTGCTGTCATTGAATCCTACTGTCCTAGCAAAGAGAAGGATCTTAGGCCTGGGATGAAAATAACAGTAGTGTGCACAAATCTTTCTCATCTAAATACAGTGATAATAAGTTATCATCAATGAACAATTCTGTTTTCCTTGATAACCTTTTAAATTGATTTCAGATCTAAACAGGCATAGCTGTGCTCTGGAGTGGATCTGGTCTCAACCAGACTGAGATCTGGCCTTAACCAAGTAAGCTGGTTACTGCCAACTCAAGGTGGCAGCAACCTTATGCTGCTGCCACTAAATTTTTCCAGCAGAGGCATGTTTTCAGAAAATACTGACTAACAATGACCTTCTGTCGTGGTTTAAGCCCAGCCAGCAACCCAGAACCATGCAGCCACTCACTCACTCCCCCCCTTCCTGCCCCTGCTCCTGGAGGGATGGGGAGGAAAGGATGTAACTCCCACAGGTTGAGATAAGAAAGCTCCAGTAACTAAGGTATAACACAAATCACTACTGCTACCACTAATAATAATAATGATAAGGGAAATAACAAGGGAAGAGAATACAACCACTCACCACCTGCCTACCAATACTCAGCCCGACCTGAGCAGTGGTCTAGCCCTTCCAGGTAACTGTCCCCAGTTTTTATACTGGGCATGATGTGCTATGGTACTGAATACCTCTATGGCTAGTTTGGGTCAGGTGTCCTGTCTCTGCTTCCTTCCGGCTTCCTCTCCTCCTGGCAGAGCACAAGACTCAGAAAGTCCTTGGTCAGAGTAAACATTACTGAGCAACAACTAAAAACATCGGTGTTATCAGTTCTGTTCCCAGGCTGAAAGTCAAAACCACAGCACTGCACCACCTACTAAGAAGGAGAAAAGCGCCCAGGACACCTTCTTCCATGCCTTGCATTGTTTTGATTTGTATGCCTGCATTAGTGGCAGAAAGGTGAGATAAGTAAGGGCTTCTTGAAAGCTGGTGTACCAATACAGAAGTGTTGCAAGGCACAAAGCCAGCTTGTATGGATCCAGAGACTTACTAGTGAGAAAAGTGCTTCTAAAGCATTACTTTATTCTACAAAAGCTGTGCTGGTATTCATGTGGTGTATTTTCTTTCTTCCTTTTTTAGCAGTATCTGTTGATAAAGAAATCACACATAGAATCATAGAATAGCTAGGGTTGGAAAGGACTTTAAGATCATCTAGTTCCAAACCCCCTGCCTGCCATGGGCAGGAACACCTCCCGCTAAACCACTAAACCATGTCACCCAAGGCTCTGTCCAACCTGGCAAAGTCTAGTGTTGTATTTGCCATTTCAGTTTCTTTGGCACTGATTTATGCACTGGTTATATACCACAGAAAATAATTCAGTTTCTTAAGATTTTAATTCATTTAGCAATATTGGGTGAGCACTATCCCTGGTGCATTGTTCCTCTTCTATTTATTTCAAAACATCTTGTATAAAAAAGTGGGACTATTCTTAATTTCTCTCTACTAAAAAATCAGCTTTTCTGCAGAGGTTTATTTTCTTCTGTGCTCTTTTTCAGCCTGATGATCTGTTGGCTTTTTAAATGCTCCTGAAATCTTCACTGCAACTAAAAATCTTACAAGCAACTCCACATGGTTTCTTGTAATCTAGACTTAGCTCCACAATTTGCTTTTAATGTAAAAGTAATTTTTCTTTTAGTCATATTGATAAAAATTGTTCTTGCTGCAGCACCTTTGCAATGGCTAACCTTATTCACAGAAGCTATTTCACTCCCTTCTATGAACAATGTTTTTCCTTCTTTGCAAGCAGCTAAGTAGCCAAACCAGGTATGAATCTTTCCAGATAAAGACTATACGATGATTCAGAAGGAAATAAATCTATCAAGATCTCCAGAAAACAAAACAAAAACAACTGCAAAACCAAACAAAAATCCCCAATCAAGTAAAGTGGCAAGATCTGATGAATCTATGGGTTGTCAGTATGACATTTTATTTGACAAACATTCCCCATGAGATTTGCAGTTTGCAAGTGCTGTTGTCAGCCATGCTGTCGGTATGAGCAGGGCATGCTCGTGGGATCAGTGTGCCCTGTGGATCCCGATGAACTGCCTAACAGAGAATGCCCAGCCTCTGCCACAGCAGCATTTCTGCTGCCCTCTGTGTAAAATGAGAGCTCCCAGGAATGTTAACCTCAAAGAAAGGGAATTGCTGAAACACTGATTGCTCAGAGCAAGTTTTCTCATCCCAGGACTTCCCAACACTAAGATGAAGCTGGCCACTGGACTCTGGAGATGGTAGGACACACTTCCCTTATGAAAACCTCTATTTCTTCTGTTGACAAATGAAATGCATGCTTTTAATATTCCCTGCAGGAAGTATCTAGTCCCAAGAGATGACGTGCGATGTAGTTAAAAAAAATCCTGTAATGAGCATGGAATAAAATTAGAGTCATTAAGTATCTTTGAGGGAAACAAATTGCTGAACAGAACTACCAGGGGGAGACATACATAGCGGGTTAAGGGCAATTTTGACTTTTCATGACATTGGCCAATGGCAAAGGTAGACTAACATTTCTGGGGCTGGAAGTTACTTATAAAGACTGACCACCAAAGCATGGAGAGAGTGTGAAGATCTTTCTGTCTCCTAATTGTACTCTTTTGACTCTACTTCTAGGTTAGTTTTTCCAATGCATTTGTGGTATAGCTTAATGGTAAGGAAAAGCATGCCACTTACGTATGTACAATATTTCACACTTAAAATGACTTTCAGAAGAGAGACCAGGAGGAGAGCAACTGGAACTCCAGCACCACCTAATTGTGGAGAAGAAGGTAAAAAATAATACCTGGGCAGGTGTTGAATAAATGTCAAAGTTGAAGTTAGGCTCTTCCTAGCTTTCCAGCAAGCATCGGTGGAAGAGAACTGGAGAGTGGGTCTTGGATGATGATGTGACATTCAGGATGCCCTTTCCATCACCCACTGAGCTGAGGAGCTCCTCTTACAGAGCAGGTTAGTGGGGTGAGTAAGCTGGGTGTTCTTCGGGTAGAACAGGCAAGAAGAGAGACAACAGGTGGTAGAAAGAGGTAAAAAATGAGAAGGATTTGGAGTGAAGGGAAATCAGGGTTACTAGCATGATCTAAACTTAAGAAAGTGACTACTCCGCCAGAGAAGGTCTGAGAACATGTGGATCAGATGCAATGGGTAACACAGGTAACAGAGGTACCATAATATCAGCTAATTAACATAGTCTTGATGCCTTGCTTTTGAATGCTGTGAGTGGAAAGAACATGTGTCTCATCCTTTGTCTGAGCTGTGGCTGTACCCTTCTTAGGCACTCTCACAAATTACTTATGATCCAAACACCAGTTTGAGCACACAAAACATCTCCTGAAGTCTCCTTCACTCTCTTCCTTGCTCTCACTTTCTCACTTTTCTGTCAAGAGTGAGGAATGCACTTCTTGGTCAAGTCAATGTTTCTGTGGCTGGAGTGCATGGCCTGTAAGTACTTAGAGAGCTGGAAAGCTGATTCAAAAAGAGCAAGGTTAGGTACCAAAACCTGGATGATGTTCATGTGATTGTTCACTCTCTGTCTTTCTCTTTTTCTGTCACTGGGTAGGAATGCACATTTTGGTGTTTCTGTGGCATAGCTTTAAGTACTTAGAGAACTGAAAACTGAATTTGGCATTGTTGGCAAGAAATCTCTTAAGGAGCTTCTTTCTGCAGGGCAGAGACACTTTCTCCATGTCTTAGGACCTTTCACAGGGCTGATGCTTTTGTGCTCAGGAGACCACCACACTCTTTCATGCTCAAGCTGGTTAAGGTCAGAGAACTCCATAGTACACATGTGGCAACAGCTCTAGTGGAGCTCATCAGCTGCATCTATTTTAAACCTTCTCTTAGCGATGCTCCTTTATGCCTATTATGGACCCATGTTTTTCCCAAGATCAGTTACTTGTGCATCAGCACGTATCAGGTCACAAGCCCTCAGGCTCCAGAAATAGTGTGCCAATGCAAAATGACTCTGGGCCTCAGCTAAGGCAGCAAATCACAAAGTGAGGAGAAACTAGTTTTCCTCACTCCTCTCATTAATATTGCACTCTGAGTCCAAGAACCCCAGCATTTTCAAGTGCTTCACGAGCATCTTGATTTTTCCACAGTCAGACCATGCTGTTGATTTTAGATGGTTNGGGCCTCAGCTAAGGCAGCAAATCACAGAGTGAGGAGAAACTAGTTTTCCTCACTCCTGTCATTAATATTGCACTCTGAGTCCAAGAACCCCAGCATTTTCAAGTGCTTCACGAGCATCTTGATTTTTCCACAGTCAGACCAGGCTGTTGATTTTAGATGGTTCTTGCAATATTGCCCAAAGGAAACAGTGATTTTAAGTCAAAACCATGGACTCCAAAGTTGTTGTGGTATTTGCTGGTCAGTCAGCAGGTTTTTAAAAGGTACCCATGGAGTTAGAAATACTTGTTCATGCATTTACTGAGTCACAGTTGCAATGCACTCACCTCCAAATTAAGCTGTTGGGGTCATTTGTTTGTTTAAAGGATTATGTGCTTTAGTAAAACAAAATCCTTTTGCTTCCTTTCAAGTTCTGACAACAGAGATTTCGTCTGGAAAGAAAGGATCTCATCTAATTCATGGTATCATAGTGTGTGAAGGGGAAGAGGAGAGAGGCTGTTTCCCTTCTTTGATGCTCAGATACTGCTGGCATTGGTGCAGCTTTCACA
>NDXB01019470.1:796-19875 GCA_002631895.1 Agapornis roseicollis
ACTCAGCCACACAGCTCGTTCACTCACTCAACCCCCCCTTCTTGCCCTCCCCTCCTTCCTCCCCGCTCCCGGAGGAATGGGGTGGAGAACTGAAGGAATGCAACTCCCATGGGTTGAGATAACAACAATCCAGCAACTAAGGTATAAAACAAATCACTATTGCTATCACCAATAATAATAACGATAAGGAAAACAAGCGAAGAGGGTACGATACCACCCGCCAAAAATGAGCCCGACCGGGAAGTTCCTTCTCCTTCCAGGTAACTCCCAGTTACCTCCTGGGCATGACTTGCTATGGTATGGAATACCTCTTTGGTCAGTTTGAGTCCTGTCCCTCCTTCTCCCCAGCCTCCCCTCCTCCCCGGCAGAACATGAGGCTCCCAAAGTCCTTGGTCAGAGCAAACATTGCTTAGCAACAACCAAAAACATTGGTCTTATCGGCCTTGTTCCCAGGTTAAGTCAAAACACCAGCTACTAAGGAGAAGAAAAACTGACTGCAATTGCTGAACCCAGGAGAACTGATAAAAGCAAAATGATCTTAAGCTAAACAGTTTTGGACAAAGATTTGAAGAATAATGATTACCCCTAGAATACTGATTTTTTTGTTGTTGTTAGCATGTAATATGGTCACGAGGAGAAAATATTGTAATCTTACCCAAGCTAAAAACTGCTATTCTCTAGTCAACCCAAACCCCTTAGATTGCTTACATCAACTGTTGTTAAAAGTAACTTTTCAAGTCCACTTGAATCCTTGCACATTTTACCTTTACGATGATGGTTTATTCAAAGCAAAAGAGAAATTATTTTTTTCGTCTGTAAAATCTAATTCTTTTATAAAACAAGAGATAAAATGATCACAAGGAATCCCTTATATCTAACTTATATAGCAAGATGTATATGCTTTTCCCATCACTGGAAAGTGAAAGAGTATAACTTGTTGGCCATTTTCCTGATACAGGAGGGCTTTATTTTATATAATGGAATCTTCTTCATCTTTCTTTGCCTGAAAACTTTAGATTTGGTTTCAGCTATCCGTCAAATTCTGTCTCTAAGGTTGTAAAACAACTGTCAGAAAAACAATTCAATGGGCTTTAGAAGGTTTATGGGAAAAATTTGGACCTGTAAAGATCTTTCTACATACTTGTGAAAGGGGAACCTGTGGTTAAAACATTTCACCAGCACTCAGTAACCCTAGAGGTTCAGCACTCAATATTGTTGCAGCTATCTGTGTGGACCTTGGGAAGCTGTAGGTTTGAACAAATTCTCAAGCATATTTTTGTTTTCATTTTGTAAGCCAAGATTCTCTGACGTGTGTAGGTGAGCATGTACTGTGTTTCACTACTTCATCATTATCTCTGCCTGTGGTTCAGATTCTCAGCTGCAAAAGAGAAGTAACAATACATACCTTGGAGAATACCTCTGTTAATACTTGTTAAGTTACTTTAGTGACAGACCACATAGATAATGGGAGAAGACACAATGTGGGCAAAAAGTGCCACAATAATGTCTCTTTTCATTGGGTCTTGTCAGATTCTTGATGCGGATTAAGGTCATGGTGATGGATTCTTAGAAATCTTGCAGTTCTTAATATGACTAAAAGATTTAAGAGGTCAAATCCCTTTATTTTCACACGGGTCCAAATTCCGCTTGCTCAGGATAGCAGAGTGATGGAAATTCCCTGAATGCGTACGTACAGAAGACTATGTCATTTCTATCAGCTTTGAAACAAAGAAAATAGCCGTATGGGGGGGCACCACAGTATTTGTGAGTTTAGTTGGTTTTATTTTTCTTTCTTGTCTTGTGTTCCAGGTGATCCATTAGCTTTTAGTTTGGTGCTTGCTTTGAATTCATATTTAGAGGAGGAAAATATTGTTATTATCTTGAATTCTACTTTATTCTGGGTCTATTATACTGTGGACCCAAAATCATAATTACTGTTCATTTATTTTTATTCTTTGAAGTGTCTGCCAGTAGAAGAAAGGGCTCAGGTATATTGTAACTCATTTATATGCCAAGTGTGTATGCATTAGGTATCTGGACGATGGTTACTCTTGGGTGCATGCTTTGCATTATTTGGGTCAAAGAGATTTGAAAGTTAAGTTAGAAAGAAAAGAAATAGCATGTGAAAATCAGATATGCTATGTTTTTGATACAAAGTTTACACCATCATTCTAGTAAATTTATTTCCCATATATGCTATGCAGAATTTCTAATACAAAAATCCAAGGCCTAAGTATAGCCATCTGGGCCAAAAAGCCTATTAAGTATGAGTATATGATGAACCTGGGAGAAAATTACTTTGGGGAGTTTTTCAATTGTATATTTCCCTCATAGAAAACATAGCACATTTGAGATCTGACAGATATGTTTATTTATTGTGAAGGATGCTTTTAAAATTGCAAGCTAGATTGCTCGGTATTATAGGGAATGGCATTGTATAGAGCAGTCAAGCATAAAGAAAACAAATATAATGAAAATAAAAATGCTAGCCAATGTTACTTTGCACATCTTTCCTAAAGAGGACAAATAGTTTTTGGAATACTGGAAGTCTTTCCAAGACCAACTAAACAGAGTAATCTTGACAGTACAATTCCTTTTCTTTTCATAGACTTAAAACTGGGTGGTCTGTAAGTCTACTGTGTTCTTATTTACCTATATCGATCCAAAACTTTTTCAATTTTAGTGTTAGAATCCTTTCAGCTATGACTTCAAATTGACTAACCACTACCAGTATTAACAGCTGACTTGGTTGCTATGTTTCATCCAAACACACTTCATCACATTTTTCGATTGTCTATGTGAAAGAAACTCCAGGAGGTTAATGCTGCAGTGGTGCTATGGACTGATCCTATGAAGCACTAGATATCCCTTGGAAAGGTGCTCAGCATCCACAACAACCAGTGGGCTGAATGACAGAAGGAAGTTGACAGAAGAACTTTCATATACTGATTTAGATGTAGATATCTGGAAACTCATATTGGGCAACTCTTGCTATGCTCCTGGGACAGCAATACGTCAGGTTTTCTGACTGCATTAGATACACTTCTGACATACATACGACAATTTTTTCAAAGGTTTGGTGTGACAGTACTCTGTATGCTAAACTGTCTCCCCTCTTCCATTTACATCAAGTTCAATGTTACCTTTTTAATCTTCAAAGCTCTGTTAGTATGGCCTTAGGCTATTTCAGTGATTGCCTTCCACAGCATGATGTGACTTTTCCAAGCAGAGGCTTAGGAAATACGGAATTTTAAAGTGCAAGTATGAGTCTCAACAGAGTAGAAACTTAATTCAGAATTCTCTCTGTATACCTGGTACTTATTTATAGAAGAAATAAAAATGACCTCTATAGTCTCCAGAATGAAATGCCAAGACTCAAATCTTTACTGTTTCCTTTTCAACATCTATATCTTATTTAGGCAAGAATTATCTAGAACATTAGAGCTGTAGGAAATATTTTGTAAGTTTTTTGTTTGCTTAATTTCTGAACGTTACCTAAGACTGTTTTAAATTTGCATCACTTTCCACATACATAGGCACACAAGAGCTTCACACAGGAATGGAAATTATGGAATTCGGCACTCTGACAGTAACTGACAAAGTTGAGAAGGATTTCTAGAACTGCTTAACTCTACAGATCTAGTTCTGACAGAAAAAAAATTAAAAAAAAAGAGAAACCAATCTAACAATAACATTACCTTTAAAGAAAGCTGAACAGATCATACATATAATACAGATTAGCATTGTAAAGGCAACAATGTTAAAGTGCGGTTCATATAAATCTGTTCCAAGTAATCATATTATATAAATTTTTTTAATATTTGAGACCCCTGTTTAATGATTTACGGTAAGGCTGAAGAAATTAATGACTGAGTGAGTGTCAGGATGATGGAGCTAGGTTCTTTTCAGTGATGTCCAGTGATAGGACAAGAGGCAATGGGTGTAAACTGGAGCACAGGAGGTTCCATTTGAACATCAGGAAAAACTTCTTTACTGTGAGAGTGACAGAGCACTGGAACAAGTTGCCCAGGGGGGGTTGTGGAGTCTCCTACGTTGGAGATCTTCAAGGCCCGCCTGGACAAGTTCCTGTGTGATGTAATTTAGGTTACCCTGCTCTCACAGGGGGGTTGGACTAGATGATCTTTTGAGGTCCCTTCCAACCCTTAGGATTCTGTGATTCTGTGATTTAAGTATGATTTGGCTAGAAAAGTGAAATTGGAATATATCATATCACAAAATCAGAATACTTAGGGTTGGAAAGGACCTTAAGATTATCTAGTTCTAACCCTCCTGACATGGGCAGGGACACCTCACACTAAACCGTGTCACCCAAGGCTCTCTCCAGCCTGGCTTTGAACACTGCCAGGGATGGAGCATTCACAACTTCCTTGGGCAACCCATTCCAGTGCCTCACCACCCTAACTTCTTCCTTAGATCCAATCTAAACTTCCTCTGCTTAAGTTTTAACCTATTATCCCTTTCTTATCACTACAGTCCCTGATGAAGAGTCCCTCTCTAGTATCCTTGTAGACCCTCTTCAGATACTGGAAAGCTGCTCTTAGGTCTTCATGCAGCCTTCTCTTCTCCAGGCTGAACAGCCCCAATTTTCTCAGCCTGTCTTTGTATGGGAGAAGCTCCAACACTCTTATCACCCTCGTGACCCTCCTCTGGACTTGCTTGAACAGCTCCATGTTCTTCTTATGTTGGGGACACCAGAACTGTACACAGTACTCCAAGTGAGGTCTCACGAGAGCAGAGTAGAAGGGCAGGTTCACCTCCTTCAAATTGAAGGTCACACTTTTGATGCAGCCTAAGTTGGCTTTCTGGACTGCAAGCTCATACTGCCCATGTATTTTTTCAGAAAACAGGTAGTATAAACATAGTTTTAACACATCTGAAAGAGGCTATAGTAGAGTGTGTGATATAAAGTTCAAATATTTACAGGAGTTCTAAGTTACACTGTGAGAAATAAGATGAACAATATATGTTGCAACTGATGCAAGGATATTTCTCATAAAAATGTAGCAAAAGGTGTATACCACAGAATTTATATATGATACAATTGCCTACAAAATGATCCCTGTTTTTCTGTAAGTCAGTGGAAGAAGTGAAGAGTGGACTCAGTCATTGAAAAATGTTATTTTTAGATGCCTCTACAGTAGAGGTTTCACAGATATATACTACTTTGATACTTATTCCACCAGGATTAGGGGAAACCTAAACCTTCAATTCAGCCACTAGGTTTTAATAAAGCCTTGCAAAGCATCTGAAATTTGGCTGCTTAGTTATCAAGTCCACAAGTAGAAGCTGACAGTGTTAATACATCCATGACTTAAGAGGTAACAGACAGACTCCAACAGGAGGACATGGGGTCATTCTGTAGGTGATGTATTACACCAAATGGGTCTTTTTACAGCTCAGTGTAGGTGGGTTTGGTATAGCCAAATTTAGATCATGGAAAAGGTCATAGCTGCCTTTCCCAACAATATATGTCTGAGGGTGTAATGGTGAACACTTGCAGTCAAACCTCTAGCATTATTCATAGTGTTTATGTGGCACAAAAAGGAACAGCTAACAAAAAATATTTCCTCAGAAAATATGGAGGGGAGAAAATTATTTCAAGATAATGAATGAACATTGTGGTGTTAAGCTACGGTCTTTTTTACCACTAATAAGTAATGTGACTAAAGAAATTAAAGATAATTGAAGGTAAAATGTTTCTCCTGTAAATTCTTTCATGCATCTGAGACTATGAGGTATGTCACTCAGAAACTGGTTCACTCATAAAGCCTGTGAATTTATAGACTGCTTATGTAATTATCTGTCTAATATGTTTGGGTATTATTAAACATAATTCATTGAAAGAGTTATTTTTACTTGAATAAATGTCTGTTGGTTTTGTAAGCTGTGTTTTTCTAAACTGACTTGGGCTGATGAATGCTAGAACAGATATTCCTGAACCCAGCACTACAGCTGTGACTTCAATGAACAAGGCAAGTGTTTTGTTTCCATCACTGTAAGTTTGTCTGATCAAAGAAGCAACGAATCAGATCAAACAGGCTGGTATTAATGTCATTCTTTCTGGTCAGTTAGCTAATGTTGAAGGAGTCTAGGAAAGGTGTGAATTGGGTGTGATTAACATTTAGAAAAGTGTATAACAGCAAAGTAGGTGAAATCTGTTCTCAGAAATCTTTAGCCTATATATATTAAACTAGTATGAGTTTCTGGGTAAATTCAGCATTTGTTTTTTCAGTGCTCCACAGAATGTCTGGTACAGCAGGTTAAGAAGATAGAGTGACTATCCTGGATCAAGCCAAACATAATACAAAAGGAAAACACTCACCCCTCCACCTCCACCCGGCAATGGTTACTGTTTTCAGATGGTTCTACATTTTATTCTTACACATGGAAAACTGTTAACACGTATTTAGGGCAGAGAAAGCCTTCTTTGCTGTGACCCACATCATCCACAGATATATGAAAATAAGAGAAAGGTTTTTTAAAAGTAGAATACAAGAGTTATGCAGAAGGAAGGCTCCTGTTCAAGCATAACTAACAGGTACAACTCAAAGTTTCAGGAAAAGAAATTCTAACTGGCTGTGAAGAATTAAAACGTTTGCAGTTAGAGCGGCTAAACCCTGTAGCAGGTTGCCTAGAGATTGCAGTGTCTTGAACCTTTGCAGCAACCTTATCTAACTTTGAAATTATCATTACTTTGGACAGGAGACTGGACTAGATAACTTATTGTCGTGGTTTAAACTCTGTCAGTCACTCAGTCTCGCTCATTCACTTGCCCCCCCCTTCTGTTCCACTCCCCCCACGGCTCCCGGAGGGTTGAGGAGGAGAATCGAAAGAATGTTACTCTCACAGGCTGAGATAAGAACAGTCCAGCAACCAAGGTATAACACATACCACTACTGCTACCACCAATAATAATAATAATGATAAGGGAAATAGCAAGGGAAGAGAATAAAATACCACCTGCCAACCGATACCCAGCCTGACCAAGCAGTGAAGTAACCCTTCTGGGTAACTCCCAGTTTACATCCTGGGCATGACATGCTGTGGTACGGAACACCTCTTTGGCTAGTTTGGGTCAGGTGTCCTGTCTTCCTCCTGGCTTTCCCTCCTCCCTGGCAGAGAATGAGACTCAGAAAGTCCTTTGTCAGACTAAACATTTGAGCAGTAACTAAAAACTTCGGTGTTATCAGCGCTGTTCCCAGGCTGAACGTCAAAAACACAGTACTGCACCAGCTACTAAGAAGGAGAATAAATGATTGCTACTGCTGAACACAGGACACTTGTGAATTCCCCTTCATATACAAATTGCGCTGAATTTCTATAAGTCAATTTATTACTTGATTTAGGGTCTGTTTGTGCAAATCCTTGTGATATGGGAGTTCCTAAAGAAAGAACTGGTACTGATCTACACTGTGAAAGGAAAGGGTTCCAGGTATAATTGTTTTCATCACTAATTCATTCAAGAGTATACCAGATTAGATCAGATGTTGTGTTTCTAAAAATAACCAAATTCCTTGACACCAATTTCTATTTCATTTGAATCCTGTGAGGGTACTTTTATAAACAAATCCCCTCATAGGCTATCCACTATCTGCATAAAGAAGTTAAACTGGTTCTTTAAAGATGTTTCATGCCACAGTGTATTTGGATCAGAGTAGGGCCAATGTTCTTTCATTCCCAAATTCCGTTGTTTCCCTTAGAATATTTATTTCAATTGAAAGTCCTATTTTTCATACTGTACCTACAAACCTGCAATTATGGTGTCTTTTTTCCACCACAGAAGAAACATGCAGATGTCATGTACTCCTAATGTTTAGAATTTTTAGCTATTCATGGTTGTCATGGCTAACGCATAAGGATCAGATATCAATTTAAGCTGAGCAAATTAAGTTAATAAGTTTATTTAAAATGTACTGGAGTAGACTAGATGTACTCTGTCTTGTCTCTCATATTTTGGATGTGACCCTATATATACCTTTTCTTTTGTGGAACATCAAAGTTTGATAAACGGACAATTTAAATGGCATAAGTAATATCCTGTCCTGCCTGCTATAAACCACACTATTAACCTGATTCATGGGACACGAGTGTCATGAAATACATTGTTTGACAAGCACCCTAATTACTTATACTAACAGCAAGTCTGAAGACTGCAATTGAAACAAATCTGAATGCCATGTATCGTAGAGTTTGCTGTAGTTTCCTTCAGAGAATTTACCATTCTTTGGGTGATAAAGAATTTTGTTGAAAGCTTTCATTTTTCTCTGGCTTTTTTTTTTTCTTTTCCTATTTTAGCTTCAAATCTAGTAAAGTTTAAGCTGAATTTGAGATTATATATTCATACAGAGCTGTGTCTGGAACGGAAAATGTAACTCTGGATTTCTGATACTAAGATAAGTGTCTCAGAAATGAGATAAGAATCAATATGATGCTTTTTTCTTTTATTTTTAAATACGGTTTCTAGTCTTCTGCTGTTTATAAAACTGTTTGCTACAGACATTTAATTTTCCNTGCGCTGGAGGGAAGGAATGCCATCCAGAGGGACCTTGGCAGGCTTGTGAGGTGGGCTGATGCCAACCTCATGAAGTTTAACCATGACAAGGGTTAGAGCAATCCCAGGCACAGCTACAGGCTGGGCAGAGAAGAGATTCAGAGAAGCCCTGCGGAGAAGGACTTGGGGATGTTGGTCAATGAGAAAATGAACATGAGCCGGCTTCAGTGTGCGGTCACAGCCCAGAAAGTGAACCGTATCCTGGGCTGTATCAAAAGGAGTGTGACCAGCAGGTCAAAGGAGGTGATCCTGCCCCTCTACTCTGCTCTCGTCAGACCTCAAGTGGGGTATTGTGTGCAGTTCTGGTGTCCTCAACATCAAAAGGACACGGAGGTGTTGGAACAAGTCCAGAGGAGGGCCACGAGGATAATCAGGGGATTGAAGCACCTCCTTTATGAAGACAGGCTGAGAGAGTTGGGGCTGTTCAGCCTGGGGAAGAGAAGGGTGCATGGAGACCTCATAGCAGCCTTCCAAGTATCTGAAGGGGGCCTATAGGGTTGCTGGGGAGGGAGTCTTCATTAGGGACTGTAGTGACAGGACAAGGGGTAACGGGTCCAAACTTAAACAGGAGAGGTTTAGATTGGATCTAAGGAAGAAATTCTTTCCTGTGAGGGTGGTGAGATGCTGGAATGGGTTGCCGAGGGAGGAAGTGAATGCTCCATCCCTGACAGTGTTCAAGGCTAGGTTGGACGAAGTCTTGTGTGGCATGGTTTAGTGTGAGGTGTCCCTGCTTATGGCAGGGGGGTTGGAACTAGATGATCTTAAGGTCCTTTCCAGCCCTAACTATTCTATGATTCTATGTTTCAACAGTTTCTACATTGACTGCTTTGGGAACCTGGAGTTAACTGAGTTAAGAGTATAATTCAATCACCACTGTATATAAAGCAGTGAAAGTGATGGATATTAAACTCAATCAGGTACACACTATTGCAGTACTCTCGTAATGGAGAATATTTCTCAGTTTTATTATGCAGTGGATTTTACCTGTCACTAGATACAACACCCTTCAAAAAATATTTAGAAATAGGTGAAACTGATTTATTTAAAATCTTAATACTGCAAAATATGGTCAGAATTTGCAATACATTTATGTGAATTCCAGTTGCATAAACATGCCAGGTGCTTTGTTCTCCTTTAAAATATTCCTGTAGTCGCAGGTGAGTAGAATTCGAGGGCGCAGGTCTTTTCTACCGCAAGGCCTGTAGCTGTGTCTGTGATCTGAGTCATTTTTCCTCTTCTTTAGCTGATTTAATAAAAGACTGTCGAAAAATATAATTCTAAGACTGATATGGTTCCAAAAGACTTGTGAAGACTGGATATCTCATGACCAAAACTGGTTTTTATACAAACTCCCGAGATCAAATATGAATATCTAGACCTATTTCACTACATGAATCTAAATAAGTCTCTATTTTACTGTACATGTATATGAATTGTGACATGAACAATAATGTTTCAAAGCACTAATGCTTAAAATGTCATTTTAGATTTACTTAAACTTTTTACAAAACCATTTCAAGAGGCAGATATTTTTTTTGCCTCTAGATAAAGCAGCATAACTCTACCTTTCTCAAATCAGTACAAAGATAGACTAATAACTGTCTTTACATGCCACAATGTAGTTATCATGGCAAATACAAATGGAATTAGTTTTGTAAATAAAGGGGATCACTAGGGACTTTGTTAGAATATGTCATGACTATCCAGTTATTCATAACCAATTTCTATGGTGTAGAATATAGTTTCCATTGTTCAACTTCAATGGCATATATTCATTTTGAGGTTTTATTCAGAATGGTATTTAATAGTATTTTGTTTTTTATTTTATTTTGTTGTGATCATCACTGTTGAATCAAAAATATATTATTTCTTTTATATTACCTACTTGTGAAGTCTTTGGGAAAGATGGAACATAATGTGGTCAAAGAACAGGCAATATGTTGACACCTATCAAATTTTGTATTATGGTAGATATCACCAAAACCCATAGATTAGAAAATAAATATTGTTTAAGGTATAAGGCTGTGAAATATATGTTAAGTTTGCTGAATTGCTTNCTGAACACAGGACACTTGTGAATTCCCCTTCATATACAAATTGCGCTGAATTTCTATAAGTCAATTTATTACTTGATTTAGGGTCTGTTTGTGCAAATCCTTGTGATATGGGAGTTCCTAAAGAAAGAACTGGTACTGATCTACACTGTGAAAGGAAAGGGTTCCAGGTATAATTGTTTTCATCACTAATTCATTCAAGAGTATACCAGATTAGATCAGATGTTGTGTTTCTAAAAATAACCAAATTCCTTGACACCAATTTCTATTTCATTTGAATCCTGTGAGGGTACTTTTATAAACAAATCCCCTCATAGGCTATCCACTATCTGCATAAAGAAGTTAAACTGGTTCTTTAAAGATGTTTCATGCCACAGTGTATTTGGATCAGAGTAGGGCCAATGTTCTTTCATTCCCAAATTCCGTTGTTTCCCTTAGAATATTTATTTCAATTGAAAGTCCTATTTTTCATACTGTACCTACAAACCTGCAATTATGGTGTCTTTTTTCCACCACAGAAGAAACATGCAGATGTCATGTACTCCTAATGTTTAGAATTTTTAGCTATTCATGGTTGTCATGGCTAACGCATAAGGATCAGATATCAATTTAAGCTGAGCAAATTAAGTTAATAAGTTTATTTAAAATGTACTGGAGTAGACTAGATGTACTCTGTCTTGTCTCTCATATTTTGGATGTGACCCTATATATACCTTTTCTTTTGTGGAACATCAAAGTTTGATAAACGGACAATTTAAATGGCATAAGTAATATCCTGTCCTGCCTGCTATAAACCACACTATTAACCTGATTCATGGGACACGAGTGTCATGAAATACATTGTTTGACAAGCACCCTAATTACTTATACTAACAGCAAGTCTGAAGACTGCAATTGAAACAAATCTGAATGCCATGTATCGTAGAGTTTGCTGTAGTTTCCTTCAGAGAATTTACCATTCTTTGGGTGATAAAGAATTTTGTTGAAAGCTTTCATTTTTCTCTGGCTTTTTTTTTTTCTTTTCCTATTTTAGCTTCAAATCTAGTAAAGTTTAAGCTGAATTTGAGATTATATATTCATACAGAGCTGTGTCTGGAACGGAAAATGTAACTCTGGATTTCTGATACTAAGATAAGTGTCTCAGAAATGAGATAAGAATCAATATGATGCTTTTTTCTTTTATTTTTAAATACGGTTTCTAGTCTTCTGCTGTTTATAAAACTGTTTGCTACAGACATTTAATTTTCCTTATATGCCATTAAAGTCAATACAGTACTCATTTTTGAACTATCAATCAGAATAATCAGAAACTGTTATTTCAGTTGCAGCATCTCACCATTCTATTTTGCTCCTGTTTAAAAAAGCCCCATCAAAATTTCCTAAAACTAGATCAGACTTGACCCTGTGATACTAGATATTTCCATGGATAAAATACTGGATTTTTTTAAAACATATGCTGTACTCAAGAATGCATATATTTTTATGATGGAGTACCTACCTGTATATCATAGAATCATAGAACCATCAAATGGTTTGGCTGAGAGGGGACCTTAAAGATCATATACTTCCAACCTCCCTACCATGGGCTGGGATACTGTCCTGGTTTAAACCCAACCAACCACGCAGCTCGATCACTCACTCAACCCCCTCTTTCTTGCTCTCCCCTGCTTCCAGAGAGATGGGGGGAGAATCAAACAAATGCAACTTCCACAGGTTGAGATAAGAACAGTTTACTAACTAAGGTATAACACAAATCACTGCNAGTGGGGTATTGTGTGCAGTTCTGGTGTCCTCAACATCAAAAGGACACGGAGGTGTTGGAACAAGTCCAGAGGAGGGCCACGAGGATAATCAGGGGATTGAAGCACCTCCTTTATGAAGACAGGCTGAGAGAGTTGGGGCTGTTCAGCCTGGGGAAGAGAAGGGTGCATGGAGACCTCATAGCAGCCTTCCAAGTATCTGAAGGGGGCCTATAGGGTTGCTGGGGAGGGAGTCTTCATTAGGGACTGTAGTGACAGGACAAGGGGTAACGGGTCCAAACTTAAACAGGAGAGGTTTAGATTGGATCTAAGGAAGAAATTCTTTCCTGTGAGGGTGGTGAGATGCTGGAATGGGTTGCCGAGGGAGGAAGTGAATGCTCCATCCCTGACAGTGTTCAAGGCTAGGTTGGACGAAGTCNTGGTGAGATGCTGGAATGGGTTGCCGAGGGAGGAAGTGAATGCTCCATCCCTGACAGTGTTCAAGGCTAGGTTGGACGAAGTCTTGTGTGGCATGGTTTAGTGTGAGGTGTCCCTGCTTATGGCAGGGGGGTTGGAACTAGATGATCTTAAGGTCCTTTCCAGCCCTAACTATTCTATGATTCTATGTTTCAACAGTTTCTACATTGACTGCTTTGGGAACCTGGAGTTAACTGAGTTAAGAGTATAATTCAATCACCACTGTATATAAAGCAGTGAAAGTGATGGATATTAAACTCAATCAGGTACACACTATTGCAGTACTCTCGTAATGGAGAATATTTCTCAGTTTTATTATGCAGTGGATTTTACCTGTCACTAGATACAACACCCTTCAAAAAATATTTAGAAATAGGTGAAACTGATTTATTTAAAATCTTAATACTGCAAAATATGGTCAGAATTTGCAATACATTTATGTGAATTCCAGTTGCATAAACATGCCAGGTGCTTTGTTCTCCTTTAAAATATTCCTGTAGTCGCAGGTGAGTAGAATTCGAGGGCGCAGGTCTTTTCTACCGCAAGGCCTGTAGCTGTGTCTGTGATCTGAGTCATTTTTCCTCTTCTTTAGCTGATTTAATAAAAGACTGTCGAAAAATATAATTCTAAGACTGATATGGTTCCAAAAGACTTGTGAAGACTGGATATCTCATGACCAAAACTGGTTTTTATACAAACTCCCGAGATCAAATATGAATATCTAGACCTATTTCACTACATGAATCTAAATAAGTCTCTATTTTACTGTACATGTATATGAATTGTGACATGAACAATAATGTTTCAAAGCACTAATGCTTAAAATGTCATTTTAGATTTACTTAAACTTTTTACAAAACCATTTCAAGAGGCAGATATTTTTTTTGCCTCTAGATAAAGCAGCATAACTCTACCTTTCTCAAATCAGTACAAAGATAGACTAATAACTGTCTTTACATGCCACAATGTAGTTATCATGGCAAATACAAATGGAATTAGTTTTGTAAATAAAGGGGATCACTAGGGACTTTGTTAGAATATGTCATGACTATCCAGTTATTCATAACCAATTTCTATGGTGTAGAATATAGTTTCCATTGTTCAACTTCAATGGCATATATTCATTTTGAGGTTTTATTCAGAATGGTATTTAATAGTATTTTGTTTTTTATTTTATTTTGTTGTGATCATCACTGTTGAATCAAAAATATATTATTTCTTTTATATTACCTACTTGTGAAGTCTTTGGGAAAGATGGAACATAATGTGGTCAAAGAACAGGCAATATGTTGACACCTATCAAATTTTGTATTATGGTAGATATCACCAAAACCCATAGATTAGAAAATAAATATTGTTTAAGGTATAAGGCTGTGAAATATATGTTAAGTTTGCTGAATTGCTTTTTGCTATCAACAGCCAATTTGGTGAAGGCTGCAATATTCCCTGAGGTTATGTGATAGCAAACCTTCAGTGGGTGTCACCTGCCATCAGGCCACCTCATGAGGTCCCACTGAAGTGCTTTGGTGTGTGTGTTTGGACCTTCCACTTCACTACTATTTCTATTACAAGGCAGCAAAGTAGGAAGGGTATAGAAAGGAATTTTTGTGAAACTTAGCTGCAGTCTGCCAGCCTCCTCTGAACCATATATTCCAACATTTCTCGTCTTAACATTTAGAGCAAGGCATGGTGAGTTTGTTTAAGAAAAAAAAAAACAAACAAAAAAATAAATCTGTCTTTAAAGGTTAATACTGTTAATATTTGTAATTTCAGTAAAAGCAATTACAGAAAAATACACATATACAAACAGGATATAATATCAAACCGTGTTTACAAAATAGATGCATATGTCACAGATAATAGAATGTTTAATTCTAAAAGAGAGCAAGTTGTAGAAAAAAAAATAAAAAAAAAAAAGGCAGCTGCCAAATAAACTCTTCAGGGCTGTAAATACATGTCTTTGCCAAATTTACAGCTTCTCATAGAAGAAAAGCATTATGAGAAAGTTCACCAGCAAACAGTAACGTTCCAGAGAGGAACATTAGTAGTCAGCAGATAATCTTGACACATAAATGTGCATATTATACGCAAAATCCTAAAGAACCTTAAGTTTTCATACCAGTGCCACCTGTCTGACACATGAAATAATTTTTTATACTTAACTATACTGAAGAGTTTTAGCCATCCAGGTCACTCAAAATATCCCCAGTGGCTGTCAGCTACCAGAAAATCTCTAAGGCTGAATTTCAGTGCAGGTAACAGAACAGTCTTTTTCAAGGACATAAGATTCTAGATTGCCATTATTTTTTCTTAAAAAGCTGTAGAAAGCAGTGTACAGAAATACTCCAAAGCTGCTGACATCTGTGTAGGTAACAGATTCTTGGAAAGACCTAGGAAGACCTGAAGTGGATTAAAGCCAACCTTGCTTCCTTTCTTGATAGTCTTAATCCAATCACAAGAACAGTGTGAAAATAAGTCCCTTTTTTCCCCGGAAGAAATCTTTGGCTACAGGTTTTTGGTGTTTTTTTTTTGTTTTTTTGTTTTGTTGATTTTTTTTTTTGTTAGTTTTTTTTTTTTTTAATCAGTTACTCAAGGTATCATACAGAAGGGGATATATATCTGTTACCCTGAATCTCAGTACTATCAGATGCTTCGTAGAATTTACAATGTCAGAAGATTATTAGCTCTTTTATATTACTTCCTGATAAAGGGATTGCTCCCACTTATAAGCAAAGCAATTTTAAGATCTTCTTGTGTATACATTTTACATTCTCTTTTGGAAGCTTAAAATAAATTTGCTGTTGCATTTGTTAAAGAGTAATGCCTTTTTATGCTTAACAACAAGACTTACAGTAAATGAGAGTCATATGGGATGTAAGGGTAATATAAACTGATGAAACACCATGTAGGTTGAATGCAGTGTAAGATATGCTTTAGAAATACTAAGAAGTCAGAGTAAAAGTTAGTTTTAGTTGAAAAAAGTTTAATATTATGTTTCATCACATTGGAAGAATGCTTATTTTTTGCCCTGGGTTTAATACTCCTCAATTACTCACATCTGAACTTCTTCAATATTCTTGAATCAAGTGCCATCCTTTTGTTGCAGGTCAGTTTGAAATACATGTAACTTCTTAAGATTGTCCTGAGAGACATTTACGTATTGTAAATAAATCCATTATTGTTTACGACATCTTCTAAAAAGCTTCAGACCACAATGATTTTATTTTTTTATTTTATGCTTTCCAGTTGTGTAACAAACTGAAATTTCCCCTTTTCTTCCTATTTTTATGACACAGTGGAAACCTCTCAGTGTTCGCAGGGGAAGGTGGTTCTGGAAAATACTTATCTGTCACTTGATACTTGTAATACACCAGTGCCCAAAAGGAGGTCTTTGCACTTTCAAGAATTTTGTACTTGAGCACTTTCATGCTATAGATTTCCGGAATATCGTATATTCTTCTGGAAGTATAACCAATGATGTCTACAGAGACTGGAGCATTGACAAGTAGTTGAGTTTCTACAGCTCCTACTCATGACAGATACATCATAAACATCTGCTTCAACAGAAAGGAACAATAGAGAACAAAAGAAAAGGAAGTTGCATTAGGGTCTGCTAGAAATATCAGCTCTGTATATTCTGTGTCTACATAAGCTTCAAAAGTCCACTAACCAAACTGCACCTGAATGATTAGAGTTTAACAGATGCAGAGAAAAAAGCCTAATGGTGACCAACAGTGATTTTGGGACAGATAAAATCTGCATCATAAAGAGAATTTTAAAGGACTGCAGAGCATAAGAGTTAGACATCCAATGAGGTTGTAAAGTGGCAGCTTTTTCTTTTTTTTCTTTAAAAGACCCAGATTAACAAAACATACACAAATAAATGTGCATCTACATGGGCAGTTTGAATCACCTACCATTCTGCTTTCAGATCTTGTTAGTCCATTGTCCATACTTCATACATGCTGGGCTGCTCCTGGCACAGACAAAATTGTGTCTCCCCAAGCAGTGTTTGGCAGAGGTTTGGTAATTAGATCTGTTTATTGACTTGTTCAGTAAGTAGTAGGGACATGACTGCCATTTTTGTTTCTTTTCTCCACATCAGTGATATTCTAACAAACCCTAAATTTAACACATCTTTACACCTTTCATGTCTACCTACACATGTATTTTTCTCATCCTATCACAAATAAACAGGTTTCCTGACATTATTTGTTATTAATATCTTTTTTCATAATACATTCAAGGTGAATTTTAAAGACACCTTAAGTTTTTCTCATATTGCTAATCCAAAGTGGTAAAAGACAGAATATGAGAATCCTTGGCAAATGACTCTGTGCACTACTAATTATTTCAGTTTGTGAAAGGAGGACTAGTCCTGTTTCCAAGAATCTCCTAGCCATGTTCAGGCTCATGGGTAGGATTTGTTTTCGTTGTCTGCCTTGGATTTGGTGGGATTTGTTTGGTTGGTTGGGTTGGTTTTTTGTTTTTTGTTTTTTGTTTTGTTTTTCTTTTAAAGGGGCTCTGCAAAGCTCAAGGAGTTGCTATACGAAATGAAAATAAAAGTGACCTATATTAAGAACCTAAGAAGTGGTGGGATCTCATAACATGCATGAAGAAAATGCTATTGTACGTGTGCTAATTTAATTGGTTAAGTTTCATTGCTACCAGTGAGGTGCTTGACTGATCATGAGAACTCTACTTTTGTGGCAGTTTTCACACTGACAGCTGTAAAATTTTTTATACCACTGATAGCCATAGCTGATTGAATTCAGTAGAACATTGATTTAGGTGTTATGCCAAGGCCTGAGAACAACAGAAACACATTTTTTTTTAGGATAATACAGACTGTGCTGCTAATATCTGACAATAAACAGGACTCTCAGATTTACTTCATCACAGGTGAACACTGTATAGGCTTGTCACATGCCATATGCAGGTGACCAGTATTTAAAAAGAAGAAAGGTAATGTTATAAATTTTTGGTACTACAGAGGAAATAAATACAGAGAGAAAAAGAAACCAACAAAAACTAAGTACAGACCAAAACTTGTTTGACTCATTTTTGTCATAAAATTACTACATTTAACAAACCCTCTTTAAACACAGTTTTCATAATTCAACTTGCAATATTCCCCAGCAAAAGCAAACACATTATAGATCAAGATGCTGAGAATTATTAAGGGTTTGCTTCTGTAGGGTTTTTTTTGTTTGTTTGTTTTTTTTTTTTTTTTAAGTAATTTCTTTTCATAAAATTATTATTTTTTCCAGGTACAGTTAGTTTGATACATTTTGCTAAATATATTTACTGCAACCTCTGACCTTTTGTTTTCACACTGTCTTGACAGAGGCAGGAAAAGATACCTGGAAAGTAGGTTGCCAAACTACAAACTATATCAAAAATTTCCCATTACATACCTGGGAATCTAAGGAAATTTGCTTCTCTGATAATACAGAAGTGTCTGTATTATCACAAGCAAAAAAAAAGAAAACTGTTAGGAAGAATACTGGAAATGTTGGAGAGAAGATACTTGAACTATCAAGATGACATTGATACATGCAGATTATTGATTTATTTTTTCAAAGTGTTCATGCATTTTTAATCTTTGAAGAAAATAGTCAGCTGAAGTTGATTCTCTGATGTTTACTTTTGATGAAAAGCGACAGTATATATTCTTTGTCTTAATATTTCTAACCACAATCAATTATAAAGCTAAGTTATTCCCTGAATGTGAGGTTCTTTGTTTGAGATAAGATTTCTGATGTAAAAGCATTGTTTTGTAGACTGTCTGTGGTTCAAGTTCCACGTCTGAACGTACATAAAACTCACTTTGTTACAAATATACTCAGATGTTGGATTACTAATTGACTTGATGACCAAGTGTCTTGCAGCCTTCTAACATTTATTAAACTCATTAGTATTTTTCAGCACATACTGAAGGGATTGAGACATTGACCTAGATGCTTGCCCATACTGTCCCACACACCCTGCCACTCATGGGTGTCCACCCTGGGAGAAAATTGGCTGGTTCCCCCATATCGTTGTCTAAAGATAGACAAGACCCAAACCTGACTCTGGTTAACCCTTGAGATCAGACCAAATGGTCATGGGCCAAACATACCCTGTATGCGTCCCGACATGGTGATCCCCATCACTATCAGCAAAGAGGTCTCAGCAATATTAAAAGGCCATTCAAAATCCCCAAAACTCTCAAACGATGCTGTAAATCGTCTGGGG
>NDXB01019474.1:0-10332 GCA_002631895.1 Agapornis roseicollis
TTTTTATTGTTGTTGTTGTTCTTCGGGAAGGAAATAAAATCAGCTGGAACTGAACCCTAACACCGGACTGCTCTTGTCATCATTCATACTTCCCCTGCCCCCTCCGAACAGCGATCTGTCGTCTTCCCGGCAGCGGAGCCTTCAGCTCTCCGGTCGGCCACTGTGTCCCAGCGCGGAGCCACCGCCCCGGGGCCGGCCCTGCCGGGAGGAGCCAAAGGAGGGGCAGCCGTGTCGCTGAACCGCCCCCCCTTCAGGGCGGTGAGCGGGTGGGTGCGCTGCGGCCGGGCTGGGCGGCGGTGTGCAGCTGGGCGGACGGCTCCCGGGGTAGCTGGGACCGGGTGGGGTTTGACACCCCCGAGCTCCCGGTAGCGCGTTAGCAGGGAGGCGGCCGGCCGCTCCTCTCCTTCCGGGGCTGTTCCCCCGGTACTTAATGCAGGTTGAGGTCGTTTTCCCTTATACAATATGTGTTTTTTTCCTCTTCTGCGCTGGCGTTCTGGGTGACAGCCTCTGGAGCGAGCTAGCCACTGGGCCCAGGCAGCTGCGGGGCCCCGCCTCCCATCATCCAGAAGAGTTTCTCCGGGGCACCTTTAATGAAGGCTTTCTAATGAAAGCACTTGAGAGCCCCGGGCCATCAACGCTGTTAACCTGGAGAATGCGCAGGTCGGAGGGACTGAGGGATTGGGTGGTGTGTAGAGGTCCTTGCCCCCACCTCCCTGCTGCCTCCGAGCTGAGTGCTCCCCGGCCTGGGCCAAAACCCGTGACCCCGTTGGAGGGGGGGGTGTCCCTGATACGTGCTTGAGCTCCCCTCTTGCCCACGGATATGCATCGTATCTTGAACAGTATTTTGTAAACCGATTAAAGCATCCCACTGACATAATGGTTTCACTTAGCTGTTTATTTACAGCTGGCTTTGAGCCATAAACTCTTTTCCATGAAAAGGAGCAGCAAACGAAAGGAGACATACTGGCTGTTTCGCAAACCCACCGACACAGGAGGTTAATGTTTGCCCTGCTTTATCCTCGCGAATTCTTGTGTTATATTTGCCATGCAAAAAGCACAGCCCCCCTGAAGACCTGCGCAGTTCATTGCCGGGAGGTTTCCCGGTTAGCCTCTTTGCATGCAGGGCCGCTCCTTCCAGAGGTCGCTGGCAAAGCAGACATCCCCGGGATGCAGGGGAGGGGGTAGTGCGAGCAGGCTCCCAGCTGGAGGTGTGAGCCCCAACCCCTCGGCTCCTGCATGCAAAGGTTGTAACTCAGAAAAATAACCTTATGTGTAACTAAGGTTATTGGTCAGTTTGTTCTTGGGTCTGACCACAGGCCAAAATCGAGGACTAAAGAGAACAGTAATGGGACGGGTGACAGCATCGACACCAAACTGCAATCACTTGTAGAAACAGGCCTGGACTGTATGCCCTCCCCTCCCAGAGCCGGGCCCGTGTGCCGTTGGCTACAGTTAACTTGAGGGGTTTTATGGTTTCCTGCACACGTTGTTTTTCTTCTTAATTATAATGAAGTCCAGGGTTGCCAAACGGATTGTTTCTCAGGGGACTCTTTGGTGACACAAGTTGTTGTCTCCAGATAGCTAAGTGGAAGTCAGGCTAAAATATATTTTTATGTATGTGCAAATATACACAAATAGGAAATACTCATACATTCCTTGCTGCCTGCAATATGGCTCAAAGCACATCTCTCACCAGAGGAAGCACGTAGAATTAAGCTAAATGAGGCTATGTCATCAGATGTATGTCATTTTTCTTATAGACCATATTTCTAACATAACTGTTTTGGGAGGAAAGTAGTAGCCCTTTAGCAAATGTGAAAGCTAGCAGATTTATTGCAAAGCTTTTTTAATGGAGATCTATGTAAAAGAAAGCCAGATTTTAGGAATTTCAGCTGGTGCCTGAATGTAGGGTTGCCTAACACTGTATCCTTTCTTGGACATGGGCCAGTGGGGGTTGCCTACAAAGAGGTACATTTCCACAGCATCATGAAATCTGCTACTTGAGATTGCTGTTGCTGTTGTTTCCTCCTACTGCCCTGCTGCTGCTGCTGCTGGGGCCTCTGCCCCAGCCAGTGTGAGAGGCCCCAGTCCTGCTCCTGGAAGCTGCAACCATGCTTGAACAAACAAGGCAAAGCAAAATTGCTCCTGCCCTTCAAGCCTTCACTCTGGGAATCAGCGTTTTAGAGACTCCTACAGACACACATGGTCATTGTCACCAGTGAATCCTATTCCACTAATTTATTAAATCCTCCACATCCCCTTCTTGCCTGTGGCCTCCACAGTATCTTGTAATGCTGAGCGAATTTGTGTGCTGAGTGAAAAAATGAAGTTTCTGTTTTCTGTTTCAACTTCGGTGTAGATAATTTTGTCCATTCTCATACAGTGACAACTTTGTCTCTTCTTCAGCTTTTGCTAAGCCACTCTTTGCTGTTTCTCCATCAGCTTATCTCATAGTGCACTGAGATACAGAAAAGAATTCAAGTGGAATATTTAAACAAAAAATCACTGTAACAGGGAACATGTCTGTCACTAAAATTTATTTTTAATAGACATTAATTTTAAGTAATTATTATCTTTGTAAATCACTAATTTACCTGCAAATTAGATGAAGACTATTCACCTCTAGAATGTATATATAATTTTCAGTAATCAGGCTTGTCTCCCTTGTGTATCATTTAATTTCCTTCTCTTCCTTGTGAAGCAGCGGGTGATGTGACTGCATGCGTCGACCATATTGTATTTTCTTTCTTTCCTAACACCAAAGTGGGGTTCCCTGGGAGTCAGCAATGCTGAGCACATTTGCAAGCTTTGTACTCCCTTGTTATACTTCCAGCAGAAATGGCCTGACCAAGCAGAGTGAGAGGCCTCTGCAGCCTCCCCATTAGCTGTTGTGACCCTCGTCTCAAGGGCTCTTTACTCTGCACATTAGATCTTGTTTTTGAAAGTATATGTTAGAGTTAATTTTTCATGTAGGGTAATTCCATAAAGGTCTCTGGAAAGCTTTGAAGACATTAGCAAGGTATTACAATGTGACCTCCTGGGTCTACACATGTTGTGATCATCTTGATATGCCAGAGTTCAGAAATGATTATCCACCTCCCACCATTTCACCCTCTCCTCTCCAGAGTCTTCAAATGAGTTCTAAACATCAGATATGATTTTTGTCACCAACATGAGGAAAACAAGAATAGTTGTCTCCAAGATGGGCATATCATGGCAGAAAAGATGACTTACTCAGGACTTACTAATTACTCAGTCATTGACTGCTCTGATCTGTCCATTGTGTGTAAGTACCCCAAGGCAAGTAGTGTTTACTGAGCGCACAGTAACAGAATTCCTTGAAATGTGATTTAGGCATAACTCACAGGTGCAGCTATGCAACATCTCCTAACACTACATATTTGGCTAGATTATCCTATTCTGAGTCACTTCTATGCCTTTTTTTCCTACCAATACACTCATTTCTAGTATCCTTTCTCCCAGTGTACTAGCTCCTCCATGTTTTTGCAAACAAAGCTTAATTCTCCCACATGACAGAAGAGTATCCACAAACTCCAAATGGCTCCTGTTTCATCTTCCCTTTTAAGTGAGTTTATTTGAAGAAAAGGACAATATAACAGCAGCTATTGGTGGGGTGACATTTGTTGGTCTGTGACAGAGGAGGTTAGTTGTCCATAACCTATCTTTGATGCCATTTGCTGACAGCTAACAAATGCTGATCTGCCTCTTCATGCACCCCTGTGTAGCGTGTCCTCATCATAAGCAGTGTTAGCTTGCTTAAACAGGAGGGGGGAAAGGGCTTGCAGAAATAGGAGCAAGACTGGTAGGTTGGTTTCAAGAGGTTCCTATGGGTCTTTCAAAATTATGGGAATTAGGCAGAAGGAGGAAGTCAGGCTGGGCATCAGCTGGGTGAGCTGTGGGATTTGAGTTCTATTTGGCACTGTTATGGCAGCAAAATACTAGAGAAAACGTGTGTTATATTGGCAAAGCTATGCTTTGTTGTGTTGGCAGTACCCCTGTAATGTAGGCCTGGAAGAAAAAATGTTGGTCTTTCTTATCTTTCCTCAATTTCTTCCTGGGCTCTCCTCACCCAGTCACCAGTTTACATTCCTTCCTCTGACCTTTTTTCTTCCTGAATATCTTCTTAACCTTCTTTACAAGGAATTTGGTAATATTATGTTAAAGATGAAAATTCCTATTCAGTGGACTCAGAACATAATAACTTTCCCAGATACCATTTTTTTTCTTCGGTTTCCATCTCCTTCCCTTGCAAATGGCATTTTGCCTAATGTGTGGCCATAGACTGAAATCTGATTTACAATGTATCCAAGATGTACCCATGCTACCTTATCATCCTGAGCTTTGTCCAAAGCTCTCAGATGAGGATATCTCTGCTCACTGTCTGCCTCAAAAATAGCATCAAGCTGGGTACAAACTGTGGCTGCATTTCTGAAAGCTAAACGACAACAGCTGGTATCTAGCTGAATAGTTTAAAAGGATGTTGCTCAGGTTGACTGCTTTGAACAACTGGGTTTGCTATGAAGCCAAACAAGATCTGACTGCATGATCTCAGCAAAGCTCACCAAAACCTGTAGACTTGGGTTAAAGCCCAACCACATCTTTCATATGACTAAATTCTGTATGTGCTAAAGAAAACATAGTAGAGTGACTTTTTGCTGTAGCAGGCTGCCTGAAGTTTGGAACAGCCTGCAGCTCATGGTCTGTCCTTCTCAAGACATCCAACTATTCTCAGGACCCTGAAACTGCTGAAGCTGTAATTACAGCCACAGTGGTTGCTAACAAGGATGTGTTGACCAGACACAGGTGACCGGTGTGCTGATGACAGCAGGTTACACAGGACAATATGGGACTAGGTGAGTGACAAAAGGAATAGCAGTTTAAGGGGGGATCTGGGCATTTCTCCAGACTTGAACACCTGGATCTGGATCAGTTTACATCCATTAAAGAGTATCCAGATGTCTTCAGACTCAGGACTAGGAACTGCTATGATTAGAAATGAGGCATTTGAGGTACTGCTCCTGTGGTGACATTGATTCAGACTTGCTTAGGGTACGAAGAAGGGCAAACTAATTTAACATTATATATGTAACTTTAGGGCTTAATTTCCAGAGAGGGATGCATTTATCCATAAGTATTCATTTGTTCCAGAAAATAACTTCTTTCTGTAATAAAAAAGCAACATGATTATTTTCTAGTGAAAGAACTTACATAGTTCTAGCTGTAGGGAAATGAGTGGTACAGTGGACAAAACAAGAGATCAGAAACAGGCATCTTCATTTTAATTCCAGGTCTTCCTGCAAACTTCATCCAAGACTCAATGTGATTTAGGAAATCTTGTTATGCTGCTTTCCTTTGCGTTGGTTTGAGTGAGGGTTTTCTTTGTTGCTGTTGTTTTTTAATAAATTTAAAATGGATGACATTTCTAGAAAACAAGGTAATGGAACAGCATAAGAACAAACATACGTTCTCACTCCAAAAAAAAAAAAAAAAAAAAAAAACATTGGTTTCCCCTCAAAAAAAAAAAAAAAAACATTGGTTTCCCCTCAAAAAAAAAAAAAAAAACATTGGTTTCCCCTCAAAAAAAAAAAAAAAAACAAACGTTCTCCACCAAAAAAAAAAAAAAAAAGGAATCCTGGGTATTTTAAAACTCTGGCTTTGTTCTCTTTTGTCAGCTTTGAGAGAAATGAAGTATGAAAATATTCTTTGCTTGAGGTCCCTCCTAGCTTTTAATAAGTCAGACATGAAGCCTTGTAAACTGAGTGCTTTACTTACCTATCCTGGGGGATTAGGGGACTAGAACATTTCTTTTATAGGGCAAGGTGGAGAGAGCTGGGCCTATTTAGCCTGGAGAAGAGACAACTGAGAGAATAAGGGGCAATGGGCATAAACTGAAACACTGGAAGTTTCATCTGAATATCAGGAAAAACTTTGAGGGTGAAAGAACACTGGAACAGATACCCAGAGAGGCTGCGGAGTCTCCTTCCCTGGAGATATTCAAAACCTGCATGGACATGATCCTGTGCAATGTGGTCTAGGTGAACCTGCTTTAGCAGGGGGGTTGGATTGCATGATCTCCAAAGGTCTCTTCCAAACCCAAGCATTCTGTAATTCTGTGATCCTGAATTGAAAGTGAACACTACTGCTCTGGAGCTGGTTGCAAATGAAAGGTCATAAATTCCAGCTCCACTTATCTAAATGGTAGTAATTTCATGTAGTTCTGAAAGACTGCATTATCACAGTGAAAGATACACACTGTGAGTTAGACTTCGGCTGACGTATTCAGTGATAATTACATAAAGGAAGCTTCCTAATTCCATTAGCAAACTGTTCCAGGTTTAGACAGAAATGAAATCATAGTGTTGTCTCCTCTTCTATTGCATTATTATTGTTGTTACGTAGTTGTTGGTGCCATCAATTATAGATCAGCAGATCATGTCCTTGGTGCACTTTAAGTGCAGGACATAAAGAGAAGACCCACTTCAGATTATTTACAGTTTAAATGTGGGTCAGAAAAGAAGCCAGAGATATAAGCAGAAAACAAAGTATTAGGGTGGTGAGGGAATGGAATGGGTTGCCCAAGGAAGTTGTGAGTGCACCATCCCTGGCAGCGTTCAAGGCCAAGTTCTACGAAGCCTTGGGTGGCATGGTTTAGTGTGAGGTGTCCCTGCCTATGGCAAGGGTGTTGGAATCAGATGATCTTAAGGTCCTTTCCAACCCTAACTGTTCTGTGATTCTGTGATTCTATGATTCTATAATTCTATAATATTGCCATTTTGTTTGGCTGCATTCATCTCACCACAGCAGCAGCCTGAGCTATCTGCATTGTTGTTCTTTGCAAGTATCACAGATAAAGATGTGTATTAACAAGGAAATTGGAGAACACACATAAGTTTGCACCAGTGAACTGGGACCTCTTCCAAAGTATTTTTCATGATGAGAGAAAATACAAAACATAACAAGCAAACTGTTAAGAGGCTGGGATCATGAGGTGATCACAGAAAACTTATTACTGATGCACAAAACCAGTAAGATACTCAGTAAGCATGTGGTGGTGCTGGAAAGGACCTTGATATAGCCTTGTGAAAAAGGGCTAGGACAAAAGTATGGGTCAGGTTATTGTGGTGAAGCCTATGGGCCATGAAAATTTCTTAGGAAATCTCCATGAGTGGACTCTCTGATGTCTAATTTGTATGTTACTCTCTGCTGCAACATACCTGGCTGGACTTGGAGTGCACTAGCTTAATTTCCCTGGTCAGCCCCACCTGTGACTCTTACCCACCCCTCAAGAGGTCATTTAAGTTCAGACCTAGGCCTCCAGGCTTTCTCCTGGGCATTTCTCTTTGTAAAGTCTATAGAAACATGGTGTCTTTGGGGCCTCAGGTTTTTTTTTGAATACATTATCGATGGCTGAATGAGTGAATGAAGACAGACATGTGTATGACTCATTTTCAAGAATGCAGGATAAAAAGGCAAGTTCAAAGATCCTTTGCCTATAACCATCTCCAGCTGGTGAAATGGGCTTTGCAGGGGTTTGAAAGTTGTGTTGCTGCTACTTTGGGTGACCCTAGCACTCAACATAGGACCTGGCATCCTGTGGCCTTGCAGATCAGGTAAGGTTTTTGTTGTCTCTGAGGAATCATAGAATAGAATCATAGAATAGTTAGGGTTGTAAAGGACCTTAAGATCATCTAGTTCCAACCCCCCTGCCATGGGCAGGGACACCCCACACTAAACCATGTCACCTAAGGCTTCATCCAACCTGGCCCTGAACATTGCCAGGGATGGAGCACTCACAGCCTCCCTGGGCAACCCCTTCCAGTGACTCATCACCCTAACAGGAAAGAATTTCTTCCTTATATACAATCTAAATCTCTCCTGTTTAAGTTTGAACCTGTTACTCCTTGTCCTGTCACTACAGTCCCTAATGAAGAGCCCCTCCCCAGCATCCCTATAGGCTCCCTTCAGGTTTAGGAAGGCTGCTAGGGTGTTTGNCTCTCCTGTTTAAGTTTGAACCTGTTACTCCTTGTCCTGTCACTACAGTCCCTAATGAAGAGCCCCTCCCCAGCATGCTGGGTGCCAAATGGCAGGTTTACAGTTTTTGTCACTGTGTTTGTGACTGGCATGCCTGTTGGTGATCTGAAACTCAGTTAATTGAGAATTGTCCTTCATTAATGCGATATTATGAAAGAATGGGAAATAACATAACTTACAAAATACAATGACCTTTTAATGTTATTTTGTCGTAAATAGCTTTGTGTCATAGGTGTGCTAAGGTGCAGCTAATGATCTTGTCATAAATGAATTACAAACATGTAGAGCAAAGTGTATTTCATAAAGAAATATACACTGCACATTTACAAACAATTTTTGCATCAGGGTGCTCTGAGAACAATAATGATGACAAAATAAATGGGCTGGTTTCACAGCAAGGGGATTGATTTAGATCAAAGTCATTTAAATTGCCAATTTTAATCATGATTTTAATTATGAAATTGGAAACCTTGATTTAAATAATTGATTTTCATCTTGTTTTGCATTTGTGCTTCCTAAGTATTTTTCTAAAGAAAAGTTGATTCTCATTGGCTGGTGTAATTCAATATTTTCTTTTGCTAACCATGAGGATTATGTATATACTGTGTCTGTATATATTAAAGTATTTTAACATATATTTACACAAATTCTAAATTTATACATTGTAATCATGTTAGAAAAATAATTAATGTGTATTTTCTGAAATTCTAGATTATGCATTTTTTTCATCAAGCATTGCTTCAGATGGTACCTGGATGGTAATTAGACTTTCATTAAAAACACATGAAATCTGGAAGAAGAGGGAGGTGTTAGTTAAAACATGCTGGGTAGCTAAAAAGTGGTTTTGTTAGAACGCATTTGTTTTAAAAAGCAAGGTCTAGATTGGACTTCGACTTCAGACTGGCAGGTATGATCAGTTATTTTAGTGAGGTATTAGTTGCCTGAATCTCCCAACCAGGTAGGGCTATGTCATTAAAACCTTCACAGACCTCTTTTAAAGGACTGTGTGGTGAAGCTGGGAACTGGGCCAGGAGCAAGAACAGGAGACCACCAAAGACATGAGCTCCCGCACGATCATTTGCAGCCTCTCTATCCAAGCTGGTGTCAGTGGAAAGCCTGGGTAAGGGGAGAAGCCACCAACCATCCTCAGCCTCCTAGGATAAGGACAAGGTGTCCTTCACAGCTTGCCAGAGGCAGCTTGTAACAGTGGTTTTTAGCAAAGTGGGTGATTTCTACCCCTGCATCATCATGAAGTTCAGTGCCAATGTGCTTCTGCAGAGCATGTCCTAACTTGATTGTTGAATTACCTTGATGGTCTGTGGTTGTAGAGGTAAACTGTCACTGTGACTTCCAATGTTTTAGAAACAGATTTAAGTGGCTTATGCATTTTAGCCTAATTGAGCAGGAAAAATGGGCCATTTTACTTTTAATCCCTGTTGTTTGTTTTTTGTGTCTTGGCATTACTATGATGGTCTCCTGGAAGACCTGGTCCTTTGAGATGGTTCTTGATTTGCTGTACTGCAAAGTATGATTTATTTCATTTTTGAAACTGAAGAAGGCTTTTATAGTTACTAATCTGCAAAAAAATATAGCAAAGTTTATGATACATTCTTTTTTATGTTTAAATGCATTTTCATTGCCCTAAACAGTCTTTTGAGTATGGAGTAGTGAGGAAGATATCCCAGTTAGCAAAGGAAGAGCTATACCTTGAACATCTTGGTTATCTGGTTGATTAAATCGATAACTTTGATTCTTTTTTAACCTTTCATCCTGATGAAAAAAGGTTACTTGTGAGTGTTGACTCTGTCACTACTGAGTGTTCCGATAGGTACTGAAGATACTGTAGCTGTAGAGAGTTTTGAATAAAAAAATTTGGCAGGTCTGGTTGACCCTCGGTGTTCCACATACATCTCTATATGTGATAAAACTGAACACAGCAAAGGTGCCCTAAATATACTCCAAAACATTTTAAGATGTATACAAAACACATGGTTTGACTTATAAAAGGACAAGCATTAATAACAGTTGTTTGAAACTTTCGCTGTCTAAAAATCTCTTAGTCCTCTTTTTCTACTTTGGCAAAGGTAGTTTTAAGTGTGAAGAAGGTAATATTGTCAAAATATTTTCATTTTTTTTGGTTTTGTTTTGTTTGGGTTTTTTTTTTTGTTTTTTTTTTTTTTTTTTTTGGTGTTTTTGTTTTGGTTTGGGTTTGGTCGTTTGGGCGGTTTTTTGTTTGTTTTTGGTTTTTGTTTCATTGTTTGTTTTTTGGGTTTTTTTCCT
>NDXB01019474.1:10340-23506 GCA_002631895.1 Agapornis roseicollis
TTTTTTTTTTTTTTTTTTTTTTTTTTTTTTAGGAAAAGGCTATCACTCTACCTCCTGATTTCTGCTTGAGTAAGTTGGATTTTTTTTTTATTATTGTTTTTATTAACAAAATAATAGGTGATAGTCAGACCTAGGAAAAGTAGCAAAGTACTAATTATGTCCAGTCTAATCTCAGTCTTATCTGGTCATCCATGCTCATAATTACTCTCCTAGGTTTTAAAGGCACTAATCATTCAGTAAAGCCAATTGTGCAAATTGAGAAAAAGAAATTGTTAATTCAAGCCTTTGCAGAACAAGCTACTAATTTCACATATTTCTGCTAGCATTGTGTTAGCATCACTGTGGTTCCAAGTGTCTATTAATGCTTTATCTCTGTAAAGGCAGGGACAAATCATGCCTGATCCTTTAATCTCAAGTATATAGTAGTATTCTACAAGTCCTGTTCTGTTAGGGTGCTGAGGCACTGGAATGGGTTGCCCAAGAACGCTGCGAATGCTCCATCCCTTGTGGTGTTCAAGGCCAAGTTGGACAGAGCCTTGGGTGGCATGGTTTAGTGTGAGGTGTCCCTGCACATGGCAGGGGGGTTGGAACTTGATGATCTTAAGGTCCTTTCCAACCCTAACTATCCTATGATTCTATGAGAATGTTGAAAGAGACACACAGAAAACAGCCCAAGAATACGAGATGAAACCTCACTTTGTATAGTGGTGAAAATTCTGTTAATGAGACTGTCTTGATGCACCATAGCCATGACTGAGGCAAATTTGAGCATAGTAATTCTGTACTTTGGAAGTTCAGTGGATTAATGCCAAATTGGTTAGTTTTAAAAGATTTCTTAATTTATGTGTGTAGGTGGTTTTAAAAAAGGCATTGCATTATTGTATCCATTGTACTTTGCAAAGCTGGAAAATTACCTCCCTTCCTCCAGCAAAATCTGTTATTTTTATGCTTTAGAGGAATAAACATAGTCCTCTACTTCAAAACATCCCTTTCCTCTGATCCTCAGATAGCTACTTTTAGAGAATTTCTTGCTTTCTTGCTCAAGATCTTGATTTATCTCCAGCCCTGCATATCTTTGAGCAACACCTCAGAGCTCTCACAACAAGTGTTTTTTCCTCTCACTCTCTTTCATTCAAAGTTGGCCCCAAATATTACTTCATAACAAACTAAAATACCCATTGTTTGTAAGTTATAAGAATAGGATTTTGTAAGAGCTTCTGTACAGGTGGAATATAAATTCCTTTAATATATGCACAAATAGAAGATAGGAAATATTTAAAATTCTCTGAGTGCCCTGCTTGTGAGGTAAATTTTGATTAACAGCTGATAAACAGTTTTCCTGCCATATGTAATAATGTAAAAGACGAAAGAGGATATAAGTTGCTTTCAGCCTAGTCTATTTTACTGAATGTCATGTCAGTGATTAGATTTAATTTTATCCTTTATGAATTTTTTTTAATAAAGTATCAGATTAAAGGATAAATTAGTTTATTATTTCATAGCAATGCATGTTAAATTGGATAATGTGTTACCTCTGGTGGTACCACAGAAATTACTTATTGTGATAAAATGTTGCTTGTTATAACTCAGTGGAATATAGGTATGTCCTAAAAACTGTATTCACCAAATAAAGGAATTTGAACCATTCGAATTGCTTATCATGGAAAGTAAACAAAACTAAGCTGCCCTTAATTAAGCTGGAAAAGAGACTACTTGTGGTTATGTTATAGAAGTCTTGTTGAATAAGTGAAGCAATGAAAATTTCTCACATGCACATAAACCAAACCTGAACTTTATGGATTCAATAGCAAAGGCAATGGCAGAGAAACAGGATAAACCTCACAAGGCAATGAAATTATGTATCCTAACCCTGCCATCTTATGCTTGCTTAAAGCTGGATTTGACCTGACAGAAGCTTTTCAAAATGGCATAATATTTGAATAAAATTCCTAATCTTCTGCTCCTGGGTGGAATGGTTTGCCTGAAGAAGGCTGTGAAGGCTCAAGAAGGAGTGATCCCTGCCCCAGGTCTACCTTGTCATTCCTGCAAAGCTAAAGCCCTTTTTTCTCTATTTGTTCTATTCTGCACTTTAACTGAGGCACCATGGGATCCAGAAATTACTCAAATAGCAGCAGCAGAGATGAGGAAATGAAGATTGGCTCACATGTTAATCAGCCAGCTTCACCTTATCATCCACAGTGCACCCTAGGACTGTAAAAATATGCCTTGGTGTTTGTGGTTGATTTTTACTCTTTCATACTTTTTCTAATGAGAACACCTGAAGTGATGTTTTATGAAATTTGATGCAAAGTGCACTGAACCCAGCTGGAAAAGGCACCAGTGATTTACATCTGCTTTGGAATATGCCCTTAGTGGGAAGTAAAGTAACTTCTCTACTTGGGTATTTCTCTTCTGAAATAACTCTCTTCCATTTCTGAGCTTGACTGCTTTGTTCCATAGGCCTTGTTTATACATACACATCCTGATTTTAAAGATTTGCTTGTTTGGTTGGTTGGTTGGTTTGTTTTGTCAGTTAAAGCTGAGATAATTCTGTTCAGAATTGATTGAAAAACTGAGGAATAGTTTGAGAAGAGTCTCCTGGAGGACTTGCAGGATGTAATATAAACCTCCTGACAGTTTCAGCTAGGGCTGTCTGAGTCAGTATGAAGAAGGGTAATGTACATGATAGAGCTGGAATTGCAGAAGTGTTCAGAAAGAGAAATCCTGATTTTTTTTTTTTTATTATTAGTTGTTTCTTTTTGGTTTTTTTTTTTTTTTTTTGTTTGTTTGTTTGTTTTTTTTTATTAGAACCTTTTTCATTTTATGNCAGTATGAAGAAGGGTAATGTACATGATAGAGCTGGAATTGCAGAAGTGTTCAGAAAGAGAAATCCTGATTTTTTTTTTTTTATTATTAGTTGTTTCTTTTTGGTTTTTTTTTTGTTTTTTTGTTTGTTTGTTTGTTTTTTTTTAATAGAACCTATTGCATATTAAGCTGCTTCTGTAGGTGCTTGTACCTGTGCCATACAGCTGCAGGTCACAATCCCATGACTCCAAGAATTGTACTCATTACCTTTTAAAACCAAATGCAGTGAAGCATTATAACAATCTGCAATAATATCCACTTCCTGCCAGCTAATGAGCTCTGTGCACCCACGCATAGAGCTAACATGTATGGTGACCACAATGGTAGGTAGCAGTGCCCAGTCCAGCATGCCAGCTGGAGAGATGCTACAGCATCAGCTGCTGGCTGTGACTGGCCACTGTTGTTTCTCCTCTCCATGAGTGAAGGTGTTGTGTGGGCTTGGGATGCCCATACGCTGTATGAGCAGAGAGCCAGGTACTTACTGGGAAGCACTGAATTCACTGAGCTGGTGGTTTGCTTCTGTGAAGGTCTGAACAGGCTTCACAATGAGCACTTCATGATTGAGGGAAGAAAGTCATGTTTGAGCCCTTTGTAATGAAGGAAGTCTTGAATAAGCAGTCTTGACTGCCAAAAAGGATGGACACAGTGGGTTTCAGATGCTTGGCAATAAACCCCATTTCTCTCATTTGTTGTCTTGAGAATGTCTCTCCCAGCAGTAACCCTTCTTAGGGTGCCTAAACAGCAACTTTTGGCTGTGGAGAAAAATCAGCTATAGAAAATTAACCACATCACTTGATGACACTCTTTTGTCCTCTGTCAGAGCTTCTGTTTCTGAAATTGGAGGTCATTTGAGAAGCTGGAGTTGTTGCAGTTGGCTGCAGTTGTGTCTAAATGCTTCTCTACCTCCTAATTTCTGATAACCCTTCATATAAAATTACTTCTGTGTTTCGTGACAATCTTGTCTGTCTGTGCATAACACTTTTTATACAGAGATCAACACAGGTCTGGTAAGGTTCTACTTTGTCTACAGTTTATTTGCTGTTATCTAACTTTGTGTTTAGTCTCCTAAGGTAAAATATCTCCTGTTTCTGGTACCTAGAAAACAGTGTTGTCTGTGGTCACTTCAAAGGACATTTTCCTCATCAGATATGCTTAGTATTAGTTTAAATCAAGAATAATTTTTAAATTTGAATATTTAAAAAGGTTAATACATTAGAACATTTGTAATTCTTGGTGATAAAGCAAGGAAAAGATCTCTTTTCACACTGATTTTTAATGTCAGAGTTTTTTATAGAAATCTTTACTGAGGTAACAAGTTGTTTTGTACTGGGCATGTAAAAGATGTTGTCTATGTGATATTCAGAAACAAATGCAGGAAGCAAACAATATAACTAGACACATTTTGTAACTAAATAGGTTAAAAAACAGTCTGGTCATCCTGTGGTAGCTGGAAGCTGAGAAATAGCAGATTAATTATTTCTCTGCAGCCTCCGATTGCAGCTGGTTAGCTATGGGCATGATTTCCAGAAATTTCAGGTTTTCACAGCTATTTATTCATTTGATGTGATTAAATATAACGACCTAAACTTTTCATGTGCAGTTGTCTGTGAGGTTGGGGTTTTAATGGTGGTGGTTTTGGTTTGCTTTGGGTTTGGTTTTGTTTTCTGGGGGGGGGGGGGGGGGGGGGTTCTTTAATGCTTTGATTTTCCTGCAATTCATATTCTGAGTTAGCAGGACCTTTTGTTGCCCCAGAGTAGAACTTTCAATTTCTGTTTTTAAATGAAGATGAGATAAATAAGGTTACACTGATTTTTATTTATTTATTTTCTTTTTAGGTATCTGTGGTAATGAAAGTGCAAACTTCATGAGCAGTGTTACTGCCATAAAGATAGCTGATTTAAGAGCAAAGGAAATTTCCCAGAAGTCCTTCCAGTGCTTTTAAACTAGCCTGTTCAGCACAGTATAACTTCATAAAACAAACCATCACAAGAAATATTCAAAGTTCTTTTGATATGTGGATCCAAGTGTTTCTGATCTATGTGTCAGAGCATAAAATCTGCATATTCAGGTATCACTAAAGTTGATAAATTGCTGAAACAGCTCTCACATGCACACTGCATACATAGGTAGCTTAGTGAATGAATAATGCAAACCAAAGGTTTCTGGAGTTTTCACTAAAGAGGAATGAGGCTTCCTATCAATAGTTATGGCCTGACTCTTCATCAACTTGGATCTTCTGTGAACATTTATATCTGTGTGAAGTAAGCTTAAGAAGAATTTAAAAATGCTCCACTGGAATTTACATGGCTCGGGAGGCTCGTAATAGGATGAGTGTCTTTACTTCAGGTCACTGATTTAAATCCCAGTTAGAAATAGCCAGAAGTCATTACAATCTGACAGCCAGTTGGTGACCTATGAAATGAACTGGTAACAGGAGCCACCGGTTGCCAACAGGATGTGGCAAATTTGCTTCACACCTGTGAAGCAAAATCAGGAGCCTGCAATTAGAGAAACATGGGTTTTTCTTTTTCTTACTTATCTTGTTCTCACTGCCCAGCCTGCACTGAACAGTGTGCAATTGAGTGTTATCCATTAATAGGAGATTTTCTTAGAATTACAGTCTTGGTAGCTGATCCTCTAAATCTGCAGAGACAACCAGCTGCAGCTGTTAGGCAGTCATTTCTCCTCTGCCTTGCTTTTATCTAGTAAATGTTTGCCTTTTTTTATGTATATGAGGATTTCTTCAGGATTTTCCTGTCATCACTGAGGAAGCAGCCCGTCTTTTACCCTATCCCACACTTTATTTCACTTCATAAAAACACACCCCTCCACCCCCCCGCCCAAAAAAACCCCAACCAGAAACAGCAAAATAAACCAACCAAAAAAACCCTGATTGCTGTCCTTGTGAATGTATCATTGAAATTCTTTACGTACTTGTGGTTGGAGTTTCATATAAAATAGCTGTTGACTGAAGGACCCCATAAATTACACAGTGTCTGTGGAGGCAGAATCGGTAAGCATAATGTGTTTATGTGTTATAAGTACAGGATTTGTAATTTGACTTTATGGTCAGAGGTTGCTGTCAGATTATGGGTGTCTCTGATCTGACTCTAAACAGTCACATATGATAGATATTTTCCTTTCATGATACCACTGGCATTGTGTGAAGCACCAAATTTTAAGAGAATAGGCTAATTTGAGCTTTATTAGTTTTTAATTTGATATATTTTCTTGTTATTTGACATAAAAATAACACCAGGCAGAGGAGATTGGGGGGGAAAGGGGGGTGAGGGGGGAGGGTTGTGCAGCAGGAAGAGTCTGTGGATAACTTTATATATTTGAAACTGTTGCCTTTGGAACTTGCCATGGCCTTCACTTGGGCTCTCAAAATACATCTTCCATGCAGTGGTCAGACACATGCATAAAGATGATTGCATGAGAGATCGCAAGAGTGGGACTGGAGAAAGCATGTTTTTCTTTATATACTACTTGCATATTATGTTTGGGTTTGCATCCGGGTGGGCATTATCAATATTGGTGTTAGTGATATTTTTTCAGTCATTCCACTGGCAGCTGTATTGGATTGCTACTTAGAAATCATGGGGTTAGGGAAAGTTATAAACTCTAACTAATGTTGATAAATACACAGCTCAGCTTTCTTGAGAGAGCACAAGCAATGCCTCATTCAAACTCTCTATATAGTCTGTATATTCTTCTTTCTCAACTTTTATCAGACTGATATCATTATTACATCTATTTCATTCAAGCCACATAACTTTATCCAAGACTGGCACTCCCCTGATACTGGTTTTCTGTATACAGTTTGTATTTTAATAAGTGGCTAAAACAAGGGTATGCTTTGAAAAATATTAAGGTAGATAATCGGTAATGGTAGGTAAACTATTTTTTGTTGAGAATGACAAAAGGAAAATAAATTGATAAGACTACTATCCTTTTATGAATATGGATCTCTTTCTGAGAGAAAGTGTTCTGTATTAGTCAAAAGCACAATTTTTTGAACTGAATGGGGTTGTAACTTTCTAGATGAGGTTTCATTTGAAAAATTTAAGAGCAGTGGCAGTGTTGAGACTGATAATCATATTGACCTAAAGGACCAAAAAGGCAATTATAGAGGTTATAGGCAAAGGAACAAAGAACAGTAATAGAGGTCAGAGGCAAATGGAAAACCAGACAGTTAGTTTATCTCATGTCTATATTTACTATGCTGTTTTTACCAGAGATGGTATAATATTGCTGTGGTTAGGGTGACCTTGATATTTCTTGCAAAAACAAATTATATTCCATCCTCCTTCACATTGGCAGGTATATGTCCACATTTTTGCCATACCTATTTCCATGCAAAAAGGGTCAAACTTGTAAGATCTAAAGAAACATGAGGTCAGTACTCGTATAAGCTGAAATCAAATCAGGGAGTCTGGGCTGGCTTGCTGGATCTGTGGCCAGGAGAATGTGTTATTGTACAGAGTGAAAAAACACTGTGTGCTGATGTGGGCTGAATTTTCAGGGCAGCCCCGTGGTGACCCTAGCAGCCTGGTACTCAGAGGAGGCTTTGCCTGCTTCCATGGCCTCTGACAGGACGGTGGGGAAAAGTCTGTCCTTCATCCTCTTCCATCTCTTTTGATGCTCCCTCATTCATTTGGTGTTTTCCAGCTGTCTGAACAACAGCTGACTCATCTGGATGCACAAGCTTCCTGTGCCCAGGTCCTTGCTGGCACCTGGGGATGCCCAAAACCAGGAGAAGAGGAGCAGCTTTTTTTCTGTCTGGGTTAGATCTTTCTCCTGTCCCTTTGTGCATGATGGGGAAGTGTGCACTGTGATGTAAGCTTACTTAATTTTTGAGGGCTGCAAACTGCACACATAACCTCGCCCATGCCACATAAAGCAGAAGTGAATGTTCTCAGAGGACTGCCTATTGCTGTGGAGATGAGGAAGTCCCAGATTAGATTTTGGGCTGGCCGCAAAACCTCTGTCTATTATCTGTCTGCTTATATATCCGGTCATATTATGACAGCACAAAGATATATTATTAAGCTACAAACAGGTGTTTCGTATGATAACAAGGTGCACAAACCCTGTTAAAATGGGCCAAGACTGTAAGTTGGACTAGGACCATTTTCCTGGCATTGTCCTGTGTATTCTCTATATGAGGGAATTCAAGACAAGGATTTTAGTCTCCATGCTTCATCAATATTCAGCTGACTGCTCAAACAGATTTATGAACCAAAGAGATCATGCTGACTACAATTCTAGACCAGTGCCTTTGTCAGTATGGAGGGGTGATTTCTTAGAAGAAGTGATGAACCAGATAGGGTGACATTTTTTAATATAAGCCAGAGAGGCAGATAATTAATTAAATATGTAGAAAATGGACTAGAAATAACTTGAACATTCTCAAAAGGTGATAGGAATGGATATTATCAAATAATATATTCAGAATGTTGGCCTTGAACATTCAGGTCTACCATATTTTTGTAGCAATTTTGAAGGTGTATGTACATTAGATAATCTTTATACAACATCTCATTTTTGCAGCTATATTTAAACTCATTATGCCTCAGGTTGAAATTTTCAGGAAGTAAGAAGTCCAAGCTAATGTTTTAAAATTTTAAAGAAATAAAAAGTAAGGCTGAAACAAGAAGTTCCCAAGCATAGTCTTATTTTGATTATAATAATCTTCTCTTCAAGTAGTACTCACAATTGTATGTAGAGTAAATGGGAACAAGAATATGGAAAAGTAATCTTTTTGCCCCATCCATTAAGAATAACATAAAATGGGCCTGTTCATTTGTTCAGCTTACAAAGGAGCTTCCATTTTCACAATAAAATTTTTATTTTGAGAGGAATAGCAACTGCAATAGCAACCATCATATATGAGCATATTGCTGAAATAAAGCCTTCTTTGAATTTGTTTGGGAATTATTTATTTCTGAAGGGATCCTTGTACACGATCCTTTAGAAGAACCATAAGCTCTGGAGGGAAAACTAGAACCAAGTCTGTGTCAAGTTACTGATTTGCTAAATAAAAAGGGTGGGTTAAATAAGCAGGTGGGTGGGAGAGGTGGGGAGATATAAAGGGAGGCATCAAAGAGGCTCTGGTGTACATACCTAAAAAGAAGTTGTCTTAATGGGGTCTCTGAGCTAAGATTTTCTGATCAAGATAGACACTTGATGGAAAGCAAGACCAGCGATCAGTACCCTTTTTCTGGCTGAGGGAGAAACATAAGGAAAATGCAGGAAGATGAGAATCAATTACAAATAGTATTTTCTCTCTCTAGAGTATGGATGTTCTTTAGGTGATTCAAAAGAACGCAGTGGTGGAAAGCTCATGCTTTGATACCCTTTTGGATAGAAAAAACGCAGGATTGGTTTTGGGTTTTGTTTATTTGTTTGTTTTAAAATAAATATCCTATGCTGAGTATGTGTCTCCAGACAAGAATATATCCATACTAAAACAGTTCTTTCATTTGCAGCTTTGTCTGTCTTGGTCTTTACATTTACAGGATTGGATTGACCTAATGATTTGATCCATACTTCTGTGAAAGAAAGCAATGGTGAAATCAGCCTCTGTACATAGAACAATAAACCAGAAGGAGAAACAAAAAATTGCTAAGACAACAAACCCCAGAAGGTGCTCTGAAATATCTGCTAAAAGACCACCTTTTTCCTAATATTCTGCTCCACTGACTGCCTACCTATACATGGCAATATCCAGAATCATATGAACAAGTCAAAATGGTCAGATGCCCTTGGAAGATGAGTACTAGCTCACTTTTCTCTGAGATTGAGTAAAAAACAATAAATGACATTTTGTGCAGTCTTTTCTCACAGTAAAAGTAAAGCCTTTTACTGTAGCTGACATATGCTAAATTTTCTCTGACTTCGCTCCTGAAGTTTGCCATCTCCTGTGGCATCTATTAAAATAGAGCTGAAACTAATCCTCTCTTCTGGGGAGCTCTGTGGTAGTGGTTTAGTGGATCTTGCATAGTCTGAATTTTTCTGACACTGCTGGAAAAAAAGATCAGAAGAGTCAAGTAGGTCTTCAAATCCAGCCTCTTGGAAACTGCAGGTGAAGGACAATTGGCTATTTAGTCTGGAGACGTCTGCAGGCAATGTGTTTTTGGACTCCCCCTTTTCCAGTGTAACAGAACTTATAAAGGAAGTCAAAAAGCCACATGTGGGTTGTGTAATGGGAGCAAGACATAATCAGCACCCCAGCTCCCTCCTTCAGGCTGGGCTGCCCTTTGCATTGATCTGCATAGTTGGTGCTTACAGCATCTGCACAAAATTCCAGGCTTTGGGGTTCCAGTCTTCACATGATCACTGTGGCACCACCACATGCTTCAAAATGGCCATTGCCATTTTTGTGGCAACCAGATGTTAAATGGGTGTCACAGTCCCACAAACCCACTCAGCTGGTGAACTTTAAGCAATTGTATGTTTTCTTGGTAAATGTAATGGAACCTAAACAAGTTAATGCAAGTAATCCCTCAAAGAGATTAAAAAATCCTGTAAGTGCATTAGCTCTGCAGGAAGGTTTCCTGTCTTGTGCAGCCAGTCTTGCTTTCAGGCTCCTATTTATAAAATTAGCTGTACACTAATGCGGTGGCGAGACATAAAATAAATTAAAGTAACTAGAAGCTAAAGCCAAACAAATTCTGATTTAAACTGAAGTACAGCTTTTCTTTTTATAGTGTTATAGCTGCCTTAGTTCTTATGGGAAGTGGTTGACTGTGTATCACACAATGTTTTAGCAAAATGGGAATTCTTTCTGAAGTTAGACTTCAGAAGAATAGAGCCAAACAGGATAAATACAGGAGAAATTGGATTACATTCTCTGCCTAGTTTGACCTTTTATATGATTATTTAATGAACTTTTTTGATCATAAAATGCTAAATTTACGTCTAGAGTGAGTATCACTAAAGCCCTTCATCAGGGAAGCTTGGGAAGCAGAATAAAAGTGGTATGGAGACAGAAAGAGATCAGATATCTGAGAGTGAAAGAATTAAGAATGTGATTGGTTGCTGGGGAAATCAAGTATTTAAAAGCTAAACACAGCTAGTTTAGCCCACTTGTACCCAATATTTGGGAGCCAGAATAAATTAGGTCACTGTCATTTGAAATGTTTAAATTTTGGTACTCTATGGATAACTTCATCCCTGTTGTGATTTTCTTCAAACCAGCTGTCAGCATGTGCAGCTATCAGCAGATGCACACTCGGATCCCTCCTACAGACACAATAAAACCTAAATGCAAATGCAAAAAGAAGAATTAAAGATGAATGAACACTAGCTTAAAATCTTTATTCTTATCTTTAGCTCTCCTTGAGTTCAACCCTGTGTCAGGCTCTCCACTATTTTTTAAGGGACAAATGTCAGGAAAATGGAGTATTGTAATCTGGGTCATGTGGTTCACACTTTTTTTTTTCGAATTGGCACAACATTGGTAATAGATTCTCCTCATTTCCATGACATTCCAGCATTTATTAAACTGAACATAATTGTGACATAAAATACCAAATATTTTCTGATTCCATGGGTGCAAGGCATCTGGGATTAAGGATATAATGTTTATTGGAGCTAGGTGCTGCCCAAAGACTAAAGAGTAGGCCATGATCTGTGTGTAATATTTATCTTTCCACTTACAGAACACAGGCATCATTAGCAATACATTTTGTATCATTAAAATTAAAAATGTTAATATGTCTACTGACAGGCCTATGAGTGTTATTAGGAAATGCTTCATTCCTCACTTACAGTAAAATTATTCAAATTCCATCCATTCCAGATGTGGATTTTTCTATATTTCTGTCTTTTCCAAAGACAAAAGTGTCTTTCTACGTCTTTATCTTTTCCAAATAATTTTCTACATGATCCATTTTCTGTTTCATGTTACTTATCATCAATAGCTTATTTTTTCTTCTTATGTTTTTCTTTTTCACTATTAATACTTGCCTTTACCTGGCCAATGAACCCCAAAGGGACTTTAACCAGATTTTGTTGTCTTGACTGCAGGTGGCCTTCTATCCATCAAATAAACTCTTCTTCAAGACACAGTAAATTTTGTTGAAATATTTCTGATATTTTTGCCCTTTCAATTTTTTTTTTCTCATTGTTGCTCAGGTAGCTCTTCAGCTACATATCAGCTGTGACTATCTTCTGTTTGTGTATATTGGATGTAATCAGGTCATTGTTTTGGGACTTTATGCAAAGGATGGCTTGTGGTCCAGCAGTTAGTTAGTCTTCATCATTTATAATGAAGTAATAAGGTAGAGACATCCCATCTGGAAAAGATCCTGCAAAAACTGTATATGCGTTAGCAGAAGAGTGCATGTTGGTTGGCCATCAGTGTGCATTACTAAAAGAGTATGTGCAAAAAGCAGAGAAAATAAGAATGGAAGTAATGAAAGGGCTACAGTGCAGTTAACATTCATCTTCCTCCTGTGAAATTGAAGGTTTAAGAAAAAAAAGTGAGGTGGAGGGAAAAGAAAGATGGATAAAATAATCATGGAAATAGCGTAGATGGAGAGAATAAAGATCTGCGGTCAGTCAGAATTGGAGGGAAAGGAGAAACAGTCTATAGAAAATAATTTAGGGCAAAATTGTGTAAGTTTTATGATAGTTACTGCAGAGCATGCAATGAAGAAGGGCAGAAGAAGGTAAAAGGAGTGATAAAGAAGAATGACTACAAGGAGGCATTTTACATTCCTGGTGTTACACTGTTACGTATTACCATTTAACTTCACAAATTTTGACTGAAAACCAACAGCAAAGTACATTGCAGCAGAACATAGGATGGCAATAATTGAGAGCAATGTACAGAGCATGCAGTGTGAAGCAGGAGGATTAAAATGTTGATCCTGTGTGGGGAGTTGCGAAATGTTTTGAGGAACAAGGCTTACTTTAAGGATGATGGCATTGGATATCAGGGGCTGGTTTGAGTAAGCCTCAAAACTAGTGAAGATGGGCATGTAGGAAAGGAGCTGGAAGAAAGAAAAGTTGGATTGCTAGCATGAAACTAGAATGAACTGAAGAGAAATAGGAAGGGAGATAGGCAAGCAGGGGTTGTACCAGGTGGCAACAGGACACCAAAGGCTAAATGCTGTGCTCTTCCCATCCTGTTTTTCCTTCTAAAAAACTCCACATCTGAGGATCATCCTCTGGTTTCTGACTTTGAAATGCTAGACCTACCCTGTTGGGTATGGGCTGCTGTTAATTACCTATTCCTGGTAACTTCTTCAAGGTTTCTTTTTCTTCTTTTTTTTCTTTCCTCCCTCTCCCCC
>NDXB01019476.1:0-43216 GCA_002631895.1 Agapornis roseicollis
ATATTCTGTCAAAGACCCCATGTTCTTAAGAGAGTTACGTTTTATCATGTAATATCACTTCACATTGACACGAACCACATCAGCATATTCCACAAGGATATACATGTGTATATATACATCAGTCTTGGAGCAAAAAGGAAAACGGGGAAGAAAAAGGCTTTTTTCAGGAGTACAACAAGCAAACCCAATGACAATCCTTTCTGCAGACTGACTTCAAGTTGAGACAGCCAAACGGGCCTCAGTTCTCTCTGTCAGATGCCATTCATGCTCTGTTGTTGAATATTGTTGAGTCTGTGCTCTGGACTTCCTAGGAAACCCTTAGTTGTGCATGCCATAAGCATTGAAAAGCCCCTGACTTCCCTGAAGGTCGTGTTTGTTTCCATGTTGGTCCATATGAAATGCAAGAAATGGTCACTCCCTGAACTGTGGTGAATCGTTTGTAATGTCCTCAAAGTGCCTTGAATTGCTTCCATCCATTCTTCTTACTTCGAGTTCAGATAATGGTGATAGGCTTGGGTTTGATAGCCACTTGTCCCCTGACAAAGGAGCAGGAGTAAGGGAATGTGGTGTTTCAGGCTTTGTGAGCAAGAGCTGAAGGAGCCTGGGAGTGGATGGAGCAGAGAGGCCTCACCCCTTTCTTCCCTTCTTTTTCTTGTAGAGCCTCAGGAAAGCTGTGTAAGGTGATGCTAAAATTGCTTATGGTGAAACTGTCCTTATGTATTGAGTATGTAGCAGCAGACTGTATTCCAGGGGTCTGATGTGCTCATGCAGGCAGCAGAGATTTGGGAACTGGCTCTGATCTGAGATTCCTGGATCCTGCTTCCAAGGCTGAAGGAGCCAAGCACAAAGGCAGCTGTTAAATATTCAGAGGAGAAGGGGTATCCTTGGAAGCTGGAGGCTTTTGTCATTTGCTTTAAGTTAGAGATGAAGCAAGATATTGCTTCCAGGAGTCCGCAGTGGGGAAGATGCAAGTTCTGGTCCAAACCTCTGGTTTAGGAGAGCTGATACTGACTCTCCTTAGTGTTTGTGCCTATGCTTAAGCTCTGATTAATTTGTGTTCTAAAAGCTCTGAGAGGTTTTCTTAGGAAGCAGTACCTCAGCATCTCCATTACTATGAGAATTCAGAGCCCAAAACCATGAAGACATCTGCATTTTGGTTGCATTTGGAGTTGTTACCGCTTCTTCCCTATGCTGGTGTGCTGCCAGGCTAGAGTTGTTAACAGCACATCAACACAGAGCTTTTGCCCTTGTTCTGGTCCGTGTTCTTCTGGCACAGTGTCAGTGACCGCTCTTAGGCCAGGAGAGCAGTTGTCAGTGTGGCTTGTTGCTGAGGAGCACTTTGATTTGGCTTGGGCTGCTTCCTGTCATGGGATTAATGGGATGTCTGCCTTGGGGGTGTTGGGGTCAGCAGTGTTGTGACAAGAAGAAGAAAGGAGCACCAGGGAGGTGTTTCCTGCCTCAATCTCAAATAACAAAGCCCTTTATACAAGGGGAGGAAAGGGAATTCATAATCTGGACTGGATGCTCCTTTTTATCTTTAAAAGCCTGGGGCACAATTGGGAAACACTGAGTCCCAGAGCTGCATGTTGTAACAGGCACTGAGATAACGTGTAATCACATTCCTATTGACATTGCTATTAAATAGAGACTGAACCATCTGGGTGCTGGATAAGGACACAGAACTGGTTAAAACTTGGCATTTTTCTTACAAGCTGTTGTTCATAGAGCACTGGAGCAAAGGAAGTGACTGGCTGGTAGGGACAATGTTGTCAGATGTGGGGACAAGAAACCCCCCCCCAATTCACTGAACTCCAGAGGGAGGGAATTCCTGGACTAGCACAAAATATTTACCTCTGGTTGCTTCCAAGTGTGCTTTTGGTTTTGTTCTGTGCAACAGCAAACCAGAGTCCTCAGGGGTACAGCAGAGTCTGCCCGCTTCATGCGATTCGTATTTGCCAAGCATCGACCTCGTGTCTGTCTCCATTACCCTTTAACATCAGGCCAAGGGGCAAAGTTTGCTTTTGTTTAAGAACTGATTTCACAGCGGTTGTGTCCTCTGGATGCTTCAGGAGTGGCAGCTCTATGAAATGGAAACTAAGGTGACCAGTTTTCCAGCATAGAGATGCACCCGCAAGCACACAGTGTGCACTGAGACTGAAAAGGTGACAGGGTGCAGCCAATAGTGAGTCAGAATTAGGAGAACAAGCAGAAGCCTTACCTTTGTACCACTGTTCCTGCACCTATGCAGCAAAAACGATGCTATGCTTGTCCTGATATTGCAGGCCCTCGTAAAAAGTCTCCTACCTTTCCCATAAGCTTCCTTTAAGGTCTCTCTGGAGCCTTCTCTTCTCTAGGGCGAAACAGCTCAGCTCTCTCAGCCTGGGTACAGAGCAGAGCTGCTCCAGCCCTTGCAGCAGCTCTGTGGTCTCCTCTTGACATGCTCCAGCAGCTCCTTGTAGCGAGGACCCCAGAATTGGATGCAGGATTGCAGGTGGGGGTCTCACCAGAGCAGACCATAGGAAGAGAATCCATTCCTTCGAGCAAAGGACAATTGCAGTTTGAGCATCTAAAAGCTAGGCAAAGATTACCTTGCAGAGTTAACCTGATTGCTCTCCCCGTCAATATATATAATTCCATATTTTATATTCCCAGAGTCCTGTTTCTGACCCCTGACTCAGAAACCAAGCTCCCTTGGCTTCAATCACTGACTGAACCACCAGCACCCATCATCCAAGGCTTCAGTTTCCCAGATGGTCAGACCTGCAGACCCACCACATGTCCAACTCCTGCTGAAGTGAAGGTCTTAGTAAGAGCTAGTTGTACCTCACTGAGAGAGCATCATCAGAGAGTAAGGAGCACTGAAGTTTTAAGCCAAAACCTCGTGTTAATAAGGTTGAGATAGGATAGAAAATAGATCCAGAGCAGTGTATTTGTCATGACTGTATCTTGGGTTTATGTTGTATTGCACTTCAGTCTGTCAAGGTAATGAAACACCCACAGCAAATGGTAGAAAGGAAATCGAGGGAAAATGGCAGATGCATTTGAGCAAGAAGAAATTGAATTTGAACAGGGCTCTCAATCAAAAGCTGGGCAAATAATCCATGGAATCATGAAGAGATGATTTATCTTTGGGATCCTCGTGGTGGAGATGCTGGAAACAGGAGCAATTCCTGTTGGGTTGCCATAGCAAACCCCTGGTGCCTTTCTCCTGATGGTATTATGTAGAAACGTCAGTGACTGGGATTTATGTGGAGTCAACCCTGGAACGAAAGGAAAACAGGAAATTCAGCTTCCCATTCAGCTGGATTTAAAGTACTCAAGGTTGTTGAAGCAAAGGGGTTGGGCAGGTTTTTAAAGGCATTTCAGCCTTTTGTGATGGCCAGTAAGCTTTCGGTGCCCAAATACTCATTAAGTATAGTTAGAACTGTCATTCTCATGTGCACAATTGCTCTGCTGTGTTGTCCCTAAATAACCTCCTAATATACATCATGGATCTGGTGTCATTAGCATCTAGTGACAGGACAAGGGGTAACGGGTTCAAACTGAAACAGGAGAGGTTTAGGTTGGATCTAAGGAAGAAATTCTTTGCTGTGAGGGTGGTGAGGCACTGGAATGGGTTGGCCAGGGAGGTTGTGAGTGCTCCATCCCTGGCAGTGTTCAAGGCCAGCTTGGACAAAGCCTTGGGTGCCATGGTTTAGTGTGAGGTGTCCCTGCTTATGGCAGGGGGGTTGGAACTGGATGATCTTAAGGTCCCTTCCAACCCAAACTGTTCTATGATTCTATATTAGCTGGAAGGTGTCTGCTCTGGCATTGTGTGAAGTGGATGAAGCATAGTCAAAAGCAGGGCACGAAGAGGGAATNTGGGTGCCATAGTGTGAGGTGTCCCTGCTTATGGCAGGGGGGTTGGAACTGGATGATCTTAAGGTCCCTTCCAACCCAAACTGTTCTATGATTCTATATTAGCTGGAAGGTGTCTGCTCTGGCATTGTGTGAAGTGGATGAAGCATAGTCAAAAGCAGGGCACGAAGAGGGAATGTTCCAGTGTCAGTGGGTGCCTGATCCTGGCTTGGGCACTCCTGTGTTCTTTCTAGTTTATTTTTTTTCCCATATTTTGCACCAGAATTCCAACCATAATTTCCCATGACACCAGAAACTATTTATTTTTAACTGTATATAAATTGTATGGCTACTTATGTGCAGCAAACCAGAAGCCATCACCTCTGTACAGGTCCCTGAGCTGCACATCACTTGGCTTTTCAAGTGCATTTGCTGTAAGCACTACTATTTGCCTCCCCTTAAGCTGCTTTGGCAACATCTGCAAATCAGGTACTTGTCCAGCTGGACCTTCATTTGGGATGGTTGTTGTCATTAATGACAGCCAGAAAAGGAATCCATTGGGATAGTGTAGGATTTTTCCCTTGTCAGGACATGAAGCAACCAGGTTCCAGGGCTGGAATTAGAAATGGAATCACTAGTCATTAGTTACTGCAGCGTCTCCTGTGGGTGGCTATGGAGTAGTGTGGATGTGTAGGTATTGATCTGGGATTTGAACATGCTGGTATGGGGGTTGGTTCCTTGTTTCTCAAGGACAACAAAACCTTACTAGCCACATGCAAATGGCACATAATAAGGATGTGTATGTCAAGGTGGGTTTTCATGTTAATCTGGTTAATCTGATGTTTCAGCATCACCCAGAGCTTGTTCCTTTATAGCACCAAGATGTTTGCTCGTGTCCATCAGCAACACAGCTGAGTTACCCCAGCACAATGGTAGCTGCTAGTATCAAGTAATCAGAGTCATTTAGGGGGTTGGTGTCTGTGAGAAGCCATGTGGCAGCATTAGTGACTCCAGTAACTTGATTAATGGCAGGGACTCATCTCTTGGTAAGCTGAACAAGATTTTGGATGGTGTTTCTGGGTCATAGCAAGAGATTTCCCTATTCTCAGTTGCCTTGGCAGCCCTTGTTCCTCTTCCAGTTCCTGGACACCTGCTGAAGCATGGTGGGGCATGTGTGGTGCCCTTCTTCCTTTCCTCCTCAGCAGACTGCAGCTGAAGGTATTGTGGCGGGGCATTCCCTCCTCTGGGATCGTGGGAATTCCCATCAGGCCCTGGCCTGGGTGTAATGATTTGGGTGCTGGAGCATCCCTTGACGCTTGATGGCTTAGGAGGAAAGTGACAGTGGGAATAATCAGTCACCCCCTGACAGCCTGGGAACATTCCTCACCTTGGTCATAGTCTGACTGGAATTGTTACTGGAACTTGGAAAATCCCAGGGGTGCTTTGAGCTCTCTGGACTGCAGCAGGCGGCCACCAGCATCTCCCTCTGAGTGGGATGCCCCTGCCCTGGTTTTTGCTGGGATACAGTTGGCTTTCTTCCTACTAGCTGGCAGACAGTTGTGTGCTGGCTTTAGCCTGAGAACAGCATTGAGAACAGGCTGATGTTAGTCCTTGCTGTGCAGTACTAACCTTAATCGAGGACTTCCCAGTTTCCCATCCTCTTCCAGTGAGGAGAGGCACCAGGAGCCAGGAGGAGCAACCTGAACCAGACCAAGAGATATTCCAGACTGGAAAAGGTAGTGTAAGGAGGGGCTGGTTGCTGCTGGAGGTACACGGATTGGGCATTGGTCAGTGGGCGCTGAGCAGTTGTACTGGGCATCACTTGGGTTTATTCCTGGGGGATGGGATTTATTCCTTCCTCTCTTTTTCTCTCCCGTTATTATTGTTGCATTATTATTATTATATGTTAATTATTAAACTGATCTTAACCTCTTTCTTCCCCTTTTTTACCAATCCTCCTCTCCATCCCACCGGGAATTGGGCATGGAGCAGGTGCCTGTGCAGTGCTCAGCTGACACCAGCACAGCCCCTCAGAGCTTGTGACGGCCCAAGCCTGGGAGACCAAACTGGGAGCTGCTGCTGGGGCCTGTCTGAACCCTCCTCAGCCCTCACCTGCTGAGACAAGCTGAGGTGTCAGGAGGGAGCATCCCACTGAGCTCAGGGGGTTTTACCAGGTGTGTCCTTATACACGCACCCTAGTGTCCGTGTGTGTGGTGTAGGTACTGCGCAGCAAGAGTATGGATGTGGTCACCTCACGTCTGTAGCTAAGCCACTGTTGTGACTACAGTGAATCCAGGTGATCAGTTCAACATCTACAGACTGCTGCTACATCTTGTGATCCACACTGAACCGCAGAGTGTTGCTAGGCCAAAGGCTGTGTGAAATCCCACCTCTGGTGCGCTGGTGCTTCTACAACGTCATGTTAAAATCACCTTCTGCTGGTGTCTTATACACGTGTAACCCTTTAGACACAAATCATTGGCCAAGCCTGAGACCAGGGCGAGATCCAGCCTCACCTGGGCTCCACCAGAGTTGAGAGCGGGGAAGGGTCTAATCTGAAGCTTTGACTCGAAGGGAAGGTGGTCTCCCTTTCCCTTGTGCTTCTTCAGCCTCATTCTAAGTCAATTCTAACTCTTTTCCTTGGTACGCTTCACCCATGCATTCAGTACCAGAGTGAAACATTGAACTTTAAAGTCACACTTTTATACATCCATATTAAAACTACTTTTTGCTACTACTTTCAGCGAGTCCTTGATCCTGAACTCCTTCTTTGACAGGTAACTTGCTGTGTATTTGTGCAAGCCGCACCAATGCTGTGTGTAGGCTGTCCTTGGTTTGAAGCTTAGAAGCCAGGATATGATTTATTATGTATTGATCCTATGGTTAAGGCTAACAGATCATGTATTCCATCTGCAACTCTCTTAAGCCCCTGTTATTAGCCAAAGAGGAACCCACTGTATTCATGAAGTGAGCTGTTAAATCAGAAGTGACTTATGGTGTGGTTTGCCTGGTTTTGGTTAGGTTTGGGGGGTTTGGTAGGGGTTTTGTGACTGGTTTTTGGTTTGTGTGTGATTTTAAGTTAGGCATTCACAATGCATAACAGAAAAGCAACATGAGTTCCATTGCTGTCACTAAGAAGTTGTTCATAGTGCAACTGCATCAGGATTGTACCACTAAGGGTGAAAACAGCTTTACTAATGCATTGACTTGGATGGTTAAACTGAAACTTGGGTCTGTAGCAGCAAAAAGGGTGTTTAGTTTGTGGCATGAATGTTATTGTGGGCTGCAGAAAACACACAAGAGAAAAGGATGGACAATTCACATAGATTTCAGGAATGGCTTAAACAGGAGAAGGTGCTGCTCTGTGGTCACTGTGGGGTTGGGGACCTTGAGAGAGCTTTTAATGGGAGCCTGATGGAGTGCTGTACTGGAATGATGGTAGAACAGAGGTGGCGGCCAGGTTGGACGAAGCCTTGGGTGCCATGGTTTAGTGTGAGGTGTCCCTGCTTGTGGCAGGGGGGTTGGAACTGGATGAACTTCAGGTCCTTTCCAACCCAAACTGTTCTATGATTCTATGATGCCAGTGGGAAGCTGGGAGAGATGTGGGGTTCATGTTCCACCTGCTTCTTATAGAACACTGCATAGCCACTGCCACTACCCTCTCTTTAACAGTGCTAATGCTGGTGGAGAGGAGCTACCTCAGGTACAAAGGAGGCCGTGCACAATGCCCCTTGTGAACTTCAAGTTCTTAGGTGGCTGGAAAGGTCATAGGTGTTACTGTGCCATGAGGATCATGGGGAGGAATCTGGGAACCACTTGACCGAAGCTGAGCCTGTGGAGAGTGTCTTCAATTACACAACAACGAGTCTGGTGCATGTGTGACAGACCCGGGGCTCCCCAGCTGCATCCAGCTGTGACCTTCAGGCACTTGCTGCTTTAACAAAGCCAAGGAAATAGAGTTTAAATACAAAGTGCTGCGGCTTCCACAGTTCTTTGCTAAGCATCCGATGAAGTTGCATCATTCCATTACAAGCTGGTTTTATTACATTGAGTTTTTGCTGTCAGGAACCCAAGCTGCAGCTTCTTTCATTGCTCCTCATTAAAAAAAGGAGAGGATTTTGTCCATAAATCCATTCCCCGGAGTGTATCAAGGCCAAGCAGTGGTCTGAAGCCTGAACCTGCAGGAGGGATGCTGTTGTGTGTGGGTGCAGGCTGAAGTTTACAGCTACACATTAACAACACTGAGGAAATCAGCAAAGTCCCTGTGGAAATAGGCCAGGAGCCTGGCATGGAAGCGTGGAGCAGCGTGGGCAGACAGGGAGTTAGCAGTGAGTGCTGATGGACACGTGCCCAGGTGTGGTTTGCACTGATGGTGCCTGGTGGGTGTGAGGTGCACTGTGATAGTGACAGGTATGTGCCAGTTACATGCTTGGATTCCAGGTCTAGAAGCTTCCCATGTGTTTCACATATGTGTTATCCCTAGTGTAACATCCCAGCAGATGGGTGGAGGTTGGTGGGTTCCTTCTTGTTGTAATGCTACATAGAAAAGGGAAAGCTTTCATTGGAAAGGTGAGGAAATGAATTAAGAAGTCCAATCTGGTATTGTGCCTGTATTCTACTGCACATACTGGTAACCATATGGGTATGGGCACTTGTAGGACTGTTCACATGTTAACACAGGTGCAGGGCTGAGATAGGAATCCCACCGGAGTGTTTGCTGCTTTGTGGTTTGGATGTTTTAAGGAGATGACATTTTGTTCCCAGAAAGATGCTTTCAAATGTAGATTTCAGGTGGAAAGGCTGGAATTTAGGTTAAATACATTAACTAAGCTTCAAGGATCATCCCAGCTGCCCCTTTGCACAGCCAGGCTCTGTGTGTAGCCTCATAGGGCTTAGTGCAAATTGAAGGGCACTTCCTGGGTTGTGTCACAGCACAGAGGACCCAGCTCTGGCTGGTGCAAAGGGGTTTAGCCATTGATGTAGGCACCAGGAATGGAATCTGAGTTGGGAGTAGACTGTGTGTCAGCAGGGGCTTGTGTCCCTGTACGGACAGTGACAGCTGGGTTTCGGATAGCCACAAGGCCAGCTTTACACAGGAATGGGGCTGGGATGAGCAGTTCCCCTCGGCTTATCCCACAAGTGGTCTTGTGAACACCACCTCTGGTTTACTGCTGGACACCATAGCAAAGGGAGCTGTAGCACATCTCTACAGGTGTACACTTCAGTGGCACACCTTGAGAAGTCAAGGGCTCCTTCACATTAAGCTTGGTACCTTGGTATCCAGCTGCTGCTTAAGAATCAAACCCCTTCTCTCCAGTAAAGCACAGCAGTCCCACTGCACGTTACCTACAGTTCATTGGGTGGACTTGGTCTCACTGTTTTGGTACCTGGGAAATGCTTTTGGGGTGTCTGTTTGTGAGGGGAGTGGCTCATAAAGATATCCTGTTTTCTTTGGAATACAAACAATTTCCCTTCCAGCCTGATGTCAATGTGTAATTCCAGACAGCTGGAAGGGCTCTGATGTATGGAAGTGTCAGTAAACCCATTATGAAGGGTCACAACCCTGAGCCATACATGAGATTACATTTCAGTTCACAACCAAGGTTCCAACTGATGGCACTGGACAGGAAAGGAGCCTCCAACCACCCCAAAATTCCATGTACCTATTTGGACAGTCTAATTTTCCATGTAAAAGGTCAGAAAGGAATGGCAGCAAATGTTTAATAGGGAATTAATGCTAACCTGTGTTCAAATAGCACGATGTGTCAGCTCTGAACGCGTTGTGAGCACACGTGTGCGCTGACTGTCACAGCATGAAGGTTTCTTTCCAGTTCCCAGCCAGGGGCTGCACTGCAGCAGCGCAGGGGATGGTGAGGACAGGGCTCGGGGTTGGTGGCAGCGTGGTGACACCGTGTCTGGCACGTGTTGTCCTTCATAGGCAGTTACGGGTTCCTGGTGTAAAGCCCTGCGTGCAGGGAAGGGAGGGCAAAGCTCAGGCCTGCCCTTGCAGCGCGGCAACCACTGAACTTGAGCGCATCAAGTAGGAATTGTCACTTTTAATCCGTCACAGAAGAGATGCAACTCGGACAGTATCGTTCAGGCATGCAACATGGCAGAGGTAACAAAGTGGAGAGAGCGAGCAGAGAATAGGAAATCAATCTTTGTGAGTAAGTAAAAAAGAAATCACAAAACCATGTCTGCAGGCTCAGCTCTACAGCTGGGGGTTTCCTTTATACAGCAGCAGCAGCCAAGTTCACAAGTGATAGATATTGCACCAGAGAGACATGTGCAGTGAGGAACAGAATCACATTAATGTGTTGATAAAACCAGATATGACTTTCCATGGGTTACATAAAGTGCCTTTAGAGTCGGTGCAGTTCCAAACAAACCCAGCCCCAGTGGTGTTTAGCTGCTGGGAGCAAACACATACAGAGCTGAGCCACACGTTGGTTCTCCATAGTGCCAAATCCCATGGTGCCAGGATCCATCCAGTGCCGCCAAAGAGGGAAGGGAGATACAAAACCACTGTACAAAGGTAAGGCCAGGGTTCAGCACGTGAAACATTCGATGCCAACCCTACCCCACATAGTAGTTATAGTACATATAAGTATTACCAGTGGTGCAGCAGTTTGGTTACTGGACATGAGATTTGGCATGCTATAGGGTGTGTGGTGCTCCCCTGCCTGGAACCAGCCCTGTATTTATAGACAATGCAATGTCCAGTCCGTGCTTCTGGAGCCAGGAAAACACTGCTGTGCTCAGTGAGGAGTTGTTCTCGCCATGCAGCCACGTCGAGGAGCTTCCCAGCCTCTTCCTACCTCCTTCATGGTTGGGGAACACGAGGCTCAAAGTGTGCTTTGAGAGAATGCCACTGGCCTCCAGTCTGGTATGAAATTAAGAAAAATGCTCAGTTGTCCAAGTAGATGATATTTAATTGTAAGGAAATAAAATCTGAAACTGGCTAAATCAATGGAAAAGTAAACATGAGCTGGAATACTATACCTGGAAAAGGATTAATCCCATTCATTGCCATTAGAAATTATGTAAAATATTTATTAAGGGCTTTGCCTACAGAGGCACAACATAAATAGAGCAAGTCCTGCTGGACCGGCCTCGGTCCATGGCACAGGGCCAGCATCCCCAGGGCACAGTTCAACTCTTGCAGTGGGACCCTGTGCAGTTTGCTCTGTGAGGCAGCGCCGGGCAGGGCTGTGCCAGAGTCACCACAGGCCCTCAGGCCAAGCAGAGTGTGTGCAGGCAGAGGTGGGACAGCTAATCCACTCCTTCAAAGCCTTGCGCGTTCTCCACTGCCATCAGGAGCTTCTCCCGCAGGTCTTCAAAGGATTCATAGAGAGGTAAATCGAGGCGATTAAAGCTGGAGGGGGAGAAGGGGAAGAATCACTCAGTAATCCATGGAAAACCACACATCGTGTTAAAGAACTAGGGAAGGTCACAGAGAACATCTCGCTGTCCTAATGGTGGCATCTCCACTGCGTCCTTCACGCACCTAACACTTGTGTTCTTGCAGGTACCCCTACGACCAGACCTGCCTCGTGCCTGCTGCTTTCCGGAGCTGGACATGGCAATTCCTGAGGAAAGGAACCACCTGATGGGAAACATTTCCTCTTTCCTAAGAGGCGGTTTCCTAAGACTCGGAAAGATGCTCTGAATTTTCAGGCCACGTTCTCTAACCTCAGGAGAAAAGGACCATCCAAAAGGAGGTGTGAAAAGGTCCCGTAAGATCCAACAGGTGACTGAGGAGTGAATGGATGAGTTGGCTTTGGGATGTATTGGGCTGTGTTTGCTTTTAAGTAAAACTTGTTATTCTTTGGCCTGATGATGCTCATGGCAGGACCATGTGCTGAAAGCTGCTTTTCCTCCGCAGCGCTGGTTAAGCTACTCTGCTGTACATCAACAACATGGATTTAGGTAAGACAAGGCTGGTATTGCATGCTTTAACCACTCACAAACTCTCTACATTAGGGTTAAATGAGGACAGTTCATAACCTCTCATTTTTAGTGAGCTGTCCCAGGTTTTAGGGCCTTTACGCAGCACAGCTTCCTTACAAAGGCCAGAACAGAGCTGATGTTTTCACATTCCTATTACACTAACTAAAACATAAAATGCAGTTCCTTTTGCTGGTTTTGCCAATCCCAGGAACCATGCAACAGCTGTAAAATAAAGCCTCTTCTATCTAACACCCATTTTAACATGCAGAAGTCCTGCGGTGTGATGACTTTGGAGTTGTGACTTTTTAATAGCAGTAAAGGTCCTTATCAGAGGAGCCTGCACCTACACTTACTTTACTGACTTGGCCGTTCATGTGTCCATGTCTTTGCCTTTTAAACACAGCCATGGACACACACAGTCACAGGTGGGTGCAGGTTTCGGAGTATCCCATTTGCTAAATGCTGTATGATTCAGAGGTAAACCTTTCCCCTTTCCTAGCAGCAAAACAACACAGAAAAGCTGTTTCATGTTGTGGTTTTATGACTTACCATGTGTGAGCTCTGGGCAGCTTATCAGGACTTCCCCATTGCTCTATTGTAAACAGCTGAGGACCATTTGAACCTGGGTGAAAATGAAGCATCACATGGAGTATGAGTAGTTGGATACCACAGGGATCTCCTCACCACTGTTTGTAACATTGAAGGTTTATATTGCTACAAATTGTACCAGGTATTTTGTGCCCCTTGTATTGAACTCTTAGTTACAATTCCATTAAAGCAAATAAGAGCATGCTTGCCTATTTCTAAGCTCAGTTAGCCTGTGCAGATTATCTGCCTTTGTGCAGAGGATGTGTAACGCAGCAGTAGTAACTAGATGTTGTCATTTAACCACGAAAGCCCCCAGTTAACAGCCCTACTCACCATAGAGTTCAGCAAATCCATTCATAGGCACACGTGAGGTCCCCGTGACGAACTGCAGCAGCCGGATCCGTTTCTCAGCATCCATCAGCAGAACAGCCTGTTGGAAACATACAACAGGCACAGCTCTACACCCTGGTGCTAATCAGCTTCACTGGGGGGGTGTTAGTGATGTGGCCTCCCAGCTTTACCTTCCAGAACCACTGGATGACAGGGTGGTTGGGGCAGTAGCCATTCTTGTAGATGGTGTGTTGTCTCCAGTCGTTGACATCCACATCGCCGAGACCACACATCAGCAACTACACAGGGGAGTACATGGTTACGGTGTTACCTGTGTAATCTCTGTTGTCTTTAAGCAGCATAAATGTAAAGGGGAGTTTGAGCTTTTCCTAAGGAGAGTCTGAAGGGGAATTCCAGACTCCTGGAGCGACACTTGCTGTGTGCCAGGGTTCTGCTCAAAATATACAGGTAAGAGCATAATGGTATCAACCCAGGAAGCTACAAGATACTCACAGGCTCTTCTATGCACATATTCAACCCTCACTGATTACACATTGCTGTGCTTTTGTGTGTCGATACATTCATTAATAGGGAGACAAACCCCTCTGTAAGCAAAGGATGCTGTGTGCAACTTCCCTTACAAGGAGGAAGGTATAGCAGAGGTGCCGGATCTAACCCAGCCCTTCGGGATGAGCATTCCTGCCCTTTTCCTTGAACTCACCTCTAGTTCGTTTTCATCAAAAATCTTAATCAGATCAATAGGCAGCAGCTCTGTGAATCCCTGGGAACAAGCAAAGGCCAGGTGAAATCCTGTGTTATTCCAGGGCAGATCCTGGTTGTAGCTAACAGGATCCTCAGCTTCAGGGGTGGAGAGGGGACACAGAATGGGTGGGAATGCCCTCACCTCCAGGAAAGCGTTCATCTGCTTCTGCACCCTGTTCACAAACCTCCACTGGATCACCAGGCTGCAGGAGACAGGTAAAAACAGGCACGGACACAGAGACAGACAAAGGGAAAGACACACAAGACACAGGGACAGACAGACAGACACGGGGACAGACAGATGGACACAGGGACAGACAAATGGACACAGGGACAGACAGATGGACAAAGGGAAAGACAGATGGACAGATGGACATGGGGACAGACGGACATAGGGACAGACAGACGGACACAGGGACATACACAGGTACAGACAGGCACACGGACAATGGCACAGGCAGACAGACACAGGGACAGACAGAATCATTAGAGTGAGTCTCACCCATCCTCATGGCTCCAGTTTCTCCCTCAGGGCTTCAACCCCCCCCCCCGTGGGTGCTTACCCCCATGCCCATACTTACTCGATGTACTCCCGCTTGTTCTCGTTTGTCACCATGATCTCGGAGCCGTTGGGCTTCAGATCCACCTGGTACGTCTGGAATTGCAATGGGAAACAAGGCGAGCACATGGTGTTGTTACTGCACACAGGATCCTCCCTCCCCCAGCAGCATCTGAGAGCAGCAGCAGGGCCCTGTTACACCCTCGCAGCCCGTAGGGAAGGATGGCATCGGGCAATAGAAGCTGAGCATTCCAGTAAGGAAAAGGGGAGCCTCCCGCCCTCCGAAACGGGTTCATTCCCTCCATAAAGAGCAGAGCTAACAAGGACAAGGTTAAAGGACATTCAGGCCCAGGCTGAGAGCATTCCCTGTGTGACACCTTGACTGCTCCTCACTGCCAGGGCTTTACTGAGCTCCAACCACTGCTCTTCCCAAAGCTGCTCACTGGCACCAATCCCTCCTTTGGGATGCCCACTTTGGGGTCAGGAAAGGCCCACAGTGGTCCTGGGGAGGCTCAGAGCCATGCTATTCCTCAGCATTTAACTGCTTTCTGGCAATAACAGGCTATGGGATGTCCTTTGCATACCTGGCCAAAGTTCTCCTCGTCAATGCAGAACATAAGATCCAGCTCCGTGGGGTCGTTTTCCAGGATCCACTTCAAGGAGTTGTAGTATTCACTGTCCTACAGATTAGACAGGAGTTAAAACAGGCACAGGGAACGTGAAGCAATGAAACCATAGGGAACTGTAACAGGGGGCTGGGAGGAGGAGAGCTCCTGCATTCACACACAGGAACTATGAAGAGGGGTCCATGCTTACACTGTCTACTCAGACTCTACTTCTAATAGGACCAAAGAAAGCTATGGCAGAGCTAAAGTAAAAGGTTTCTCAGTGACCTGTAGGAATACAGGTCACTGAGACCTCCTTTAAAGGTCTTTCTGGTCATGTACCCCATGAAGCCCTGGTATCATCCTCCTTACTCAATGGAAACCCCTTGTACTGGCCTAGCAGGGGACACGTGTGATGAACCAAATACATCCAGATCTTCCTGAGGCCCCACCTTGCAGCTTACGGGACCTGGAGCTCTCCTCCCCATGCCTGGAGCAACGAAACGTGGTCATGGGGATGGCTTTCACACCATCAGCTTACCACTGACTCCATGTCCTTCAGAGTTATGGGCTTCCCCAACATCATCTTGTAGAAAGGTCTGATGAAGAAGCCTGCAAGAGAGAGGTGCAGTTGAGCTCAGTCTGACCTGGAGCACCTGGAATACCCCACTCTAAAGCACAGGAGTTCCTGCTCACTGTGCTTCCTGTCCCCAGTGCCAGCCCCTTCACTCACCATCCAGGAGCTTGCCATGGTACACGGCCAGCCCGGCCACGCGGCCGATGAAGGTGAAGTAGGACAAGTGGTCTTCATTACAGAGACCTGAATTAGGATTAATCTGAAGTGTGTAGTTGTCCCTTGGTTGGGGAGAGAAAAGAAAGAGCTGAGCAACCACGGCTCCCAGCAGCCACACACATCTCAGTAACTGCTGCAGCTGTGCACCATGAGTGACCCACCAAAACCACCTGGGGATGGCCATGGTGGCACCTGTGGGAGCAGGGTCCACCCATGGGCACTGCAAGGGACACAGGCCTGGCAATGGATGACAACACTGGGAATTCCAGCTACATTATCCCTTCTCCTGGGCTTATCCCCTCTTCTCAGCCCACTTTCAGGGCTTCACATCTTAGGAGTCTCTCTTGCAGTAGTTGCTTTAAGGAGTTTATAGGCTCATGGCCCACCCAACCCATGGTAAAGAACATTCCCTTACTAACAGCTTAAGCTCTGTGTGCTTGACATGGACATAAATCATTACAACTCCTCCCTGGAGCTGTGGAATTGCAGCCAGCAGAGTAAACCTGGCTGGACCAGTGTCCTAATACCTAAGATGCTTTAGGAGCTTTCAGTGCCCATTTGAAAGGTTCTCTGAAAAGCAAGTGAGAAATGAGAGACCTGATGGAGGAGGACATGCCCTGATGATGCCAACTTGGCCTCCTGTGCAAAACCCAACGCACATCCCTTGTAAATGGAAGTATCTTCATGACCACTTACGTTGCTGAATACTCAAAGAGACCGTAATAAGGGTTAAACATCTCCTTGGACAAGAGGAAAAACCACTCTCTGGCCACCCCTCCATAGTCAAGTCCTTTCTCGGACTCAAACTCAATCCAGAGCCTGGCTTTGAGCACATCAGGTCTCTTCACAGACATGATTCTCCTGTAGGACTCCTCAAAGATGTTGTTTCTGTGGAGTTTCATCTCAAAGCGGTTTGGGATATCAGCCTACGGGGCAGAGGATGGAGTTACACTGTTAGGAGTGACAAACAAGGCTTTAGGTAAGGTGCTGACCAACTAAATGGTAGATGAGGCCTCCGATGTGTGCAGTTTCCCCTTCCTGGTGTTCTCCAGTGCCCTCTGAGGCTACAGGGTGATGGCAAGTGGTGAACTAGAGCAGGCTGGAAAAGGCCTTCCAGATCACCCAGTTCAAGGCACTAAGGGCAGGGTCCATAGCACTTGAGAACACAACCAGAGATGGTGACTCCATCCTTGTGAGCTCTACTCTGCCCTTCAACATCCTCTGTGGGAGGGGACACCTCAACCCTCAGCCTGTTTAAACCTGAAGGCTTGTAAGGAACACAGCAGCTGGCCCCAGGTGCAATGGGGATGCCAATCACTGCTGCCTCAGCCCTGTTGCACTCCAGCTTTGCCTTGTGTTCTGGTCCTTGCTCAACCCCTTTGGGAGCAGGAGGAAGGGGAAGTGTGTTCTAGCAAGGTCCATGGCTGGCTCTGCTCTGCCTTCTGGCAGCCTCAGTGCCTCTGATCCCAGCACAAAGCCCAGTTCTACTCACTGGTTTCTTCAACTTCTTCCGGAAATAGTCATACTTCTGCTTGAACTCCCGGGAGTAGGGAACTGCCTGTTGGGGAGAAGCACAACCCCATCATTCCAGCTCTCCAGCACCTGGATATATGGATATATCCATATGTAAACACCACGGAGTTAAAGAGGTACTGTCTACATGTGTGTTCATCCAACCCCCACCAGCCAAAACATGCCCACTGCTCATAGGTATGAGAGCCTTCAACCCACATCCGTTTATTGCCTACTTACCCTCTTCTTTAGGAACAGAGGAAAGCAGACCCAGCAGACACAGACAAGTATTTGGTGGGTACTGCTGCCCTCCATATGTCTCACTAGGAGAGGAACAGGGGTGTGACAGTGGATTTGAACATAATATCCATTATATGGATATTATGTTCAATTGGGTGCCATGGTTTAGTGTGGGGTGTCCCTGCTTATGGCAGGGGGGTTGGAACTAGATGATCTTAAGGTCCCTTCCAACCCTAACTAGTCTATGATTCTATGATTCTATTATTATTATCCATTATATGGATATATATCCATTATGTTCAAATTATTATTATTATCCATTATATGGATATCCATATGGAATATTGATCTGCAGAGCTGGAAACCAGTTTGAACCTAAGCACAAGTTCCAAGCTCATGAGGTAGGTATGTATCCAGAAGGACCTTAAAAGGAGGTTCAGGCCCTTGTTTTAGTTGGGAGTTACAAGGCTCCAGTAAAGCCACAGCAGCATCAAAGATGATCTGGCCTCCAAGTAGTGCAGGACACAACGTGCAGCTCTACAGCTGCTTACTGAGAAACAGCCATGGGTAGACATCACCTTTTCAGCCCAGTGTGAGCGAATCTAACACTGAACAGTTATCAAACCAGATGCAAACCATGTCTTAAATGGCTTAGAATCAAAATCCACCTTTTTATGTCTTTAATCCAGAACTAAACCCCTTCATTCACAGACAACATCACCTGAAACAGGGTTTGGAAAGAGCCGTTAAAACAGAACTAAGGAGAAGGCTTCCTGGCTTTGATCCTAGTTCCAACTACATCCTTACTCCCAGTTCAAGATGAGGAGTAGACATAGGAATCAACTCACTCAATGAGTTAAATGTGATTTTGGGGAGGACAAGACTGATTTTGGGTTGCAAAGAGCAGTTCCATCCTGTTCCCCAGAGCCACAAAGTTTCAACTGCAGTTTCTACAGAAGCTTTGTGGATGCTGAGCCAAGAGTAATAAAATATATATATACAATCACTCTAAATCATCTCACTCTGAGGAGAGTACAATTTTACAACAGCCATGAAATAGCCTTGCAGCATGTCTGCACTGTTTAAATGCAATGCCAAAGGCAATTCAAGTATTGCCACTGCACCAAAAGCACTATTAAAAGCATTAAGATGAGTCCTGAACATTTAAGTGGCTGCAAAATGGGTCTGGATCTTGTTTTGGCTTTAAAACTCTCCTAAACCACACACAAAGAAGAGTTATTTCTCATTTCCCAGACGGCCTTACTTGTTTCAGCTTAACATTTCTGGGAATCCAAAAGATTTGTACCTAGGGCAGAGCAGCACCTCAAACATCGAGTACATTGCTCCAAAGCAGCTCTGTTCCAGCAAGTCACTGGTTTTCATCCCAGAGCAATTGGAATTACACCCTTGTCCTTAAAATTCCTGAGGATCTACCCCTAACAGGAAGGGAACAGCAGAAAATGGCCTGAAGCAGCTTAAAAGGTCACTCACTCCATGTACTTGATGTCTGAATGTGGTTATTCCAGCCCTGACATTCCCTAAGGCTGCTACTCTGCAGTCTCATGGTCTACCTGCACTGAGTAGTGTGGCTCCTAAACCTGCGAGACCCCATTTTGTCTCTGCTCCACTCTGGATCCACACTTACAACTCCCCCGTAGTGGAAAGAGCTTTCTATGATGAGGACACCCAAAGGTGAGCTCCATGTCTCAGCTGTTGTCAGTCACAACCAAGGGAATAGGTAAATACGATCATTTCTCCTATATCCATCCCAAATCCCTGCTTCCTGGCCTGTTCTTGACCTGATGTGGGGAGAGGCAAAACCTGCTGCTCCACAGGGCCTCCTGCCTGCCCCCAGCACCCAGGAGAGTCCCAGTGTGTAATGGACCATCCCACTGCAGTACTTACTGGACCAGTAATGGCTGGGTTCTGCAGCCTGGGGTCTTCCCACTGGGTGATCTTATTATCTGTAGTAAGAAAAGCAATAGTATCATTACTCCTCTGTGGCCACAGTGAATCAATGCTGCTCTTTCCCTCTACAACTGGTTCCCTGCCATTCCCACCACTCATCACTCCAGGGCTGGAGAAGGTGCATTCACCACCTCCAAAGCCCCAGCACACTCTTTGGTTGGAAACACTCCTTGCGTCCAGCCACAACTGGAGCCAGTGGCTTTACACTGCTTTGATCTCAACATCTGGAGAGGAACCACATTCTACTTGGACATGGCCTTGAATTCAAGTCCTGCAAGGTGAAGGAACCCAAACACTGGGGTAAATGATGGGTTAAGGTTTCTCTTTGCATGAAGAGAGCCAAATGTCATGCTTGGAGAAGACAATCTGCACTCGAATTTGGAGGGAACAGCAGCTCTTTAGGCACAGAAAGCCCTAGAGCCTGCTTGAGACCCCTAAGGGAGGTGAGAGAGAGTGCAGACCCATGGTGGGATGCGGGCCAAGTGCTCCTCACCAGATTCTGACCACCACAGAATCACAACAACACGATGGGGTTGCAACAAGAAGACAATGCTCCAGAAAACCAAAGGAAGGGCCACCTGCAAGGGCAAGTTGAGCTCATCCATCTCCTGCTCTGCAAGGGGTACAGGAGGAGTAAGGCTACACCTACTTCTTGGACACGCTGCTCTGATTAAGCTTCTGAGTTCTATAGTTGTGGGGGTTGGCATTAAGCACACTCATTTGATGTACTTCTGGGTATTGTAGGTACAAGCAAAGAACAACCCTCTTTGTATTTAACCACCACATTACTACAGTTGGAAAAGACCCCTAAGTTTGGAGCATCCCAAGTTGGTTTTAAAATGGACTGGGATTTGAGGTGGGATTTCTAAATGTTAAGTGAAGGACATCCATAAAGATCACAAGGAATTGGAGCTATCAGTTAAGCCACTATTAAAATACTACTTTACTTCCCTTTACACATGAAGTCTGCTTAGTGCTGATGGAAATCCTGGAGGAAGGCTACTGGAATGGCAGCTCCAAAGCCCCAGGAGATCCACAGAGCAAAGGGAGATTCCTCCTCTGGCCTCTTCTCCCTTCAACTTCCTTCTACAGAGTGCTCTGGTCTATAGCAACTCATTTCTTACCCCTGCTTCTATCTGAGTTTGGAAACTGCAAGTCAGTTCTTCCTTGCCTTAAAGTCCTCAGTGTGTACGATGCTATGGACACATCTTTGTCCAGCTTCCTTCTTCTCTGGTCCCTTCCCACCAGTTCTTGCAGTGCATGGAACCCTGCGCTATGTAAGTACCAGGGCTGGGGGCACTGAGGTTACTATAGCTCTTACTACAACACAGGCTGAGTTAACTCATATCCAGGTGCTATTTTCCATGCCTTTTTCAACCAAAATGCTGCTTATTCCCATTCTGAGCAACTCTTTGTAACTCCTATTGCTCCAACAGCCTCTTGCTTCCCACTCCAGCAGCCATTTGCCAGGCTCATTTTGCTTTCTCACCCCTCCTGCACTGCTGAGTATATCCCCCTTCAATCACTAGTGAGTATACTGAGGCATGGTAGAGCCAAGAAGGGTGTTGAGGGGAACCTAAGTAACACATCCATCCCTCTGTCAGTCACTGAGAACTATTCTGGATCTGCTTGGAAAACCTTGTTTTCCTTCATGACAGTTTCCAACAGGTAGGCTATGTTTTCCTATAAGGCTCCTGGAAAATGCAGGGGTACATGCATCCTGCAAGGAGCAGGGAATACTGTTTTAGTCAGGGATGGTGAAGGATGTTACCTACAGGCTGAGGACAAAGTAGAGCCTATGGGTCCCAGAGAAGTTAGACCTGGCTCTGGTTAAAGCCTAAAGACACTACAGGCTGTGAGGATGAGGCCATCAGCAGACATCTCTTGCTATCAAATCCAGCTGAAGCCTGAATCAAACATGAGCAAACCCAACCTCTCTGGGCTGCTGCGCTTTCTGAACACCGACGAAAACTCACACAGTAGTTGTGAGATGCTGGAGTAAAGACAGGGCTACAATGAAACATCACTTACACTAGAACTCCACTAACAGAACTGAGGAATACCAATGGGCTGGGTGCAGTTTGACATGCTATAAATAGGAAATAAGATCAGAACCAGCACTGCCACGAGACCTTCTTCTAGGAGAGGTCCAAGTACTCTGGAGTGCTCCTTTCTGCACTGCCTGCACGTGGAGACGTGGCTCTGTGAGCTCTTCTCATCTTATTTTCTATTCCTAGAGTACAGTATCATTTATTAAGTGCAAAATAAGCCATGGGATCATCAACAACACCAACAACGAATCCAAAATATCAACGAGAACAAAAGAAACCACAGAGAAGGGATGTTAATGCTTCACAAGTCAGAGAGGGACAAAGCTTGATGAGCCGATTAAAAGCAAGCTTCCAGGTAGGATACAGTACCGTACGAGGGCACTAAGTCTCTGGTATCAATGTCTCCACAAATCAACACCTGGCTTCCTAAATGAAGAGTAAAATTACAAAGCTTTCACTTCAAGCTTTCGTAGCTCCCTTGGTCTATTGCTGTAGGAGCCGAGCGCTTACTTACTATGGTCTATATAGAAGGTTCTTCCATCCAGGTGTATTCTTTCCTCCCAACCAGGCTGGAAGTGGGGAAACAAAGGGAGAAAACAAGTGAAACAGCTTGAAGCATTATCCACATTGACATAAATCAGCTCATAGGTGCTTGGGAGGTAGGAAACACAAATGATCACAGAGGCTTTGTGCTGAGGCCAAACACCTTGGAAGATTCAAATCCAATACAGGGTCTCTTAAAGCTTGGAAACTTCTTGCTTCAGGGTTTATACTCTTTATCTGCTACAAGGAAAAGATGACAAATATTGTCCATCACTGTTTAGGATTGAGAGTTTCTGCTTCTACTTCTGAATCAGACATGGATACAGTAAGTATGGATACCAGGACCCTAGTACAGTGGGACAACAGTCCCAGCCCTCGATTTCTTCCTTTTATTCATTCCATTTCCTCATCTTTCAGATGACTGCAGTAGAGAAAGGAGACTAAATGGCACACTGTTAGTACATGCAGTGCTCTCTAGCCTCCTGGGTCTGAACTTGTTCCACCTCTACGGTGTCCATGAGCTTCACACCTCTGTAAAATATAGATGAGGAATGATTTCATTTTAATCAGTTGTGAGGAACTCACAGCCATTCTTCCCTCACTCATAAATGGAGTGTGTAACTGAGCTGGGACTGTTACAGTATTCCCAGTGACACGTGCCAGGCTTTCCTGATTCCACTGGCAAGACTTTAGGATGCTTTAGAGGAGGTTCTCACCCCATTCCAAAGGCCCTGCTTTGTCCTAAAGCAACAGCACATAGAAATAAACCCAAGGTGAGATTCTTCCAAGATCAAAGCCTCAGCTAAGCACAGAAACACGCAGTTCCTTCAGCAATGAGCCTGATGACTGCATCACCAGAAAGCTTTTGGTGCTGTCCCTAAACACAGCTTTAGTGTTGTCAGACAGGGGATGACAGCACAGTGTGAGCCCACATACAACGTGTGACTGCAGCGCTGGATCAGATGATGTCGAGCATGTGTAGCAAACACACAGACAAGAGCACTTACAGGAAGAGGGCCCAAATCATTTGGGTTCAGAGATGTTTTTGATCTCAAATGCACGGGGAATTTCAGTCTTGGGTCCTCCTGGAATAGAAACACAGAAGCGTAAATCCAACAGCTCAATTTGGATCACAGAGTCAACAAGAATTATCTGGAAGTCTTCCTATATTAGTTATTCTTCTCCTCTTTATTTGTTGGGAATGAAGCAAAACATATACAGTACATAGAACACGTGATATTTGGAGCTTAGGCAGAAGTTCTTCACCATGAGGGTGGTGGGACACTGGAATGGGTTGAATGGAGAAGCTGGGGCTGCCCCATCCCTGGCAGTGTTCAAGGCCAGCTTGGAGCAATCTGCTCAGTGGAAGGTGTTCCTATTGGAACAGGATGAGCTTTAAGGTTCCCTCAGCCCCAACCTGTCTGTGGGTCTATATACAAGTCTCCCCCAATCAAACAAGGGCACACAGACGTAGTGAAGAGATGGCAAGGGGTTGACAGTTGATGGCGCAGAGCTGCTCTTACCCACGTGGTGGTCTTGGTGTTGTGGTCAATGAAGAAGGGCCGGCCGTTGGGCGCTATCCGCATCTCCCAGCCAGGAGGGAGGAAGCTTTGAGCAACTTTATGTTGTGGTTTAGGGGAGTTGTAAGGGGAGGGCTGTGGAGACTGGGGGTTGGAGAGGGTGTCCTTCACGGCCCTGCGCACCGGGGAGTCCTTCATGCCCTGCAAGGAAAGAAGAAGTCACATCCATCTCGTGGCACACAGCACTGTGGCAGTAGTCAAACCTAGATTCTGAGCAAAGACTTCTGCATCCCACATGGATTTAATACCAGAACTAAGGAATTAATACCAGAATTAAGGGATTAACACTAGGATTAAAAGCTGGGCCTGGTTTCCTAGGACTTCCCTAGCTCAATTCTGATCCTATTGTGGCAATTCTCTAACTGAGCCCACATTTAGTTACTAGGGTTTGAGTATTCTATTAGAGAACAGATAATAGTATCTAACTATCCAGATACTTAGGACTTAATCCAAGCCTGATTGGTTTGAACCTCATTTGGATGGAAGCTGCTCTTCCATTACAAGGAATCCCATGGGAAAGACAGGGGCTGATGGGCACAAGTTACTCCTGGGGAGATCCCACCTCCATGATCTTCACGTGTTTTCCAATCCGACCCATCCCATCCCACAGTCCTAAATTGCCAGGACAAAGATGGATGAGGCAGACAGAGGTGATCCTACTAGGCCTGGCTGTTCCTCACCTCCAGTGGAGCAGAGAGGGTCACGGTGGGTGAGCTGAGGCTGCGAGGTCGCCTGATCTGGGGCTCACTGAGGTGGTTGCTGCTGTTGGCTCCTGACCCCACCATCCCATCTTCTGCCAGCTGCACCAGAAGCAAAACCCATTAGCCAAGTGTGAGGAACCCAGTTAGGACACTCAAAACAATGGGATTATTCATTATTCTACATAGGAGCTCTAAGATCCCTTCAACCCACCCCATGCCACGCTTCCTACCTGCATGATGGGCCGTGTCCATGTGGTGGTTCGGTTGTTGTGGTTGACATAGTAGGTCCTGCCCTTGGCATCCTTCCGCTCTTCCCAGCCTGATGGGAGGCCTGGAGTGGTGTGGATGTAGGCCACAGAGGGCTGTGGAAGCAACAAGTGACTGCATTGGTACCTTAGACCAGCTAAAACCATCTTGCATACAGCTGTTGTTTAGGAACTCACAATCTGAAGTATGGTTCCTGATTTCTTTTAGTATCAGCTCTTCATGTGTCTTTTTTGCCCATGGCACTTGTGATTCTGGTTTCTTCCTCAGCAAACATCCCCCAGACCTTGCCATTTGTAGATTAACCACAGAACTTTGTGTTTTCATGACTCTCCCTCAAAAAGGAGGATGCTTTTCCCTGTCATTAGTATGGATAACTCCATATGAAGGCCAGATCCCCCAAGTTCTCTTGTCTTTATGACAGCATGTCCTTGAAGCAGTTGCAAGTGGGTGTAAAACCTGGAGCTGAGTCATTCATAGTCAGAAGTGCCGCATTCAGGGTTTGGTGTCCTTAAGACACAAACTGCAGACCCAGTTCCAGCATGGAAAGATGCTGTCCCTCCTGGTTCAGAGGGGAGGATGCTCAGGGAATTGAACTCCACATCAACCTACACGGAGATGAATTTAAGCCCCTTTCTGGTTTGAGACTACTCTTAAAACACCACTTGCTTGGCTAAGATGTGTCCTGGCTGCCAGGGAAGCAAGTAGAGTGCTCAGGGGAGGTGTTGTGCACTAGGAAGTGATGGAACCACAAAGAGCTCCAGGAATTTCTCCTTCCCAGCAGCTGGAAGCAAAGGGCTAAACTCTGGCCATGTATTAACAATGGCATCAAAGACTTCCAAGTGTGGTGAGTCAAAGCACTGCACAAGAGCATGAATCCCTTTAGGAATAGCAGAAGGAATCTGTAGTGCTCAGAACACGAACTAAACCACCTCCACCTGTCTGTCTGCTTTTACCATGGCTGCCCTGAAGAGGCTGTAGGAATGCACAGGGCATTCTCCTTATGGATGCAATATGGGAATCTACTGCTTGTTGAATAATTCCAGGGTGAAATGCTGACATATGGAACTGAGCTACCCCAACTATCTGCTGCTTCCAAGAAGATCCCTGAGCTCTCTGTAGCCTGCTTGGAAAAGAGGAGAGGTTTTCAACCTGAAAGGAACAGGATGCTGCACTGAAATGGGACGGTTTTGATGAAGCCTTACATAAATTAACCCCCTCTGCCTTGCATTACACATTCGGAAAAGCACTCCCACATCCTTAAAACATGCCAGGATTGGAGTGAATCCCAGTCCCGTCCCCACCCCTCGTGATTCCAAGTGCTTGATAAAGAGGCTGGTTACCGTTGGCTCCTCACCCCCTGTGACAGTTGAAGAACGAGCTCTCCTCGCTGGACCACTCTCCTGAGAAATGACAAGGCAGGGCAGAGTAAGTACACTGAGTGATGGAAAGTGATGCACTGGCAGTGAGGAAGCAGGCACTCAGATGGAAAGCATGTTTAAGATCCTAGCAAAGCCCCTCAAGTCATCCATCACCAGTAAGCAAGCCAGGATCTCACATAAAACGCACCAAGACACCTGACATCAAGAGCGCTTGCACCCAATTCTCCAAGTTTATTAACCTAATGATGATAATATGAGAATTTAGTCTAAATGGAACACGATTCCCCCAAAAAAAATACTCAAAATTTGCATGCTTTGCCCAGAATGATGGTATTTTGCACTAAATGGTACATTCTGGTCATCATCATGAGTGCGCAGAAGTCAGATGGAAAAGGCTGAATGGATAGAGTGGATTTTCAGGAAGGATTAAGAGTCAAGAGCAGCGCTGCATGTAGAATGCAAGTATGTGTTTAGTGCTGGAAGAGAACATTAGCTTAGTAAGGATGAAATGTGGTGCAGAGCTGGGACCATCCTTGGTTTCAAGCAGTTCTGCCAGTGAAAGCAGTGCTCTCTAAGAATGAAGTGAAAGACATCCCAGCTACAGAATCCCAGATCCACAAAGTGTAAGGAGCCCACAGAGTGATAGCAAATGAAAGAGAACACCTCTAGAGCAGGCTGCATTAGGAGTAAGCTTGGTATAGAAGAGCAAGAAGACAGCTACGGTGTATTTGTGCTGGAAACCACACCACAAGAGCTGGTAGAGACAGACACCACTTCAGGAGCAGTCCTTTGAGCACCAGCTATTAAACTCAACCAAGAGACAACCGCTGTGGTTGCTGTAACCACCAAGTATTGGGTTTTAGGCCAAAATATCTGGAACCTGCCATCATTTACACCAAAGATGGGCATGGTTATGATGTGAGAGAGAGTCTTTCTTTAAGAAGAACCTATAGATCTTAGCTGGATCTATAGATCTCCCCTACGCCTATAGAACTGGCCTAGGAAAAGCTGTTATTCACCAGCAGAGATTATTCAAGCATAAGGAAGGAAGAAGTTAGCTTTGCTTTACCAAGGAGAGCTGAGACTGTTCAGCAACTGCATCCGTTACGCTGCAGGATCTTAATCTTGAAGTAGGATCCCTTTGCTGAAAGGAAAGGAAAAGATGGATTTAAGTTAAGGTGCCTTAAACCATGGGGCTTACACATAAATTTCACTGTCATTTAATCCAAACCCCTTAAAACTCATACGCATGTTGCAGTCTCTTTAGCTTTAGTCCTTCTACAGCAAGGAAAACTCAGCGTTCCCTCCTGGAGTGGCTCAGATTAACAGAGAAAAGCTGGGACTGGGATACACCTTTTGCACTCATCTTTAGTACCCAAGTTACAACCTGTTCTATGCGTCAGAGGCCACCCCATGGGGAAAACCAGGGAAATTAAGTTGTGGAATGAATAGGAAAGGGGAGGATTAACTGAAGACATAACGGGATGTTACAATGCCATAGAGATTTGAAATCCAACTGACTGCTAGAGGTAGAGCTCCATGTTGTAATGATCAAAAGGGCGCCTATGAATGGAATACAAATAATATAAAAAGGAGGAAACAGGGCATGAAAATATACCCAGTTGCAACTCAGATTCCTTAACCTTTACAGGTACAAATCTCTTTGTAACCAGATCTTTTGTAAACTACTAGTATCCATTTCTATTGTACCAGGTAGTGGTACATACAATTGGTTTGCTAACACTGACCCTGCATATTTATCACTGAAAACACGACTCATTTATCTTTCTAAGGCAGAAATGGCAACACATGAACTCGTGCTGACAGAGAAAAGATGTGACTTCTTCTTACTACTATCCTAAAGCAGTGGCTAATGTTCTGCCTACATCAGTGAGCAACCTGTGGAATGAATACCTACTATAAGGTATAGTCCAAGCTAAGAAATATGTCCATATCACAGTCCTAAATCCCCCCAAAGCTTGTTCTGAAGTGTATTATGTTGCATAAGTGACAGCTCGTCTTGAATCAGAGCCTTTTCTGGCTACTCATGGGAGGAGTGTGAATGCACAGATAAAATGACCCAGCCTATTTATACCCCTCAGATGGGTGCTCTTATCTACTGCAAGACAACAAAGCAACAGCATGAGGAGTGTCAAACTCCACCTCCTAGGTGAGGACGTCAGTGTCAGGAGCACTTTCTCTTAGAGATCAGTAATTAAAACAAGGAGATACAAAAGAGAGGGCAACTACCCCTTGCTTCTGCCCTGCTAAAGACTAATGGGAAAGGGGTTGGCTGACAAACATGCTGACCAGCAAGTCTGAAGTACTGCCTGGTTGTTACATAGATACATGAGGAGAGTGACAAAACACTTCAACACACATACAATCACCCCTCTGCTACCTGCTGGCAACTTAAGGGGGGTGTAGATTTACTATGGATGGATGGAGAGCCACTGGAGGAGAAAGCCAACTGGGGGGCTTCAAGTGTATAAAGCCAGTTTAGAGCTGGTAGGCTTGGGAAGAACCCTGGATCCATGGTTCTTCCACGCTTAGCCATGGAGCTGACCTCACAAGCCTTTGGAATGCTGTCACTTAATAGCTTCTTCCATCTAGGACTTGTTTCCAACTCTAAGCCCTTGTTTCTCTTATATATGAGGAGCTGAAGATCCTGCTGTAAGTACATGCTTCCATACAGACATGTACAGTTAAATACTGAACTTAGAGATGATCAGGTACAAGATAGAAAAGGGCAGTAACAGATTTTCCTCTTTCCTTTGGGAATTCTAAGCTTGATACTCTCTATTAACAAACTTTGTTTGACTAAAGGTGGACCAGTAGCAGCATCTGAGGTTAAACTCACACAGAACACATGATCCTGAACCCTTTCTCTTGCTCTATGGTGCTAGAGCATTGTAAGTGTATGCTCAGGTTTTCCTGAGAGCAGGAATTCCCACCCCCATCTGTGTGCTTCCCATGCTTCAAACTACCAGCAGACGAGAAGTGGAGGTAGAAAGAGCAGCGTGGCACGTACAATCAAAGAACTGAGTTGTTCCCCATTGGAATCAGGAGTGACCTGCAGTCTTCTGCTCAGTTCCTCAGATAGCTCCTGAGGACTGGGCCGGGACACTGGAGATGCAGGAGGAGGTGGCAATGCCAAGCTTAGGGAATCTCCACTTGCACTTGCCTCCTCTGAAATGGTTTCCCAAGGCTACCAAAAGAGAAGAAACTCCGTTAAGGCTTCATCATGACACAAGCCTCCTTCCCCTTTGCCTCCAGGTGAACTGAACCTCAGCAGTAACATACTAATCCAGCCCTACAACACACAAACACTCAGTGAGAAGCAGCCACAGGGAGCAATGGGGTTTGGGCTGACTCCAAACAGTCTTCACGTTGACCACACAATGTTGTACGATTCCAAACAGAGAACGATGGGGAGGGAGGGATGCAGGAAAAAGGGCTCTCATTATGTCAATCCCATTGGGAATGCTGCTCAACGTGTCATGGATTCTAACAGCTTGGAAGAAACAAGTGTTAATTTCCAGTTGGGATAAACCCAACAGCTTCTTCCTCCTCTAGACCAAGGCACCGAAGAGAACTGGCTTCAGCCAGCGTGGTCCCCTTCTCTATAGAACTTACTTACTCTTACTCCAAGCAGAACATTGAAAGTGTCACTATAGGTAATGCCCACATATATTACTATGTGTAACTCTTACATACATTATTACTATAGTAATTCACTTACAAATGTGGAACAGCAGCTCGGAGTTTAGGTCTCAAACCCAAGACCATTCCATACCTCAGGAATGTCTCCACTCTCCATAGGTTCTGGTTCCAGGTCCTCACTAATGTGCCTCCGAGAGCGGAAGCGCCGATGGGCAGCTTCCTGGTTGATCTGCCGGATGTTGTTGTCTGACTCGGAGCCCACATCACTGGATGGGGGCCATGGAAGCATGGGAAGGAGGAAAGGAGAAGGAAACAATGAAGGTTCAACCAAACCATCTACTTTGCTGCTTTCCAAACCTCGGTGAGGATAAAAACCAGGGAATCGTGGAATGGTTTGGGTTGGAAGGGACTTTAAGGTCATCTCATTCCAACCAGGGCCACCTTCCACTAGAGCTGGTTGCTCCAAGCCCCATCTAACCCGGCCTTCCCATCCAACCATGCCAGACTTCATACAGGCCATAGTTTTATCTCTCAATCTAAAGCCAATAGAACTGGATACACCTCACAAATGTTATGGAATCCCAGAATTCCAGGTTGGACAGACCTCACGGATCACCTGGTCCAACCCTTCTAAGGCAAGGCATTACTTAGACTAGATGCCCTAATACTGGGGAGTCACTACTTCCCTAGGAGATGATTCCAATGGCTGGCTGTTCTCCTGGTGAAGAAGTTCTCTCTTGGACTGAATTCCTTCCAGCCCCTTCAGATTTCCCACAATTTCCCAGAATATCGATGTGTACATGGGGCTGGGGATGCCTCAGTCATTCTTCACTGAAGCTATCCAGACTTTGGCCCTCAAGAACTAGCGCGTTTGTGTAAGTTCTACCTTCAGATCCATGGCATGGCACCAAACCCAGGATTCATCTCTTCCTGAAGAGTGTACCTTTAAAATGCTCCACAGAATTCCAAGCCAGGCTTTTCCCACTTACATCAAGCTTGGCCGATGCCACTGAGTAGTCCTGTTGTTGTGGTTAACATAGTAAGTCCTGCCCAGGTTGTCCACCTTCTCTTCCCAGCCCGGAGGGAGCGGCGGGGGTGGTAACTCCTCCTGGCGTTGAGATGCCGAGTCACTGGAATCAACCACATCCCATCCGTGCTTGGGAAAGAAGGAAAAGCAGTTAAATGATGCTTCTGCTGCTTCTGTGAGTGGAGGGATGCAGGCTCTGAACGTTCCCCAAGGAGAAGTTCTCAAGTATTTCAATATAAACCCCACAGAAACAGGGCAAACTCCTCTGCTACAGCTCTCCTTCAACCTCTAGTAAGGAGAAAGGTTAAACCTTACCTCAGAGTCATCCCTTTGATCACTGTTGTCATCCTCTTGGCCACCGTTTTTAGGCATGTAAGCCATCTTCAGCCTCAAGAAGCCCTTTACACGAGACTTGTGGCTAGGAGACAAGGGGATGCAGCTCATGCCCCGGCCCTTACATGCTGGCAAAGGGCAAACCTTAAGTAAGCCAGGGTTTAACCCACCAAGTTCTCCCCTTCCTCACCTTCTGGGTCTGAGCAGGAAGTCCTTGAAGGTGTATGGCCTTTCCATGGTGGGGTCTTCCGTCTGGAAGCAGATAAAACAATGGGACATTAAAGGATGGAGACACCTGAAGGATGTTCACACCACAGATGTGGTAGGAATGCTGGAGACGTGCAAACAACAGTGTTTCAATGAGAAGAACTCCACCAGTGCCACCACCCAGCTACGGAAGCAGCCCATGACGACCCTGCAGAAACAAACCCTTTCTTGAACAGCGCTAAAGGAGAACCCCATCCCAATTCCAGCTGCCAGGAAAACTGCACAAGTGGAGCTTTAGAGAGATACAGGACAAGCTTCACACTTGGAACCTCCCCATTGCTTAAGACACAAAAGCAAAGAGAGGAAACATCTCCCCCCGCCTCAAATCAACCAACCATCCCTCCTGCTAAAGGAATCGCATCTCTCCCAATCCCTGTCCATGGTAGGACTTTGTTGTCCACAATGTTTCTCCTTAAGCTCTAATGCAGCGCTGGGAATGCTTTAGGAACATGTAACTGGACTTCTTCTGGGAAAACTGGATATAAGAGGAGGAGATGAGCAGAAGGAGCACAAGGAAAGTGCTTACCGGGAGGTGACTGAGGGGCACATCCACCTGACCCAGGAAGTCGTCTCTGGTCTGTCAAACAAGGCACAAAGGAGTCATGAGACAGCAGAGCTGAACATCCCTCCAGCCCCAAGGAAGCAGAGGATGGGAGGGCACTGTTAGCTCAGCACCACCCAAACCCATGTCCCTGTGGAAGCGCTGAACACCGCTCGTCTTCATGTGCTTCCCCATCACCTTCTCTTGGAGGGAATCACCTCATGGGGTGGCAATCACTGAGAAGGTGACAGCAGGAGCTGGTCCATCCGTTACTACAGTCCATGCCCATTGTAGAGCCATGGAGGTGGTAGGATACAGAGAGCCCTTAAGGTCTCAAAGATCTATGTGAGCTTGAAGATGCATGCAGTGGCCTCATCACCCACATATTCCTACCACCTGGTAGAGCATAGGGATCTACACATGACACCTCCTGGCCATCACTTAGAGAAGGAAAGGAACATGAGAGATGAGCAGAGGTGGACAACCCCATGTATGAAGCTTGCCAGGAACAGGAGCACTGTCACCACTCACTTGGCAGCTATCGAGCCTACAGAGAAATAGCTCCCACCCATCTTCTCACCAACGGATGCCTGCTCACTTCCACTATGGAGTTAACTCCATAAGAGACATGGATGCAGTCACATGACAACAGGCCAACAGGACATAGTCCATGTCCTCATCCATGGCACCAGCCGCACACAAGGGGAGAAACCACTATCCAGTTTGTTAATCCATGGGATCAACACGTATGGGATGGTTCTGTCCCTGCAGCTCCCCACCCCACATGATGCTATAGTACTTATCCTGCGCTTATCTCACCTAAACAGGATGGAGTCTGTGATTTACCTGGATTGGGAATGCATTGGGAGGCCAAGGGAATGTCGTTTCAGAAGCAGAGAAGGTATGAAGGACAACAGCAGTGATGGCTTTGCTCAGCGTGTACCTGGTGAGCAATGTCCTAAAGCAGCCAAAAGCCAAGCGTGTGTCAGGGAGAAGAGTCTGGGGATGACACCCAGTGATTCCCAAAGAACCTGCTGCCTATTTGTAGTCCTGCCATGCATGGAATGCGAGGAAGTGCATCCAGCTACTCCCAGGCCAAGTTTACGTGTTCATCACAGCACAGCCTGAATTTTAACACCAAAAATCAGCTTTCCTAGGATTACAGCATCCTAACAATCCTGCTTCCCATACAAAAAGTGTGAAGTGATTCCCAAAGCACAGCCACATGTGTATCCCCATGGAACAACAGAGTGTATCTGCACTGAGGAGTCTGACACAAGCACGAAGCCTGACGGACCCAATGTATCCTGTGAGGAAAGATGCTGTGAGTACCCCACAGCCGGAAAGCTTGTAGCCAAGCAGGAATACTGCAGGAATCCCTTCAGTGCTCCCAACACCTCAGGGACTCTCCAGTTACCTGTTACATTCCCAGCATCACATCCACCTTGAACTGCTTCTGCCTAACCTTAAGTATCAGTCAGCCACCATAGATGTGGTCCTGCTCCTCATGGCACTTCCCTGCTCTCATTCCCAGGAGGAAAGCCACACTGGTAGCTGTATCCTATTCCTATAGCACATGATGAGAGGAGCAAATGCTTAGTTGGCAAGTTTCATCCTTCTCTTATGAACTGCAGCAAACCTCACTGCCTTCCCCATGTTAGACATGGAATATTAGCACCTTGTATTCCAAAGAATCCTATTCTGTGCTCTCTTCACTTCTGGAAGCTCCAAACCTGCCCTGGTTTGGCTTCAGGCACAAGTGTAAATGGGCAGCATCAACTCCAAGCAACACTGAAGTGGATGAAGTCATTCCTGGGACTGGGATGGGTTGAATGGAGAAGCTGGGGCTGCCCCATCCCTGGTTCAAGGCCAGGTTAGAGCAACCTGCTCTAGTGGAAGGTATCCCTATGGATCTGGATGAGCTTTAAGGTCCTTTCCAACCCAACCCATGGTTCTATGACCTAGATCCTTCCGTATACAGATTAAGCAAGGCCCAATCCATCAGGATACATCATTAAGTTCTAATCATTAATTCCCTTTGACAGTAACACTGGAATTTGACTTAGCATCCCCATAATGAAGTGTAATCCAACTCAGGCTTATTCCCAAGGATGTACAGCTGATCCCAAAGAGAAGAAGATGGGAAAGATGGGAATCTCCATTGCTGCGAGGCAGAGACCTAGTGCAACCTAGAGATGGTTTGGGATGGAGCCTCAGGGATGGAGTCCATCACCTCCACCTCCAGAGGACAGAGCCTTCCCCACAGTCTCCTTGGGTACACACAACTCCCTAGCACTGGTCAGGTTGGACTTGGAATCCTGGAATAGCAGAAGGTATCCCTGTTGGAACTGTATGAGCTTTAAGGTCCTTTCCAACTCAAACTACTCTGCGACACTCTGAGTTCCACATGAACCCCATTTATCCCAGTGTGCTCCTTTGCTTTCCATTCCAGCTGATCTCTTGGAGCCAATCTCTTCCAGGACAGCATTCCTAAGGGAGGGAATGAAAAGCTGAGCTGGGAGAGCCCCAAGCTGAGAGCTGCCTGTTCCCTAAACACAGCCACATCAGTTTGTTAGGGCCCTTTGTATCCCCCTGAGCACAAAGAGGCTTTTGTCAGCTCTCTCCAACAGTTGGGTGCTACATGAGAGTTTGGAAGTGGTTCCCAACACTCCAGCTCCCAGCTTCCAAACAATGGGAATGTTTGTTCTGGGCCACAGCACACACACACACTCTGTGGCCTATCCCATTCCGGGCTATAGTAGCCAAAAGCATTTGGAATGAGGCTCCCAAATAAAATCTTTCCCTATTGGACATGAGCTTAGGCTTCCTGGCGGATTTTGTCCTGCTCTATAATGGAATACATCCTGCTTGCCCCAAACTGCTCCTGTGGAAGAGAGGAGCTATGTGAAAGCTCATAAACACTTGGGAGCAGTGGTAGGATGCAGCGGGTTCCACTGCACATAAAGCAGGCTGAAGGCAGTGAATGCTGATGTTCCAGCTGACAGGAATGGCACTACCCACTCCTTCCAACACGGGGCCTAATCTGAAACCTGGTGAGGGATTTACTGCTTATTTTACCTCTTCAACCCAAATCCTTAGGGATCCGTTGTGCTTTTCTACTCCTGACATCCACTGCAGAGCTAAACAGAAGGATACGCTGGAATAACATGGAGCCAAACAGCTTTTCCCTGGGAAAGCTGCAGAGTCATGGCAGGGCCTCCCTGCAGCAGACGCGCAGCTCTCCCTGTTGCAGGCACACAAGGAGCACACGCACATCCAAGGGAGCCTCTTTTCCCAGCTGGAGACTGCAGCAGCTCCCAGCCAGTTCCATGCACGTTCCCACCACCTCCATTCCCACCGGCTCCGTTACTACCACCACTCTGTTTGCCATCTGAGATTCCAGAGTCTTTCCAGCTGATGTAAGCCTGAATCCAGCCCCGGGGGTGACATGAGGATCTCGAAATACTCCGCTGGACGTAAGCAGGAGCAGGAGCGATGTTACGGGATGCTGGAACTGGAGAGGATTCCTGCCTTGCTCCAGGGCAATGGAGAACATTCCAGCACTGACCATGGAGCGCCCACGGCCCCTCTCTACTCACATAATACTCAGCCTTGTACTTACTGTGGTGCTGGTCGGGGCAGGACCCTCCTGAGCCTGATCCTCAGCACCCCGGGTGACAAGGATGCGGAAGTGCTTCTGCTCTGGCCTGATTTTGAAGAGGCATCCCTGAGGAAGCCGCTCCTTTGGGCCGGGAGAGGTGTCAGGGCCATTTCCATGCGCTTCTGACCTAGAGCCATCATCCACAGGCTTCCCTTCTGCAGGAGAGATAGGGTGGGAAGGGCTCCTTTCCAGCCGTATCCGCGGATACCGCACCAGCCTGTCCCCTTTAGTGCCAGTAAAGCCAAAGTTGGATTCCCCTCCTGGGCCACTCATGTGGGGCTGCTGGAACTGGAGCACAAAGAGCTTCTTCCCTGCGGCCACTCCTGTATCAGGCACATGCTGCAGGGACCAGCGCCGGGCTTCGGGAATGTTATTTCCGGCCTCAGGACCAAAGGGGAGCAGAGTAACCTGAGGTACATCCACACTGGAAGCGCGATGCTGGATCCTCACACCACTGATGTTTAAAGCTGAAGCTGCCTCATCTCCTGGTGAAGCCACTGAAGCATCCTCGCTTTGCTGCTTGGGAGGAAGAGGATGGACTAGCCTGTGCTGACAGCAAACTGTTCCATTGATCCCTTGTCCCACGGCTTCCAGCAGCTGGGGAGGGGAATTTTCCAGAGTGCCCTCTGGAGAAGAAGGGTGGCTTCCCACATGGTGTTTCCAAGGAAGCGTCTCCTCAGGAGATGCCTGAGCAGATTCCATGCAGCCGTTGGCAGCCGAGCGCTGCAGGGAGATGTGCATGGAGGAGCTCCTGGTTGGCCGCGCATCCCCAGCGCTCAGCAGCTGCGGGATGAACATGGATGTGCTCCTTTGGAGGGAGCCCACGTCCCTCCCTCCGCCATCCCCTGCCGCATGCGGGCTGCTCCTCCTTGGCAAAGTGTGGAATGCCATGAAGAAATCCTCTTCTCTCTCCGGGGCCAGCACCTCAGATTCGGGGGCCGTGTTGCTTCTGGCTGAGCCAAAGTGCAAGCGGAGGCGATGGGCCATGCTTTGCCAGCGAGGGCACGACGAGACCAGCAGTGCCACCAGCTAAAAGCCAAGGGGAGAAGCGAGGGGCCCATCTGCCAAGCTGCTTGCCCCAGGAGCACTGCAGCCCTGCGAGCGCTGGATAGCACAAATAGCCCGAGTGGCCAGCAGCATTCCAGGCATGATTGGGGGAGAGCGCCCGGGCAGGCCGGCCCACGGGGTAGGATGGGGGCTGTCACGTGGGCTGCCTGCCCCGCTCCCAGCTAAGCTGCTGGGGGGGGGGTTTGTTTTTCCTGCTTGGCTCGGGATGAGGCCAGCACCTTCCCAGCTGCTGCTTTTCCATCAGGGAAGCAGCTGCCCTGGCGGCGGCGCGCTCGGCACCGCTCGAAACCCAAGCCCCCCGGTGCTCAGCGACACCCAAACCCCTTCGGTTCCATGCTAAACTTGAGCCTTTCCAGGCAGCTACGCAGGCAGATGAGGAAAAGTGCCTCCGAGCTCCATGTTTCGGGATTAGGAGAGCAGGAATAAATAGAGCAGGGCTCTGCTTTCAATTTGCGCTGCACTCCCGACGTGCTGAAGCCACGAGCGTCTTGCCTTTAAACAGCCACAACAGCCTTGAATCCCACAGAATTCCAGCAAAGAGCGTGCTGGGATGCACAGCCAAGCTTCCTCACGCAATCATCACAACGGAACAGGCCAGATGGCAGGGGAAGAAGGGTCTTTTCCAGGTTCCCCAGGGAAGTGCAGAGATGGGTGCTGCACGCTGGGCTGCTCTCGTTTGTCTTTAACACCGTGCAGAAACTCTGCCCGCTCCTGGCCTAGATCCAGGGGGGAATTCAGGGCGGGAAGCAGGGCTGCGACAGCCAGCATGCAACAAGCACCAGCCCTCCACCAGCTCAGTGCTCCGAGGGGGGCTTCACTGCAGTCACGCAGGTTGAGGCTCACCCTCTGTGGCCCCATTCCAGGCTCCCTTTGGAAGCAGCCGGTTTTCCAACGCCAGCAGAGAAATGGGAGCCCAAAGCTCCATGGAGCTGCCAAGAGCCAGCACAATTCCCTATTGTGTGAGGTGGATTATGGGTCAGCAAGAAGAGAAGCATGACTGGCTTCCCCACAGCAACAGCACTGGGGTATTCCCTTCCAGAAGCACAGGTGCTGGGAGTAGTTTCTCCTATTTTCCAGACAAATCCAAGGACACAGACCCTCTGGCATCACATAATCTCTATTTGAGCATGCAGATGGACGGCAAAGGCTGAGGGTGATTGTTTCTTTGGGAATGGGAAGAAGAACCAACGTTCTTGGGCTGAAAACCACACCAAGCATTGACAATGAGTATTCCAGAGCCAGCCACCACTATGGGGTATATATAACCTGCCAGTACTACTTACTCCATGTATACCTGCGCGTAAACCTTATGTAGTTAATCACAGCACAAGCAAGAAGCAGGATGATGTTGGGAGACTTCCCCACAAGAACTCCTACATCATACAGTGAAGTCCAAGGCTGAACCCCCCACCAATGTGCATGGCAGAGAGCTGAAACCATTAACAGAGAGTGTTGTCATCACCTTCAACCTCCATGAGCTCTGGCAAGCACATCCCAAAAAAGGGATGCAGAAGGATTAGGTGGGACCAGGAGACACTGAAGGGATGAGGGAGCTCCTTACTAAGTGACTATAAAGGTTGGGGCTTGCTTGGAGTTAAGTCCCAGGACGAACATGATGAGGTTTCCACCTCAGACCAGTTGGGTTAATGGTGGTTCATGTCTATCAGGCCCCAGACAGATGCTTTTCATACTCCCACCTGCATTTCTTCCCTTACAGACTCAACCCACAGCCCCAGTGCCACTTTTAGATGTTCTGCTCTCACCAGATCCATGGGATGAACAAAAGCCAGCAGGACAAGCACTCACCAGCCTGTTTTCATCAAACACCTCGAACAGGAGCCGATGGTTGGTTGGATTCACCTGTGAGGACACAGAAACAGGGTCAGGATGTTCTAACAGGGCTTTCACTTTAAGCAAGAGTAAAATGAAGCTCCACAAAGGCCTATTTTGACCTTTTGAGCAAGTAAAAGGCCAAGAGAAATGCTTTTCCCATCTTCCCTCTCTCCATTTGTGTTTTATTAGTTCCTGCCATGCTAATTCCACAGAGCTCTTGGAACTAACTCTCATTATTTGCCATGGCATTAACATTTCCAAGGCCCAGCAAACATGCTCTGCTAAAAACACATTGCCCAGTGAAAGGAATGTGGCATTTGGCAGATGAATTAACCCTACATAAGAGGAACGGCCCATTTCTGATGCTGATTTCTGCAGGAACAGGAGAGCAATGGCATCAGGACAAGCATCTTTAATGTACGTAATAAGGAATCGGATTCATGACCGTTGTATTAATGAGGGCAAAAGAAAAGGCAACTTACTCGGAAGTAAAATTCTTCATTCCATTTTGGATTCAGTGTCTGCAAAGAGAAACCAACACATTTATATACTCTAATGCCTTTAGACTTGCTCCAAGTGATGACTCCTTAGGGAAAAAAGGGAGAGAAAAGCGTGACATGAAGAATCAGGGGGGGAAATTGCCATTAAGTTAGTGAGAAACTCTCTACTGAGTAAACCAAATGTAGGAGGCCACTTGAGTCAGCGGAGCCCAAAATAGCTGTTCAGTATAAATAGGATTCTCTGAGTAAAAGGCACATCCCTGAGAAGTGACACAAAGCAAACCTGAAGACTTTGGGGCCCTTTAAAGCCACATGAAAGGGGGAAAAACCCCAGGACAAGGTTAGGACAAGAAGGACATGTTTATACTGTAAATGGACAAGGAAAGAGAAGGAAAGGAAAGGTTAGTTCCTCTTCCTTATCTCCTATGGAAGGTATTAATAACCTGACTCAAACCTGAAGCTCGATTGCAATCTGCAGGGAGCTGAGGCATGAAATGATACCTTGATAAAACAAAGAGATTACAGGTCCCAAGAGTAATGGGGCAATTCAAACCTGGGGCAGTTTAAAACCAACTCTGCTATGGCGCATCTGGTCCCATGCCAAACCCTTCCCTCATCCTTTGGCAGAGCTGACAGCACACATTGGCTCTGGGGTGTTAGAGCAGCAAGGGAAAGCTTTGGCTCTTACCTGAGCATCCCGACGTGGCCACAAGGCATTCCTCATGCCCAGGATGCTGCTTTAAAGTGAATCTCAGCCCAACCTATGGAGTTCACTGACACACTGTTACCCAAAGACTGCCATTCAATCCCTTTGGCTGCAAGGAAGCACTCCATATGGATGGATACCCATCAGAGAGCTGTGCTAGTGATGGAAAAGGAGAGGAAAAGGGGAGAGTGCAGCTCCTCCTGCCTTCTGGAAGGCACTTCCATGAGGCCTGAACCCATTCCTCTCTGCCAGCACATTAAAATGAAGCAGAACAACATCAATCCTCTTGGAGCCCTGATACTGACACTAAGTGTGGTGTTACGTTATAGGATGCTTTTTACCTCTCCTATTCCCAAAGCAAGGGATAAAAAGGAGTTCTACACCTACCTTCTTGATAGTTTTAGTCTGCACAAGAGCGAGCTCTCTGTTCTCATCTGCTACATACAGGGAAAGCTTCACGTACGGGTCACTGCAAGAGAAAAGGTGGTGGTCAATGGGATGTTGTTTCCCAGCCATGTGTAATGACATTGAACTGGCCACAACTGCAGCAGGAAGGGATTCATGGAATGAGCCCCTGGAGAAAAGGGAACAGCACTTGGAGAAGCGCTTCCAATTGGATTGAACAGGATCAAGCTGTGTGCTGTGGCTGACCCTTAACCCACAGCCACCTCCCCAGTGCACACAGGGGACAGCCTGGTTATGCCGTGAGTAACACAGGAGCTTACACCCAGGAGGAAACAAGCTACAAAGGCTTCCTGGATGGCTGATGGAGAAGCCACGCAGTGTGAGTCAGGCCCCTGGGGCCAAGAGGGTGTCCGCTGCAAGGGATGGATGGACCCAACCTCCCTATAGTGGCACAAGGAGTCATTTTACAACACCCTCTGTAGCTCCACAAGGGTCTCACTGCTACAAGTGCCCCCCCAAAACCAGCCTGAATAGGCCTCATAACATGCACCAACATCATAAACCACAAGTGAACGCGAAGAGAGTTTAGGCCGTGGAATCCTGAGGGGTCTGAAGACCTCTTTTTCCTTTGGGAATCTGGTGGAGGACACCAGAAAGCACAGCCTTAACCCCTGGCAATGAACAAGAACAGGGATTTCAACACAAAGCACCCTTTAAACCCACTTTGTTCCAGTGCTGGGGCCCTCCCCTGCTCTATTTGTACCTTCCAAGCTGAAGCCACCCCCCTAGGATGATGCTTGCTGGCACTCGCGATGCAGGAACGTGCTGAGCTTGTCACAGCATGGCACACATCCCCCTGCAGAGAGCCTTGTTCCATAGGAAATCCCACACTGACTGTTCCTGTGCCATTCCCTCTGTGTTATCCCACGTCCATGGAAAGCCCCAGCAGCAGCTCTGCCTCCAACAATCCTTAAGGCAGAGCAGACTTTTCCCACGTCCAGTACTTTCCGTGGCCTTGATGGAAGCTTACCTGGATACCGGGCACTGGGACCCAAGCCCAAACCTCCCCATGCTCTCCTTAGTGCCCCACGATGGGGATAGCAGCCCCTAAGGAACCCGCCTCCCTTTATCCCTGAGTTATAGGAAGCTGGATCATGGAATCCCAGCCTGGTTTGGGTGGGAAGGGATTAAACCTCCTCCAGCTCCAGACTAAGGAATCCCAGGGATTTATGGATCCAAAGAGATGATGGAAACAAATCCCGATGAATAAGGTTAGAATGGGACGCTTGAAAACAGTTGCATGAAGAGTAACAACATGCTGGTATAAGAAGTCACTATCACTTATAGTCCAACAGCTGCCTTCCCTGGCAGAATACCCTCATTCCTCCTTTAAATACCTCCATTTCTCCTTTAAATACCCCAATTTCTCCTTTAAACACCCCCATTTCTCCTTTAAACACCTCATTTTGTCCGTTTCTGACCCATTTCCCCCCTTTTGTTACACTGAGGCCCACAGAGCAGCTCACCCAGGCCCACACGCGGGGCTGGGTCTCCCCCTTCAGCACCTCCCATGTGTTACAGCCCCGCTCAGCACCATCCTGAGCCCTCCATGATTCCCCGCACCCCATTCCCGTGCTCCCGGTCTGATTCCTGCCATGATTCTCCTCACGCCTCCTCCTGCTTCCCCCCCCATGATGGCGGCAGGGCCCAGCCCGCAGGGACCCCAACATGGCGCCGCCGGGCCCAGCCCTGCGGGGCACCCGGATCTCCCCGGTTCCTCAGGGCCGTGGTCGTGGCCCCTCCGCGGGGAGGCGGGGCCCGGGCCGGGCTCTGAGGCACCCAGGGTCCCGCTGGGGCTGTGGAACAGCGGCAAGAGCCGAAGGGATCCGGTGCAAACGGGGCCTTCCCCCCCATTGGGCGCCATTCCCGGCAGCGAACGGCTCGGAGACGGGTCCCAGCTCCCCTGCGGCACCTGAGAGCCGAGCCCTCGGTCCTGTCCCCACACAAACCAGCCCCACGCACGGAGCACGTCCTGTCCTCGCTGCTGCTCTTCACAGCGACAGCAGCAGCGTCCTGGGGTCTGCGGCCGGGAGCACAGCACCCGAGGGAGCTGCACTGGGATGGCAGCCACAGCACCCACAACAGCACCCACAGCAGCCACAGCATTCACAGCGGCCACAACAGCACCCACAGCAGCCACAGCATTCACAGCGGCCACAGCATTCACAGCACCCACAACAGCACCCACAGCATCCACAGCACCCACAACAGCAACCACAGCAGCCACAGCATTCACAGCACCCACAGCATTCACAGCACCCACAACAGCACCCACAGCAACCACGGCATCCACGGCACCCAAAGCACCCACAGCACCCACAGCATCCACAGCACCCTCAGCAGCATCCACAGCAGCATCCACAGCAACCACAGCACCCACAGCACCCACAGCATCCACAGCAGCACCCACAGCACCCACGGCATCCACAGCAGCATCCACAGCATCCACAGCCCCACAGCACCCACGGCATCCACAGCAGCACCCACAGCATCCACAGCAGCATCCACAGCACGCACAGCATCCACAGCAGCACCCACAGCATCCACAGCAGCACCCACAGCATCCAGAGCACCCACAGCAGCATCCATAGCAGCATCCACAGCAGTATCCACAGCACCCACAGCATCCACAGCACCCACAGCATCCACAGCAGCAGCCACGGCACCCACAGCATCCACAGCAGCAGCCACGGCACCCACAGCATCCACAGCATCCACAGCACCCATGGCATCCACGGCAGCAGCCACAGCACCCACAGCAGCCACAGCACCCACAGCAGCATCCAGAGCACCCACAGCAGCATCCACAGCAGCCACAGCATCCACAGCAGCACCCACAACATCACCCATGTCACCCACATCCCACCTAGGATGGCTTCATGTGAGCCAGGGCAGGGAAAACTGGGCAGGAAGCAGCGCCTTTCCCTCACTCCTCAGCCCCGCCTTCAGGACCCCTTGCACCCGGGTACCAGGGTGCTCCTTGGGTGCAGCAGGGCTGAGCCCCTCCTGTCACCCCATCCCCAGGTCACCCATGGTGAGTCCATTGCAAGCCCAACAAATCCCTTGGGAGCAGGAGGGGGTTTCCCAGCTGCCAGCCCAGCCCAGAGCCCACCACTTCCCTGCTCCTCAGTGGGGTTCTGATCCCTATGGGATGGGCACTGTGCTGGACACGCTCTGCCCTCAGCACCATGTACAGCCGAGGGCTGCCCTGTGCACCCCAACCCCATAGGAACCTACTCCTTAGCTCCATTTACAGTGGCTGAAACCCCTGCCCTGAGCATCCGTATCTGTCCAAATGGGGTAAAACCCTGCTGATTTGGGTCAAAGATATAAAGGACCCATTCCTATCCCCTGGTAAGCCATGGAAAGGAGGAGGCTGGTATGGGAGCTGAGGACATCACTTGAGACCTCACTTGGAGCTTTATGTGCAGTTCTGGGGTCCTCAACATCAAAAGGACATGGAGCTGTTGGAACAAGTCCAGAGGAG
>NDXB01019482.1:352-15235 GCA_002631895.1 Agapornis roseicollis
AAAAAAAAAAAAAAAAAAAAAAACCTCGAGGTGAACAACTTGAGATTAACAATTTCCATTTAAAGATCCAAACCTTTACAGGTATTTAGAAGCTGTAGCTCTGGAAGGAGTGGAGATACAACCATCACCATAAATCTACCCTTTAGATTTGTAGTCACTCAACATATTTAATATTCTGAACCTACTTAACTTGACAATCTAAAATTATAACTCTCATAGTTTCTTCCTGCTAATGAATTTTGATTTCACATGTGCTAGACTCTAGTACTGCAGGAAAAAATTAAGGAACCAGAAGCAACTGATTGAAAATTTAAAAATTGATGTTTTTTTGAAATATTAAGTTTGCAGTGATCTTTCAAAACTCTGCATTTCTACCAAACTCCAGTAAGAAATTAAAAACTCTTCACAGTTATACCATTAAAGTTGTCTCAGGTATTTAAAATTATTTGTTTAAGAAATGGAGCCCATTTTTATATTTAGAAAATGCCTCAGTTAAGTATGTGCCTTGCAGCTTTTTACTATTCAAATTATTGAGTGATTCATCCAATTATGCCATCATTCACTTGTATGCCTGCCTACGTATCCAGTGCATACAGAAACTAAAATACAGTAATTCTAGGTTTGTTAAAGTGTTGGTCTGCTTAATATTGCTGTGTCTCTTACAGATAATTAGGTACAGATAGTCATTTAATGGGTCTTCTAATTTTGAAACACACAATAATATAGGCAGGTGTGCATATATGTATACTAGTGCTTCTACTGCGCCACAACATAATCAAATATATAGAAAATATCTGAAACTTCAGTTTATTTTTCAAACTCAGCTTTTTATCTGAACCCTGGAATTGTGCTTAGCAAAGTTCCTGACTGACCAGGAAACTGAAGTACAGTTTTATTCCCTACCCGACAGATTTTATATTAAACTTCATTTTCTTATTTCAACACCAAACAATTGACTGTGCATGCATGTGAACATTTGCTACTCAAATGCTTGTGAAAAGCTCAGTTTCTGGCTCATTTAAGTCCCTGAGGCACTGGCCAAGAGATCTAAGGAGTTCTGTACAAATACATAATTTATTTTATCTGCCCAGAATGAACCCCCTGGCCTCCTCTGTGATAGTGATGGCGTTTGTCATCACTCCAAAATTCACAAGCATCATTAATTATATACACACACAGTACTCTTTGCAAAGTATTCACATAGAATCATAGAATGGTTTGAGTTGGAAGGAAATGACCTTTAAGGTCCCTTCCAATCCTTCTGCCATGGGCAGGGTCACCTTTCTCTAAACCAGGTTGCTCAAAGCCCCATACAACCTGGCCTTGAACACTGCTAGGGATGGGGCAGCCACAGCTTCTCTGTGCCAATGCCTCACCATCCTCACAGTAAAGAACTTCTTCCTAATATCTAATCTCAACCTCCCTTCTTTTAGTTTAAAGCTATTCCTTTTTGTCCTATCCATATATGCCCTTGTAAAAAGTCCCTCTCTGGTCTTCTTGTAGGCCCTCTTTAGGTACTGGGAGGCTCCCCCAGGTTCTCCCCAGAACCTTCTCTTCTTTGGGTCCCATTATTGACCCCTGAGGAACACCATTCCTCACTAATCGCCATCTGGACGCTTGGACATCAAACCATTGACCACAACTGTTTGAGTGTGACCATACAGCCAATTTCTTATTCACCGAGCAGCCCATCAGTCAGATCCACATCTCTCATATCCTTGTCTGTCTCATTTTATTAGCTGCACAATGCCAGGCCTCCTGGCACTAGGGATTAGGAAACATTTAACTGATGGATTGCTGGGTCCAACCTATATATATGCTCATCCACAGTTCATAATTCTGCCAAACTGGATTTTCTCGTGTAATCAGTGAATAAACCACTGTGAATGCATAAATCATTTAATATTGTGAAATGATTCCCCACAGAAAAGAAAGTTGTAATCCAGAAGCAAAGATAGAACAGTGTTCTGTTTCTGGCTAGTGTAGAGTTAATTTTCTTCACAGTAGTTGGTATGGGGCTATGGTTTGGATTTGTGCTGAAACAGTGTTGATAATTCAGGAATGTTTTAGTTACTGCTGGGCAGTGATTGCAGAGAGTCAATGCCTTTTGTACTCCCCACAACCCCTTACCAGAAAGCAGCCTGGGGGCACACATGGAGTTGGGAAGGGACACAGCCAGGGCAGCTGACACCAGCTGTCCCAAGGGATATCCCCACATCATAAAGCATCATGCTCAGCATGTAAGGCTGGGGAAGAAGAAGGAAGGAGGGGACATTCAGAGTGATGGCATTTGTGTTCCCAAGTAATCATTAGGTGCAATGGAGCCCTGCTGTACTGGAGATGGTTGAATATCTACCTGACCATGGAAAGTGGTGAATGAATTCCTTGGTTTGCTTTGCTTGCGTGTGATGCTTTTGCTTTATCTATTGAACTGCCTTTACCTCAATCCATGAGTTTTCTCATTCTTATTCTTCCAATTCTCTCTCCCTTCCCACTGGGGTGTGTGAAAGAGCAGCTGTGTTGGGCTTAGTTGCCAGCTGTGGTTAAACCATGATGAACAGAAAGAGCCAGAAATGAAACAAGGAATACTAGAAAAGGTTGAAGTATCCTTGAACAGAGTGCAAGAAAGCTTCAGATTTCTTCCCTGACATCCTGCTTGTATTCCTCAAGTCAGGGTACTTCAGACCAGTTAAAAAATTCTCAGCTCTGATTATGAAACTAGGGGTCAGCGAGGGTATTCCCAGCAGGTGTCTCTGCTTTTACTGTAACAATATTTTGACACAGCTCTGCAAGGATGACAAACCTGCCTGGTATCCCTGAAGTACTTAAAAAAGAGATACAAGACCATTCAAAAGACCAGAGCTGTCCATCCCTTGTCCTGTTAAAGGCTGGATCAAATCGCTGTTAACTGCGAGGGTACAGGTAGAAAGCATCTACGGAGAAAAAAGGAAAAAGAAAGTAACAGTTTCCAGAGCAGCTTCTACTCAGATTTGAATAATCATTATCACACAAGACTGAATTCCCTCAGGCTGGGTATGATGAGAGTTTGTAAGCAAGCTATTCACAGTAAGCAGCAGCTACGCATGTCTAAACTGCATTTCCCTGTAAGGCATTTAGCCATACTTTCAACTAAATAACATAAAATAACACTTCTGCAGGTAGTATTGTTCTGAATTTGTTGCTCAGCTAGTCAGATATTTCCTCTGAGCACTATGTTTAAGTTTCAGATACCCTGACATACAAAACACAGGAAGAATTATCAATCTTTCTTTATGCTTAAAAGCATATTAAAAGAGTTAAGTATTTGATAGTGTTCATTGATAGATTTATCATATTCTTTTCAGAAGGTCCTGAAATTACAGTAAAAGTTGCAGTCATAATGTCTTGAATGGTTAATGCAGCTTTTTCATTAGTTTGCTCTGACATGGAACACTCCATTGGTGTGCTTATAGCAGCACAAAACCAGCCAAGATAAATGAAGGGCTGTCTCATTGCCATTGCTTAAAAACAAATTATCACTAGGGATTTTCTATTTTCATTATTTGTGTTCAACATAGATAAAGTCATTATCTTCAACACATGCACTAAACTACATTCACAAAAGGTTAAAAAGAGGCATTCACAAAAGAGCATCTTTTATAATTCAAGACACTTGTTCACATACAAAGCTGTAGGAACAGGGACTAATTCAATTTACCCTTAGTGAGGTGAATAGCCCTTGTTCTGTGCCCAGATGGCAAGTAATGGTAAGTAAATTTCTTATTATTTAAGAATTATGATCTAAAGTAGAAACACCTGTGGCCACGTTAAGTACTTATACATAAAGAAATCGGGTGTTGCTAGTTTGATTCTGCCCTCTGCTTCTCTGGTTCAGGAAATGCTATGAATAATGACATCTACTAATGATAAAATTCAGGTTCCTGCAGCCTAAGTGTACTGTTCTAATTTACTCTATAAAGTCCAGTAGCCCTGCAAAACATTCAACTATTCATCTATCAGAATAACAAAACCAGAAGCAAGCTGAACAGTTTTCATTAAAAGAAACTTGGATAAAAAGATTTTGTTCTGAAAGGAGGCAGGGAGTCAGTGCTCTCCCATGAGGCTTGTTTTCATGATTTTTTTTAAAAAAACTGAATTCACAATGCTCCCATTTTCTATTTTTTCCTGAAAAACACTTTAGAGCTCCTGAATTTGAGCAACTGAAATAAAAATTAATTAACCATCGCACTAAAGTGAGATTATTGGGCTTTATAAATTCTTTCCTTTGGGATAGAGGCTGGTATTAAAAAAAAAAATTAAAGAAAGAAACCCTAACTCCACAGTGGCACTGTATTAAACTACTTATCAAAAGTTTTATAGGGAGGAAAGAAACAATAATGTTATATGAAACTCATGGGTACAATTTATTCATTTCATGGAAAAGGAAGAAAAAAAAGCAGCAGCTGGGTCATATGCAAGAGGCTTTGTTCTCTCTGTGATGTCATTCAGAGGTTTTTCAAATGGAATGAGTTGAATTATTTCAGGGTAAAATGCACAGATCTTGTACACTGGAGTTATTCATCTGTATTTCTGTCTTGTTTGTACTCTCAGAGACATCATCCATGCATAGTCTACAAGGTAATAGCAACAACTGTGACCAACTAGCCTCCAGCAGAGCACAGGCCACAGGATTTCCCTGAATTAATTCATCATATGATGAAACACTGACAAAACACACATTCGAATCCAGGTCCTAGTGCATAACTGGAAAAAGCATCCATGCACCACTGATGATCCATCTGTGCATTCCTGTATGTAGGTACCCACCATGCTCAGAAAGCCTGACAATTCAGCTGCCATCCCAGCTTTACTCAGCCGTGCTCAGAAAAACTGGAAACTCCTTAGGACTGGAATCATCTCTGTGGCTCCAGTCACAGTCCCAGTTCAGTCTACAAACAGTATATACATCTGAACAGCCTCAGATCTTCATATGTTCTCTTATATATTACCTAGAAGAGAGCAGGGCACATAACGACTAGCTCAAGTGTTCTTACTGTGCTGAGCTGGACAGATTACCTCTTACTTCCACCAAGAATGCAAACTTGATGCTTGAATGATCTTAAGACCGTCTCAAGCAGTTTTAAAATACTCTGGAACTCAGTTTTCCTGAATTTATTTTCCTGAACTTTGAGAAGCACAAACAATAATTCATTATTTGATAAATACTAATAACTCTAAGCCATAGAAGGGAAAAAAAAAAAAACTGGTGCAAGGTGCTTTTTCAATGTATAAAGATATAAATCAAAGCGCAGGTGGGATCTGGGTACATATTTCCATAGAATGGCATGGCAGAAGCTAACTTTTTTCACCATCAGAGGTGTAATAGAGTAAAAAAGTTCAAAAACTGCAGTCTGACTCTGAGGGAGATTCTAAATCTATCACAACAAATGTCAGAAAGATTTTTTTACTCCAAACAAACCTAGTTGGTAAGATCCATGCAGTGTATTGAAAGTTCATCCTACTGCCACATATCAAACCTAAGAATTGCCAACAAGACAGAGCAATTAAACAAACTCAATAAAAGTATACTCAAGCACTCCATGTACTCAACTGCCATAAGACTTATGTTCTTTTTATCAATATAATTTTAAAGTGACAACTCAGCATATAAAGGAAACAGGATGTGAGATCCTGCAACCCAATGGCATTCAGATGTCTGAAATTGTAGCAATCTGCAGTGATGTCTGGCACAAACCACAAGACAGAAGTTGGGCTGGAGCTAGATACAAGGTAAGGATGACGAAGTATTGAGCTGACACATTAACTGCACTGTAATGAAAACAAAATGGATCATACAATAAAACAGGAAACTGCTAATTGACCATTGTAATGTAAGTGACATTAAGAAGGCAAACTTCTGAAATTTGGTCTAAATGATTGCATAGTACCTCGTCATCTCTCAGAAAGAAGCTTGATTCCTGATCCATCTCCAAAGCTGCGAATATGGGTTCACTCAGCAGATACAACACAGAGATCAACAAAAGAAAGTAATGGTACTCCACATCTGGTACTGAGCCCATTGCGAACAAAAGGGCCATGTCTTCCCTTCACATCAATGGCAAAGCTCTTGCTGAATTCTGTGGGAGTAAAGCCTAGAATGAAGCCAAAGCTCTGTAGCCCATTTAGTCTTATCATCTGCCCTACACCTGCTATGGCACAAGCAGCAGCCAATAGCTGCCTAATAATTAGTTTGCCACAGCTTCTTTGATAAATTGCAAAGATAACAGTCCCCTTTCTCAGATCCATAGCAGTCAACAGTGTAGAGGGAAAAACTGGGTTCTGCACTGCTTCCTAATTACCTTGAGAGTCTGCCAACTCATTTCCCTGCACCATATATGATCATGTTGGCTTTTCAAGCTCCACTGAAGTACTCATGACATTGAAATAGTGATGAACGCCAAATGCCAAAAATTGGTTTGCATTATTTCCGCGCGGGGGGGGGGGGGGAGAAAAAAGAAAAGAGAAAAAAAAAAAAAAAAAAAAAAAAAAAAAAAAAAAAAAAAAAAAAAAAAAAAAAAAAAAAAAAAAAAAAAAAAAAAAAAAAGCAAAGAAAAAGCACCCAGGGCTTCACTTTTCACTTTCTAGCTCAGAAGCTGCCTGNGGGGGGGAAGGAAGAAGGGGAGAACAATTAAAAAAAAAACAAATAACCAAAAAACAGCAAAATGCCAAACTCAAAACAACAAGAAAAAATGATACCAACAACGAAACAGGGTCCTTAACACACAACAGAGATGCAACTCAATTTACATCTATACTGTTCAGTAAAACAAAATGGCAAGTGCTGAGTCCAGCAAAAACTGCCATGTCTAAAAAACAGGAAACAGCCCCATGACTTAAGTACTCAATCAGTGAACTTTGCCTCAAATATACACTGATTTCAGAACTGACTTAGCACTTTTGGACAGCAGTGAATTAGCTCAAAATGGGCATGTTTCTGTCATGTTACAATGAACAATTTGGATATGAATGTGGCTAAGTCAGTCCTCTCCTTCCCTCTTCTTCCCATTTTTTTATCTTATCTCAATATTCTGCCTACCCAAGCCTGTTTCTAGTTTGGATCTCCTTGTTCAAGTCAATCCATTTCATCCAACACCAATTCCCATCTCATGCCTTGATATATCCCAGTCTTCATGCCTTTGTCTGTGTTTTGAGTTTGTCAGCTCCCTGCTCTGGCTGCCAAGAGCCAGCAGGAGGCACAGAGGCAGCAACTTTCATAGGGGAGTTGGGTTCTTCTTCTCTGAAACTGACAATTTAACCTCAGCTGGACATTACTTTCACAGGCAAAGCTCTGCTGAGATATCTTCTCTATCTCACTGGGACATTCTCACCTTCAGGGACTTAGCTGATTTAGATTTAATAATCTCAAACACAAATTCAGCCAAATATTCTCCTCAGTTCCAAGCTACAAAGTCCTTTACCAAAATTTTGCTAGAACTACCAACAAAATGGGTATTAGATTTTATTTATTTTTTTTTTAGGTTTATTGAAGTTTACCTATGAGCATCGTGATTAATTCTGTTCTTAATCCCATTCTGGAAATGACACAAGTAGTGCCTGTGTATATTTTCCAAAAACTTACCCTGAAGAGCACCACTCACTTAAAATAAACTCATCAAGGAGAAAATGGAAACATCAGAAATAAACAATTCAGGGAAACACAATTTAACTTAGATTTAAAGAAATCACACATCTCTGAAGGTACATATATTTTTCCTGATGTAGGTGGTACACTGTTTACCAAGAAGATTCTTAACCAATTTCTTTTTATTTTTTTGTTCATTCCACTTGTTTGCATTTCAACTTAAGTACAACTTGGATACATTCACTTAGATACCTGCACTACTCTGTGGTACTTATAACCTTACCTTTTTAAAAATGTAACAGAGAACATACATTGCTAACTACTTAAATCTATAATGTCACAGCCTCTGCAAAACTGCTTCACCCTCATTATTCAGACTGCGCTCCTCAGGCAGCATTCCTCTGCCTAACTTAATCAGAATTTAGCTTGGTTCTCAAAATGTAGAATCCTATTGTTACATGTGTTCTTTCTGAGTCATACAGATCAAATGGAGGTAATCTTAGTTCAGAGACTATCATACTAAGTGAAATCTGAATAATCTGGCAAGATCTAAAAATGAACTCACACTTCATTGAAAAGCCTTCGAATATATCATGTTATATAACTCTTGTATTTGAAAGTCTGTTACAGTGACAAGTTACATGTCCAACCTCTAACCTCAGGTGGCATTTTAAAGGGCTGTGAAACTGCATTTTGCATCGATCCTTTGCTTTTCCAGCTCATCCCACACAGTCCTCCTTTTACTAAAACTAATAGCATTGAACTGTAAAGTTCAATTTCACCTTTTCTCATCTCTGACCTCCTTTGCAAGAAAACACATTTTTATCTTTATGTTAAGATATGGCCAATAACTTCAGTTGCTGCCATGTAACTTGAATGTGGATGGAATTGGAATCACTCCTGGAGGAAAAAAAAAATAAAAATTCCTAAAGCGTAAGAACCATTCAGATGGGGGAAAAAAGCAGACAAATCTTTGCATAATTAAGCAGGCACAGGTGTCTTTTTTCCTTGTGTAGATACAGGAAGAATAGGAGTTTATCAAGAACTTCGCAGTAAAGTATTGAGAAGCCTGAATTTTAAAACAAAACGTTTAGAATTTTGTATTTTGAAAAGACCCTAATCAACTGCCTTTTCTCCTCTTTCACATATTACCTAATGTTAAGGATCTTCTTTCTTAATCAGCTTGCACTGGGATATAAAGATGTCTCAGCACATCCATCTTTAAATATAGAAGAGAGTTTTGTGAAATAGCTGAAGTGCCTATCTGTAGGATAACTACTTAGTATATCACAGAGCTATGCAAAAGGACATACAGCAAATTAAAAAGGAACATTCCCAAGTCAAACTATCCCTCTAGCTATGTTCTTCGACTACTAGAAAAGTCTTACCATCTAAAATGTCTCTACAGCAGTCAGAGTTCAGTGCCTTTTGTCCAGTCTACCTTGAAATGAAACCCAGAAGATTCCCCTCCTGTCAGTAACAGCCTTCTATGTATTTGAAGGTCATTGACATGTTCTGTCTTCCCTTTGCAGAACAATTTTATTTGTGCAACATGCAATAAGATACTCTGTTTTAATGAGAGTAATTGGCTTGCAGAGTAAGATGACTAACTCTTGTTCTCCTCACCATTTTCATTTAATATATAGGCTCAATATGACATTCAGTAGATTCATCCTCTTTGTCCTTGATTTTAGGTCCTGTCTGTGTCATCAGTGTTCATACTTACCTCAGGACTTTATGCATACAACACCAACAAGACCAGTTACAGTTCACTTTGTTAAGCCAGCAAAGCAACACAGAAGGACTGGCAAGAAGAAAAAAAATGAATGAACCTAAACTCCAAGAGGTGTACTTAGGTATTCTCTACAAAGGGAAAAAACCTGCATCCTTTATTACTGTATTCTTGTTTTGTATTGTTACAAGGGCATCTCAGTCTCTCTCACTTACATATACATATACAAACACCACAGACCCTCCTTTTCTTGCAAGTGAAGTTACTGATTTCTGCTGCATCCTCCCCCACCCCAAGATGAGCTTGACACCAGAGCCATTCTATTATTTCATTGAATTTTGAATTACAACTCATCAGCTAAGACATACAAGTAATTTCAGAAAACACATAACAGGATATCATTTTTACTCCCTGAAGTACATCACTGTTTTAATCTACAGCTGTAATTGACTCTACTTTTGAAGGAGGTGATAAAACATTCAGAGAGTTGCTGCACTATCAAACAGACCTGCCAGTATGCAAAGGAGATAGCACAGCCAATGGGTGAGAAAATGATTACAAACACAGCAGAATGATGCTTTGCCACATCAATCTGTAATTTTATTTTATGTTATCTATTAATCTCTGAACTGTATATTTCGAAACATGCCCAAGCAAATTGTACCCCTGGCTATTCCTGTAGAAACTTTCTCTAAAGTCACAGCCAACACAGCAGTATGCAATACATTTTTTTACTGTAACTCTATGATGGGCAAAATTTGATACCAAAAAAGATAGCAACATAAGTGGGTGTGTTATCAGGGCTAATATTGTTTCCTGGTGTGGAAGATAAGGATGCACAGTTTCTATCCTTTTTCAGCAACCAAGCATCATGTTTGGTGACAGCAAACATAAAAATCCTTTAAAGATATAAACTACTTCCAAGGCTTAAAGTTGTAGTGAAGGTCAAAAGCAACAGTGACTCAGTCACTGCCATCTGAATTCAAACAGAGGTACTTTTACCACTCACTCAAAAACAGTGAGTTTTTGTAACAACCAGCAAAGACGATTGGGGTGGGACAGGAGTGAGAAATAGAGAAATGAACTGAATGTTCTCTAATCCTACCTAATCCATAATTGTGTCAGCTTCTGAAATGGGATGTCTCTACTTGCTTCAGCACTTGCTAGACTAGGAGCCTGCCCTTTACATCACAGCCATAGAGCATAGCTTGCTAACCTTTATGTTCATGTTTTTCATGGATCATTTGAAAAGCACTCAAAAATTAGCAATCATTTCAGCAGCTTGGAAAGAACTCAGCACTTCTTAAACATTTTTATTCTGTGAAGCAAAGATTAATTCCTTCAATGAGGAAAACAACATGCCACAGGAAGATCTAATTGAAATAATATTTCCTACTGAATGCCACCAATATCCAGAATCTCGTTTACATATACTAAATCGATTTCATGGAGAAACAATAGGACCATACTGGTCATGCAGGCTTCAGCAACTCACTGTCGGCATTTTAAAAAAAGCTGAGAATGTATGTACAGCTGAAAGAAAGGTATTTATGTTTATACTTACATGCTTTCATGGCCATCAACTCACCAAAATATTTGAGACTTCCACCAACAGGCTCCATTTTGCTTTCCTTCCAACAAATGGGTACTTTGAGTTTTATCTACAGGGAACTGAATCATAGTACAGTAACTGGTTTAATTATTTATTACTTAATAAAGTAACAGGTTTAATTTCTCTGTTTGAAAATCTCTTCAATTTCTCCACAGTGCCAATTTCTATCTAACATACCACAGCCTGGCAAATTAGTTCTAATGAATCAGAGAAGCAGAGGATTATGCCACCAAAATGGTAAACATCCCAGGTATTATTTTTAGTTGATATTACACCAGCATTTACAAATCTCCATTCAACTACGCCCCCTTGCAAAGCACCAGCCATTATGCTGGCTTTCTTTTAACCATATGGAGCCCAAATTCTGCACATAACTTCAGGTTATCTGTTTTTGTGGGTCTCATTACAAGATAAAGACACAAACTGAACAGAGATGTTGAAGACATCATGTATGTCTAAGGTCTGACAAAGATAAAGAAAATAAGCACCTATGCAATAACAAGTGCATGAGTTCAACTTATCCTACACACATATTTATCAGATGCTAAGGAAGTTTCATGGGAGAGCACGCCCTTACATTTTACAATCATGAAAAAGTCATCAGTTGGACTTTATACCTGCCTTGAGACATCAAAGTCATCAAATACAAGCCACAGATTTCTAGCAAATGAGACTTAATTAACACTGGTGCTCCTGAATTTCCTTATTCCTGAACATTCCTCAGCTGCTATGGAAAATTAGTTAAGGCTTAAATCATGTGGTTCTTTCTTTAGTACTTGTTGCATGGCAACATTCATTTTTATGTATGAGCTTCTTCCTCCATATGACTTTATAATAGTTTTATCCAAACGATGAGCTGTTACAGCCTTAAGACAGATATTTGCACATCTTGGTTTAGTTTTGTTAAGGTTTTCACTCAAAGGATATGAATTATGCACTGATAAGAGAGACTGGAAAGCTCTGGTTCTAGGCATCAGTTAGACCAGTCAGTCATGGCAGAGGATTCAAGTGGCCTCTTTTTAACAGTCATTTCCACAACTGTTTTTAAAGAATATCCACTGCAGCAAGCCTTGCTGATTACAAATAGGTGACCAGAGAAGGCTGTTGTGTTACTTGCACCCTCACAATAGAATACTCCAAACCTGGTTAACTCTGCCACTTAAGAAGCACTGAGGCACTGAGCAGTCTACTCACCAGAATTTCCTTGGTTGCTCCAGAACTCGCTGGATCACCTGGAAGGGGAACAACAAACGCTGGCTTTGGCTTTAGCCACTCCTCACACCTTCCACCAGTGGAGAGCAGGAGAGACATTTTACCTTCACCCTGGACAAAGAGAAATAGCTCGTAACCAGTGTCCCTTTTTTATCTGCCTCTCAAGATTATTTCAGTTCAGAGCAAGAGGCAGATTCCAGCAAAAAAACTGCATAGGTGAACTATAAGTTACTTTTACTTCCACTGAATTATAGATAAAATTCATCATGTGATGAAATATTCATGCAATAGCACAGTAAAATTAAAACAACAATGGCATAACTTAAATTGTTATTCTTTGTAACTAATGCTAATTAATATTATTGCTGATTTCAGTCAATTTTTCTCAATGGAAAGAAACATAAATCTTAGGAAAAAAAGCAAAATGTCTCCAGAAAACACTTGTCTCTCTTTTTGAATACCCATCATCTGCAAATTACCTCATTCATATTATAAACAGCTGAGAAACAGTTTTGATTGTGTGTTCAATGTGTGATTTCTAATACTCAGCTCATTTTCTGACTGCAAGGTCAGTGGGACTCCAGGCATCAAACTGAGACAAGATTTGCCTGAGAATTTATGTATGAATATACTAACATGTTGCAGGTGACTTCTGACGAAATTCAGCTGTGTTCTGTTCCCATCAGAATTTTGTTTGCTTCAAAATATGAAGACCTGGGATGATGAAAATGGCAATTAATATTTTTTTTCCTGTGATAAGCAGTCAACTAACACCAAACTCCAAATATGCTATTAGCATAACTCTTACCATTTCTCCCGTCAGTGCCTATTTTGGAGGTTTAAAGCCTTGTCTGCAATATAAACAGCTACTAAGAGAAACAATTGGCACATTATTTTATTTCTGAGGAACCACAAAAGTTAATTTTTCATGAAGGTTAAGATTTCTGACTGTGGATTACTTATAGCTAACAAAAAAAAAAAAAAAAAAAAAAAAAAAAAAAACCCACAAAAAAAAAAAAAAAACCACCAAAAAAAAAAAAAAACCCACAAAAAAAAAAAAAAAACCACCAAAAAAAAAAAAAAACCCACAAAAAAAAAAAAAAAACCACCAAAAAAAAAAAAAAACCCACAAAAAAAAAAAAAAAACCAAAAAAAAAAAAACAAAAAAAAAATAAAAAAAAAAAAAAAAAAAAAAAAAAAAAACAAAACAAAAAAACAAACAAACAAAAAAAAAACCAACCAGAAAACTCATAGACTAAAATTTGTATGTATATAAACATGAGCTAAAGCATAAATTTTTGATAGTAAGGGTAACTAATAGTGAAGGCTGCTGTAGACCATCTCTCACTTTGAAATCTTTAAAGCATGACTCAACATCTTTCTAAGGTTCCAGTTCATATGCAAGATATAGAACTGATGTAGGAAGCACTCCATAAAGCTTGGAGGGCTTCATTTACTATGCAATTAGCTATCAAGCCAGCAGATCTGTAAAAAGCTCAACATTTTGATCTACTGATCCTGTCTTCTCAGTTACCCTGCCACAGATCAGAAACTATTGTCAAAGCAAAGCAGGCTTTGGCTTTAACCGTAATAGTAGTATGAAACCAAACTTCAGGTCTCATCATGCTTAGATTTATGCAATGATGCTTATGTAAGGCAAAAATTATCAGACTTCAGTCTCCTGATTTTGGGAGAAGTAATAGATTAATGGAGAGTTCAGTTGTCTTCTCTTCATTTTGCACTGTATACACATAAACAGTAGTTTAGTGCCTCTCTCTCCTTCTGTACCCCCTCCCCATCCCATCCCCCATCCCCACATATTTTAACAACAACAAAAAAAAATTATTTTTTTTAAAAAAAGAAAAAAGAATGACAGTTCATAAGAATTAAACTGAAATAAAATGTAAAGAATTATTGAAAATACAGGCTGAGAGGATATCATGAATTTCAGATTAAAAAAAACCAACTTTCCAAGCAGAGCATATACATGCTTGGAGTTTTCACTATGGCTCTACAACAAAAATCATAAGGAATAACATTAAGGTGAGAGAGTTGTTTCCTTAGAGTTTTAGTTCATTTGTCGCGGCTTCATTTCAAATTCCAGCGTCTCATGACATCAGCTGAGATGGCTATGGAAACATTTTAATCCACATATTGTCAAAAAGATCACAGTAACATTTAGAAAGATAGGGCTAGATTCTACACAGATAATTACTAAAGTGAGACTTAACTAATTAAAATTAGGAATGAAAAATAAATTTCTAATAATTATGAAAGCAAAGCAAGAAATTATATTAAAAACATTGAACTCAAACTCCATTACACGCCTTCACAAATAAAAAAAAAAAAAGAAATAAAATTATTTTTTTTGTATTGCAATTCCATAGTTAAGACATGACCTTTCTTTACCTTTGCAGACCAGACCATTCATTAGACTGGGAATAGTTACTTCCCATGCCTCATGCAATAGGCTTTATTAAAATGCACAGGATCTCGTCCATGTACTTTGAAGATGTTAACAACTACTAACCTTAGATTTTAAAGTGGTAACAAAACTTCCCTAACAAAGACCTAAATATATTTCAGTCTTCAAAAGAACATTGCATTCCTTTGTCTGCAAACCTCTCACCCTAACAGCAGAAATACTATTTTAGCAAAAAAAAAAAAAAAAAAAATTGTAAAAACAAGGATTATCTACAGACAAAG
>NDXB01019482.1:19652-29796 GCA_002631895.1 Agapornis roseicollis
TTTTTTTTTTTTTTTTTTTTTTGGTTTTTTTTACTCTTATTGACCATGCATTTGTTTCAAGATCTAGTTGTTTGGGTTTTTTTCTTTCCACTTTTTAACTTAAACACAAGCTACTTTTTCTCTTTCACTTTGTCTAAATACATAAAGCAAAGAAAAGAAACTGAGGAAAGTACATCAACTATTCAACTCATCAAAATCCCTTGAAAAAGAGCTAGACCACTCTTCATATTAAATACAGCTTCACTTTTTGCAAAAACCATTTGAGGTGGAAGCCTCCAGTTTTTCCTTACTAAATTAGCTGTTTCAAGAAGCTCACTGATTATTCTGCACCCAAAAAAAAATGCTGGCAATTTTAAGACTACCATTATTGTCCTCTTTACTCTGTGAAGCCACTGTAAGAGTTTTGATAGGAAAAGTAATTTCTGAAAAGTGAAATTAATGTAACATCCATGGGGTGATCCTACAGACCATGTTCAAACAAGCATAAAATTATTTGCCTATGAAGGTCAATTAGTTTTGACATTAATTTTGGAATCGTAAGTTAGACCAGCTTTTTTCTACACTAGTAACAATATATATAAAGCAAACTTTAGAAATACTACATGAACTTTTGCAAATTGCAAAAAGTTTTCACTATTCTTCCAATTTACGAGTGAGCTAAAACATCACTAAATACTTTTAGATTATTTCAAATTCACATGATGAGCACGTGCTTGCACATTCCTGTTATGGATATTGTGTCTGATTATTTTGCAGGACACTTAGGAAATAGCCATTTAAGAAAAATGCTGAAGAAATTGATGGAAATTATAGTTTGAATCAAGCACTGGAAACCATAATGAAACCGTATTTCAAATTAATTATACTTTTTAATCAAAACAGTAGATATGGTGCATATCTAAACCCAGCAAAAGGCAACAAAACCTAAACTTAAAATAATTAAAGACTTCCAAGGAAATTACCATTCTGCATGAGAATTTCATTTCCTGCTCAAAAAAATATGACTTGCCAAGCTAATCCAGCAATAACTGGAAACAGACCAACTTCCACAAATTAATGTTTTACATTTTCAAGAATACTTCTGTTAACTAAAAAATTAATTGCCCTTTAAAATGCTGGAGAGACTATGCATCCCCCCCCCCACCCAAGCATACATATGGGGGGGGATATTTGTAACAAAATCCAGTTCTAAGGAAAACTTCAGGAAGTAGCATTAGTAACTTCAAAAAACAAACAAACAAGCAAGCAAAATTACACTCTTTTCTTTGTAACAGCAGTCCAAAAATGCTGTTTGAGGCTCTAGGAAGACCTAGCTTCCACCAAGGAAAGTGGGAATGGGCACGTGTGGAAACGGGCATGTGTGGAAACTTAAGAACAACAATGTCAGCATGTTTCTCATTCTTGACATTATAGGCCTTTTAGGATATTTTCCCCATAATTTTTTATCAATTCCTGACCAAAATTCTCAAAAGGAGAAAGCTGCAGTCCAAGACTAACATTGAGCAGATGTTAGCAGTGTTTTCCTAAAGGGTTTATCTCCACTAAAAGGTGGCCCTCCTGGAAATCAGTCAGCATGGTGGGGGTTTTGGGGATTTGACCTCAGTGCTACTCTATCCAAAGTTGTATTTTCACTCCCACTTCCACACTGCCTTAAGGGAGACAGGACTTCTCCCCCAGTTCTGAAAAATAAATGTGCTCTAGTCCTTTCCTAATACAAAGGATGCTAGAAGGAAAGAAGGAGCAAGCATGGCCTTGAAAGATTTATGAATAATCTTTACAAATGAATAATGTTTGGGCTTCTTTCCAGCAATAGGAATAAAGATTTTTACCATTGCTTGATTTACCATAACCAGCTGAGGGAAATTCTGCCATGGCAGATGGTGTTTCTGATCAAGAATTCCCATTATTCCTTGAAATACCAAAATTAAAGTGTTCCTATGCATATATTAATAATTTCTCTTTTCTCATCTACTGTCAATCCTAATATCAACTTTTTTTTTTTTTCCAAAAAAGAAGTAATTTCTGGCAGAAAATGAAAGTCTAGAGCAGTCATAACCCCCCAGCCATGTCCTGAACAAAAACCCCCTATTTGGTCACTACGTCTGCCAAGTACATCACATCAGAAGGAGGCTTCTCACCCCAGTGTCACAGTCTGCTATGCTCTTCCCAGCCTTTCATTATGGAATACCAGGGCTTAGTTTAGCTGCCAACACATGCACCTTTATTGTCATATAAGATAACCTACGGCTTCACAGATGTAGGCCTCCCAGTGAAGTATTGGAAAGAAATGGTCTATCAACAGCCTCACATCACAGCCATCAGTACCCTGCAGTGTCCCTCATTCAAATAACATGTGGCTTACAACTGGGCAACTGAAGTGCACCCTTAGGAGATTTTAAGGTAAGAACTATGAAGCTTACAGTTATAATACCGAGAAAATTAAAAATACACATTTCATACAGATACACTTTTCTATACCTCTTTTTTTATTCAAACAGTAAATTAGAACCAGTAAATTTTTAACAGGCTGAGAAGCATGTTTCCTTAGAAATGTTTATTTTTACATATCTATGGCTTCTAGGGAAATGTAAACATCTGGTTATTCTGCCCAAGATATTCAGCATCCTGTTGCAATTAAGTGCTCAACTCAATGGCTTACAGTTTTTCCCTACACGCCGGGTTGCTGGCTGAAGAAAAAAAAACAGAACTACATGTTACCCTTTTCTACTTCTTTGTGCACACACTGGTTTCAATGTATTCTTGCACTATTATTAGGCTGCCCTGTTTCATACTGAAATTCCTCCTACAGTTCCCAGCAGGATGCCGGTCGCTGGCAAGCTACAAGAGCCTGAAGGCTGTGCATCTGTTCAGAGACTGACAGGTAGCACAGCAAGTTAAAAAGCCCGTAAATTTGCAGCAGGAGGCTTGGCCTAGACAAATGAAGCCCCTGCTTCACTTTGTTTTTCCAAGCACCAGGTCACGCCATGCCACCATTTTCTTGCAGGGAACCACATCCCATTGGGGTGCAGTCCCAACATTCCCTGGAGATGCATGCACAGTGTTACAGGGTAACAGATCTATCTCTGCCCTGTGGCAAGTGCTGGACTAACTTGCATTGCACTTCCTGAGGAATGTGACTGGCAAAGACAGATTGTGGATGTCAAGTTTTGTGTGCCAGGAACTGATTTTTCTGGGAGTGTCTCACTACTGCCTTTAGTGTCTCTAAGCCAAACCTACACTGCAGAGCTCATGACATTGTTTCTCCAGTACATGAATGGGCCTGATCCATGGACCAGGGATTCAGGTGGTATAAACTGACATAGCTGTTGAAGTCACCCACACATAGCTAGCAACAAGTAGAGGTAAAGCTCACACGTAACAACAGAAATGAAATCATTGCAAGAGTTCCAGTAAAATGCATCAGCACAAAGTTTCAGTATCATTAAGGAAAGGAATTGAGTCAGGGCAATCCCAAGTACAACTACAGTCTGAGCAGAAACCTGATTGAGAGCAGCTCCAAGGAGAGGGATTTAGTGGTGTTGGCTGATGAGACACTCAATGTGTGCTTGCAGCCCAGAAAGCCAATCGTAAGCTGGGCTGCAGTAGCAGCAGCAGGGCCAGGAGGTTGATAGAAGGGATTCTCCCCCTCTATTCCACTCTCATGAGACCCCACCTGCAGTGCTGAGTTCAGCTCTGGGGCCCTCAGCACACTAAGGACATGTAGCTGTTTGAGTGAGCCCAGAGGAAGCCACAAAGATGCTGCGAGGGCTGAAGCACCTCTGCTATGGAGACAGGCTGAGAGAGTCGGGGTTGTTCAGTGTGGAGAAGAAAAGGTTACAGGGACACCTTAGAGCAGCCTTGAGTACCTCAAGGGTCTGACAAGAAAGCTTAAGAGGACTTTTCACAAGGCACAGGACAAGGAGGAGTGGCTTTAAGCTGAAAGAGTGTAGATTTGGATTATATATTAGGAAGAAATTCTTTATTGTGAGGGTGGTAAGGACCTTGCAGAAGTTGCCCAGAGAAGCTGTGGCTGTCCCATCCCTGAAGTGTTCAAGGCCAGGTTGGATGGGACTTTGAGAAACCTCATCTAGTGGAAGGTGTCTCTGCCTGTGGCAGAGGGGCTGGAAGGAAATGATCTTGAAGGTTGCTTCCAACCCAAACATATTGGCTTCTATTCTCTATGAAATTCTTATCACAAAAAATCTCAAAGTTGACAGAAAGGTTGGAAAAATGAAATCAATGTTTACTCATATAATTCAGAACACCAGCTCACCATTATCTACAAGATGCCTAGATCTACTGTCTAAGTGCTTACTAGTGCTACGCATTACAAAAGACCAGATATAATCCTAAACATCATCAACACCAAGATCTGCATTCTCTTTTGAAGGCAGATGGTCCCTTGGATGGTACATCCAAGCAGGTATGAAGTCCTCCAAAATTCTTCAGCATATGGTAACTGAATCTACAATGCCCACTGCACAAAGCCCAAGTTTATCCTACACCTTCTCCATGTCATTAAAATTCCAGTGGAGCATGGCCTTCTGTTAGGCAGCACAAAGGCATCTGGTTTCAGATCTTACAGCCCCACAGAAGCTCTGATCAACATCCATAGTCTTTCTCTTCTCAGCAAAAGCATCATTTCTCTGGGCCGCTGCTAACAAGAAGATATTATCTGAGACAAAGAAAATAATAAAAACAAAAAACAAACTCAAAAATTCAAAATGCTAGCTGAACCAACCCATGTCTCGTTAACCTTCATTTTACATGGTACATTAGAGAAAACATAGTGCTCTTCAGAACTATCTAGTTCATTGATATCTTGCCCCTGTTCCTAGGCTTTTAGGGCTTGTAGAAAAAAAAGCTGCAAGTCTTTAATACAATTCTGACCACAAGCCCAGAATAAAAATCTTCAGCAAGTTTATTTTTACTACAGTTTTAATTACTTTTTGGTTAAAAATTACATGAACTTAAGTTTCTTTCAAAACTATCTCTGAAAATCCTCATGATGTTAAATTGACAAAAGAAACAGGAAAAAATTAAACTCAGTGTTTAGCCTTCAAAAATCAGCAACCCACTGGGATGAATGATAGTAATTCATATTCCTTGTAGTGTTGTTATTTCTATCCAATGGAGACCAAAATTTTGTCTGTATTAAGGAAATGTTTCTAAACTCCTTATTAGCATTTTTTCTAGATCAGTCTACTTAATGTTAGCAACATTTGGACACAGACTATCTACAGACCCCACCTGTTTCCATCTGTGTTTAAAACAGTGTGCCTTCTCAAAGACAATCTAATAAGACAGCATTGAGAATATGTTACATTTTTATCCTGTGACTACAAGTGAAAAAACTCTTGGTCTCACAAAAGCAAAGAGTAGGAATTAGTGCTTTTGAAATGCACCTCTCAACTCAAATTCATGATGCTGTCAAAAACATATCATGCACAGCTAGTCTATTCAGTCTCTTTTCTCTCACATATTCAACCTTTGATGAAATATTTTCAGGCACTGCATTCTAGGCTATTGTACTTATTTAGTGGGAGAAGCTAAATACAGAGCAGCGGTAAATGTTAAGCCTTGAGAGCATATTCCTAACTCACTTCTTCAGACTCATGGACACCAATTATTTGGTATTTTAAGAGTCTGAGATCTGTATGACTTGAAGGAAACAAGAAGAGGGGAGGGAACAGAAAAACCTAAGCAACATCTTTCTTCTGCAATACTGTGTCCCTCGCTACAGGCATGGGAAAATGCAATTAGAAACAAAGATTCAGCATCTGGATCTAAAACTTACCCTTAAACAGCTTCATCCATGCCAAGTCCTTCCATTCGGCAATAACCTGAAAGTACCCAATGGACAAAGTAATTTGTATTTATTCAATTAATAATACTAATTCTGAATAAAGAGAAATGACAGGAAGACTTTCACAAAAAGCAGCAGAAGTCTAGACACTGCTGCTTCAAAAAAAGTGTGATTAAATAAATACCAAATACTAAATAGTGCTGAACTCCCTTTCTTCTAAGACATATTGTGTGCAACTCCTATGAGGAGTTGAATCCTATTCTGATACCTGTATTACAGAAAGGCCAAAGAAAACACATACCTTTAGAAGAGTGGGTGCTGCTATTATGAAGGTTGTCAGTTCATAAATGTGACAAAAATGGGTTAAGATATACCCACATCTGTTCTAACTCGCAGAATTTCCCTCACACATTAGAAAGCAACAAATACAGGATGATTGCCTGGTCTATGAAGAAATAAAGCATCCAGGCAAACATCAAAATCATTACATAGGCACTTCCTGAAGATTTTGTTCACATTCTTACACCACAGATCAATTCCTAGGCTTCAAAGGCAGATGGACAGTTATAATCATCTAATTGAATACTTTTGTAATACAAGGTGAAGAATTTCAAATGAGAATTTTTATAGTCTTGTTATTACGCTTTAACCCATAAATCGTATGTAGAGAGTTATCCAATATCACAGCCAGTAAACACTTGGGAAAGTTCTGGAAAAAGATTTAAAACAAAACAAAAAGAAAACAAACAAACAAAAAAACACTAAAAAACCCATGCGCAGAGAAAGCAATTATTTTCCTCTGCTTATGTGCGTTATAAATGAGTGCTTTCTTTATTCTGCATACAAACCTAGAAATCATAGTGCCTATATGAAATAACTTGCTTCAGATCAGTGTTGCAGTGGTGCTTAAGGCCAAAAGCAACAGTGAACTGCTCTGATTGCTGGATCTTCAAGGTGGGGTATATTCAGGGCCACCAGATAGGCCTGGACATGGGAGAAGGATCAGACTGGATTAAAGCCTGAAGCCAACTGAGGCAGGATTGCAATGACTGCGCTTCTATGTAAACTATCACACCAGTTCCTCTGTTCCTCCCCTGAACTATCACTCTTCTGTCACACAGCTCCTCTTAATAAACTCCTCTTACCTAAGCTCAGGAGATATCTTTCTCAATCTGTTACATAATTTAAGATAAAACCTTTCTATTTTTTTCTCTTCAGTTACATTGAACAGGTTTTGGACCTGGCCTCTATTAAAGCAGTTTGAGCTTTCTGTTGGCCTTGCTTGTTTGGGTTTGTTTGGTTTTTTGTTGGACTTTTGTTTGTTTGGTTTTGGTTTTTGTTTAAGACAAGCCATACATTAATATTTGTTAATTAATAAGAAAATACTTTTTTTTTTTTTTGTCAGACTGCTGTGTAATTGCTCCCATTAATTTCAGGCCATTTCTTTTTCACATAGCTATTACACATTAACCTAATTCCCATTTCATACAGCTATTAGTTATTAACTTTATTGTTTTTCTCAATTCAGTAACAAAAATACTTCATTCAGCATTGCAGCAAGCATCATTCAGACTGCAGGTTTCAGCCAGTTCTTACTATATGGGAATTGGTGACTGCTAACATGAGACGCACTGCCTTCTGCTGCATCTTTAGAAAGCTAAATATAAGTGGTTATTTGCAGTTTATACCTGTAAGCCTTAGTAATGCACTCATGCCACCTATTGGCAAATTACACATGAGTCACAACTGAGTTTAGATTTCTGATGAGCACAGATTAAGTATTTAACTACAGTCTTGTATTTGTAACAGGTAATAAATAATAAAGAAAATAAGCCAGAAAAAAGGCAAATTGTCAGATTTTAATTACAGCAATTGATTTCCATGGGCAAAGTGTATAACCTTTGGCTAAATATATCATAGCCTATCAGAAAGACTTGTGTAGAAATAAGAATTTAGTAGTTTCACAGAAAGCGGTAACATCTCCATCAACCCGATATTGCTAACCAACACTTTGTAACAAACTTAATAGAACCTCATCAAACCTATTTTCATTGCAGAAAGATATGAGAGATAGGCAGTGATAATTCATGTTGCTTCAAGTCTCAAAGGAAAAGCAGCATGATGGCCTTTTTAATTTAGAAAATTTTCCAAAATTAAGAATTAAGCAATGCATTTTGGAATGACTTTTTTAACTTCAATTGTTCCAGCTCAGAAGAGTTTAAAAAATAAAACAGGGTTGGGAGAAAAAACTGAGGGGGAAAAAAAAAAAAAAAAAAAGCAAGAAAAAAAAAAGAAAAAAAAAAAAAAAAGAATAAGAAAAAAAAACAAGGGGAAAAAAAAAAAAAAAAAAAGCAAGAAAAAAAAAAGAAAAAAAAAAAAAAAAGAATAAGAAAAAAAAACAAGGGGAAAAAAAAAAAAAAAAAAGAAAAAAGAAAAAGAAAGAAAAAGGCAGAAAAAAAAAAGTCACAAATTCAGAGCTCCAAAGCACCATGCAAACTGCCCCATTCGCCACAAAATCCAGGAAGCTCCTCAGTGAGTCCTCCAGGACTTTGAAAACATTCGGCCAAGTTAAGTTTCTCATTTCTTAAATTTCTGCTTAGCAAAAACTTATGAACACATCATGTACCAGTAGAAGCACAGCTTGAATGATATTCAGGTTTCTTTCTTTATTTCCAAATATTTATATTTTCAAAACATTTTACAAAAATACAGATTCACAGACATGCTAGGATAAATTTGCCAAATGCAGCAGGGCGCTCCAATCAGTAGAGTATCTCTCAGAATATTTTTTTGTAAATCAAAATGCAGTGTCTAGTCAGCATTGCGAGTTCTGCCATTAAGATGGCAATAAAGAACACTACAGGAATATTTACTGCTGTCAGCCAAGCAACAGATATGCATTCACTACCTCAAGTTAGAAACTGAGAAATTTTTTTCCTGTTAGCGAAAAAGTATTTTTCCAACCCAGAAGGTTGATAAAGGGATGCAATACATTTATGAGCATGTGTTTTATGAAAATACTGTGTGTGGTATCTCAGAGGCCAGGAGTACATAACATCTGTGATTTTTTAAATTTCTTCTGAAAGCTGAAGTAAAGCTGGCTTAAAACCTAGCGCTGTGTGTGGCTGGCTTCACTCTGAGTTCTTTTCATCTTTAATAGAAGCATTTCTTTCTGCATAGGATGGTCATCCATTTAATTGCATGGTACAGAGAAAAAAGCAAAGGAAAACTCAGCTGTGGAGATAAATCTCAATAGAAATGTAATGAGTACTCCTGCCAAGAATCATTTACAAAACTTCCTATTCAATGCTAACTGTCAGAAGTGGGACATCCACAATCCCATCTGTGAATCTGGAGATAAGAAGCTGCTATTCAACACCCAATGCAGTTTGCTCCTGGCCAGTATCAAATCCACTACCTCAAATTACCAGGAGCATGATATACGATAGCATTTTGAACTGCAACAATTACAGTCCCCTAAGCTAGTGAACTCACTGCCTTTGGGCCCTTGGATATGCTCTCCTTTGTGAGCTTAGTATCATTCATTAGTTTTGGAGTGGAAAAAGGCAGAAATTGGGGCACCGACTCAGCCATCCTGATGCTATTACTCAAACAACTCCAACAGCATGAGCCTAACAGAGTTATAAAAATGCCTAGTGAGATAAGCACAGCGAGGTTCTCCTTCATAGCTGGATTTCTGACTTTTGTAACTGAGAAACTAAATATCTGACAAATCAGACAAAAAGAAGGGGAGAATCTGGACTGACATAATCTTAAAACCTTTACAAGATGGGACCACAGAAGAGAATTTTAATCATGAACATTGGACAAAAGAACAGAACTGCTAGCCTTTTTTAATTTCTCCCAGGTAACAGACACTTTTCTATATGTCTGCAGCTACACTTTAAACTGCAGAATACTCTAGGTATTCTGTGATCTTTTCTAGACTTCCTAACTTTGCTTAGGACTTGAGGGAAGAATGAAAGGGGGAAGTCATTCTCTTCCTAGATGAAGATATTTGGAAAACACTCTTCAGCATCTGCTAAAGCTGCTGTCAGCTGTCTGGTGGGAGGATCAGTAGACCTGAAGTATCTTACTCTCAACAAAACTTCATGCCAAAAAGCAATACTCTTGAATTCAAGTGAGATTGTGCTGAGATAATGCTTATGTTTGGATAGTGCTACTTCATCTTGTGTGTCAAAGCAAATTATTACTAATAACTGCTCATTACTGTATCTTTATTATTAATCCATTCTTTTTTTTTTTTTTTTCCCTTTTGGAAAAAAAATAAAAAAAACACAGTTTAAGTCTAAATGTATTAAAACAAAAATGCCCTAA
>NDXB01019482.1:29854-40983 GCA_002631895.1 Agapornis roseicollis
CCATTCTTTTTTTTTTTTTTCCCTATTGGAAAAAAAATGAATAAAACACAGTTTAAGTCTAAATGTATTAAAACCAAAATGCCCTAAGCCTAAATGTGAGGATTTGAGACAGATGTGTACCTCTTGACTACAAAAGAGAGAAACATTTTCATAATTATACAAATACTCAGATGACAGATCCAGTACCTACTGCCCTGAATTTGGTACCATCTACCCATTCCAGCAATTATTCCTGTAGTTCCCTATAGATAAGCTCCCAGTGCTTTTCCCTAGTTTCTTCCTGCTCTCCAGAATCAGTCCCTGAGTCTACCCTCCACTTTATATACAGATTTATTCTGTACATTGGAACAGGACACTTACAAAATCCAAACCTTTGTTTTCTGCTGCTCTGAACTGACAGAGGACTGTTTCACTATGATACAGCCAATGTCATTCTTGCCTGCCATGTAACTAGCACTTGTATGAAAGCTCTGATATTTTTTTAACATCCTTTCCTTCAATCTCCAAAGTTCCCACCATTACCTAGACAGTGTACTTTGGAACAATAGAGTCTGAGTCTGGTCTAAAAGAAGGCTGAAGACAGAGAGGGACTGGCACTATGGGGAGATGAAAAATCTTGCCTTCTCTTGGGACGCAGATAGACACATGTTCACACAAACGTATGTTAATGATACAGGAAGGATTCCAGGAAACATGAGAATGGTATGGCCTAAGATCCATTTAACCTGTTATCCTGTCTGCAACTGGGAGCTAAGACAAAATGGTTAGTGTAAGCTCTGGCAACCACAGAGCGATACTTAACCTCAAAATCTTTTCCTTGTCTCTGCTGTCTGTGGATCATGGTCCATTCTGAGGCGAGCACAACATTCTCATATGTAAACAATCCTCAACAGAGGGATGCAAAATTGACCTTCATTCTACCCTGATGAACCCAGTCACTCCAGGCAGACATTTTTCTCTTCCATCCACTCAACGACTTTTCATCTGCTGCTATTTATGCAATAAGAAAGCAAATAAAAGCATAAACATAAAAAAAAAACAATAAAAAGAAAATCACTCATACAGCATGCATATAAAAAAAGGCACAGCTTGAAAGAAATCAAGCCATTCCTCTCTTTTTGACCCTCAACACAAAAACACTGCAACAGCCTTCATAATTCTGCCCAGAAGGCAGCACTGCTGCATTTAAACTGTAGTTGAAGACAGTGAAGCAACAATCCCTAACACTTCTCAAGAAAGCAGACACTTTTAGTGAGCCAAAGTCTATACTATGGTCTCCTACAGGCAACATTGCCATGCATCTCATACATTAAAGTGTGGCAATGTTTAGAATCAGCACACAAGTGTCTCCTTTCCCCACCTGCATGTCCTTCAAATGCTTCCCCGTCTATAATATATCTCAGTTCAGTCTTATCTTGTATTAACCCATATCTAGAATAAATCCTTCTGAAACCTAAAGAGAAATTGAGAGAGATCACCTATGGCTCCAGAACATAAAGAAAAGCTTACAGGCTGAGTAATGTGATAGGAATCAGCAACATGAAAGCTGCAGAAAAATTTAGATTCTGCTGCTTGATACGCAGGACTGATGGTTACTTTGGCAAGATATTCTATGAAATTTATGATCATGTACTGCAGGGCTGAGCTGAGGGAAAGAGGCTTGCTCCCAGTGCAGTGGTTTGTGCACAACTTAATAAACAACTCTCTAATGGCAAATAAAAGGTGCATCAACCTTCCCAGCAACAGTGAATTTCACCTTCCATAGGTATAAGATATGAGAATTATCATAAAACTAATCCAAGCAGGCTCTCAGGAGAACAAGTAGTATTCAAATGCAATCAAGGCAATATGAAACTGACTAAGTGGAAACTACAGGCACACACTCATAATGTATAGCTCAAATATGACAAATACACTGATTTTTCCTCTCTAAAGCACATTAAGACAGTTGTTCTAAAAACACAAGAGTGCTTTCAGATTCATACGACTAGTGCTTTGAAATTAATTTTTCCTGTATTAGGTGGAAAAGTGTGTGACAATGCAAAACCACTCAGATTGCCACCCTCCAGAGTGGTGTTAAGAGGTAATACTGATAAGCAAATACATGCCCCCTCAAGCAGTGTCATCCAGCATGCTCCATAAATTAAAATTAATTAAGCAGAAGTATCTATTCAATGGGAACAGAATTTGCATGTTTACATGTAATAATGAATAATTGTGCAATATTTTTATCAAATATAATTCTGTTAATCTTTAATTGCCTTCTGGCACCTTAATTTTACATTCCTCATAGATTTTGGAGAGGAAAACTGAAAATGTAAAAAAAAAAAAAAACAACAACCTGCTTTAAAAAGTAATTGAAGTTGAATATCTTTATTAGATGCAAATCAATACTGTAGAGATAACCTGTGGATTTCCTATCAGTTTTCTAGGCATCCAATTCCTTTAGATCTAGTCCAGCGAAAGTAAGATTAAATATCACCAATATTCACTAACCCTGATATTTTAGTGGCAAAATTCTACTGATTTCAAGGTACTTAATGCAAAAGTGTGATACAAGAGCGTAAAAAAAAATAGTACCCTTTAGCTAGATAATTTCATGTGTGGATAGAAAGATGAAATAAAAATTCACACTGTTAAATGATCTGGGAAGTGGCAGGGAAGATTAAAACAAAGCAAGCATTTATTTGTTTTCTTGCCAAGAAAAGTACTGCTTTCAAAAAGAATCAGAAATTGATGCCCACAGAAGGGGAAGAAGGGAACATGTGAAGAAAAAGTGTAGGAGGGTGAGTTTGTGGCTGGAAATTCAGCTGCAAAACTATCTGCATCAGCTGAAGATGTTAGCACCCAACCTTTTCTCACCATGCTGCACTATACAGGCAAAAGATTCCATGTAGCTGCACAGTCAGCTAGCCTGGGAGCCTATTCAGCTATAAAATAATTAGCAAAAGAGGGGTTTTTATAAAGGATTGAAACAAACCATTTGGATACAAGAGATAAAAAGAGGAAAAGAAAGAGGAAATGACAAAAGAGGGAGGAAAGATTAAAGTCTTGTATTTATAACATTAAGTCCAATAAAGAATGGACTAAAATATAGACCCTCAAATAATTATAAGCATTAAACACAGTTTCTAATTATTTCTGTGGAATTGAACTGTTTCCTCTACATTAACAAGGGCATGAAAGGCCGAGGATGAGTGAACTGAGTACAAAACATATGTGGCCTGGGGCCCAAGAGACCAGGTGACCCTGGTATTCCCCCTCAACTATGATTTTATCTCCCTTCCAGCATTTCAGAGTAACACAGAGCACAGACTATAGTAAGTTTACTTTTTACTGGCATTCGTTTAAATGGAGGCAGGTGCTTTTCTTCCCTTTCATCTTTTTTTAGACTGACTTTTATATGACTACTTTACCACATTTGAAAGTTGTATTTCTCACCCCAACATAACCTCCATCTCATTATACCCACTCCTCCAGCAGTCTTTAGCTTAAACATAATCTCATTCACCTTATAAGAAAGAACAAATGGGGGACCTTGCTTCCATCTACATGTGTTCACAGAACATTCTTTCACTGAACTGCTCTGGTAGTAGCAATTTTCTTGATGGTTGCTGCATGGAGTCTACGCTGTTCATAATTTCTTTTTAAATGCCACTTCCTGTCTCCAGTGCTATTTTCAGTTTCTCTTTTACACTTCAAGCCTTGATATTTGTGAATAATACCTCTACTAATGCCTCTGGGTGACCAAAAGATTGCCATTAATTATCTCAGTAAGAACTGAAGAAAGAGCAGCAAACGTATTATCTGAACAGAATCTCAGTACCAACAAGGCCTCTCCAACACTGCAAGTTCTAAAGGGTTGTACAAAAAAGCCTAACAAAATTAATTTTAGATTGAATTCATAAAAGAGAGAAGAGATGGAAAAGCAGATAATATCTTCTGTTACTTGGGTATTTATATAACCTTATTTCCTTTTCTTAAGAATATTTAGACAGCCATTGTTCTTCAATTATTTTCATTATTTTTCACTATTTTTGAGTGGAAAGTTTTGAATACAAAAATAGGATCTTCTAAAGTTAATAAGCAGTGACTTTTTTTCAGATAATGGAATTAATATTCTTTTAATAACCAGGGATATTTATTACTTACATATCTGACTGCAATAGGGATTCTCCAGCACAATTTAAGCAAATGCTTTCTACTGCCATGTGTTGGAAAAGATATTTCACATTCTTTTGAAAGAAAAGAATGCATTTAGTTCGAGAGCATAACATCTGATACCATGCAAAGATAATAGTCATATTAACTTTCATGCATTTCATTATTTTTTCCACTAATAAGATTTAGAAACAAAATGGATGTAAAATAAAACCAGTACACATCCTAAAGATTACTTTGATAATGCTAATATTCCCAATAAAACTGAGTCCAGCTGTGAAACTGAAGGGGTGACAAGTGGAACCAACATGTACTAGGTTGGCATGAGACCAGTCACTGGCATGGCCAAATGAGTTACTGAATCTGGAAAGTGGTTGATAAGGAAATCCTGTTACAGTGTAGTGCTAGATGGTTTGGGGTTTTTGTTTTGTTTTGGTTTTAATTCTTCTGAAATTGCATCCTCTATGAGTTTATTTTTGCCATTTATTTTCTGACAAAAATATTTTCATTGAAATCCTGTTTTGATTAAACAAATGCCTAAATTATAGCTTCCAGTACTTTTTTCCGGTGAAAAATTCTAATGTAAACTAATCTGATCACTGAAAGATTTCTGTTAGGCATCCTTCCAGTCAGAAGTTTAGAATTTATGATAGTAGTTTACAACATATCTTCCAACATTTAGGCAAAGGTAAAGAGAGAGTGTGAGCTCGTTAGACAACCTTGATCACTTCTACTGGAGGTAATCCCACAAGAAGTACTCTCCTGTCACAACACTGTCTGTTTGCAGATGTTTTAAACAGACATCAAACAGGAGAGAGTTATTATATGAAAACCTCACTCTTGGGTGCAGACATGCTTTAGAAGTACAAGGTAGGGAAGTGATCAACCAAAGATTGCAAGGGTTAAGAAAGATAAACTCAGAGTTCCTTGTCAAAGCATTCTATTCAGATTATTCACACCTCTGATTTTTATTTGGGTCTGTTACTACTTTTTTTTTTCCTTTCACATACACATCTTCTTGATCTTTAATTAAGTTGTCCTGTGCGTTTACAGGTTTCATGAACCTGGCATGGCTGTCACAACTTTGTCAAGAGAAGTGGAGTGTTTAAAATAGTTCTCCTGCTGTTGACATTTGTGTTTCTAATGAATAAACACGATCCCTGTCACCTATGACTTCAGCAGGCTTTTTCTGCTTCTGAATCATATTATGCTGCCAATAAGGTGCCCAGGATAGGTTACCTAAAATCTGATTCAGAGAATTTATAATTTCTCACCATTCAACATGCTGGCTAATGGCAACATTAAAAATACAAGCCTGAAAAACAGCCAACAGAAGAGTTGGCAGGTAAGCCACTGCAACACACCTCAAAGAGCAAATTTGGGGGTTTATTTCATCATTAAGGGTGGCTGAATTAACAAGAAGCCAAAAATAAATAACCTGAGCTAATAACACAGATGCCTTTTCTTGGGAAAAAGCATGCAGGTTCCTAAGGAATTTCTGGAACTGTTAGCCAATTTCAGTCAGATCTGTCAGATTAAATATATAGGAACATAATTATCTTCTCATTAAAAGAATGATTAAAAAGCATGTAAGAACACTGCAGAATGTTAATGTAAAGACACCACGTTTTGAATAAAAGGAGGCAGAGTAAGTTCGCTAAAGAGGCAGAAGCATCTCAGTGTCAGAAGGATTTTCAGTTAAGGCTGTCACAACTCCTTAGTATCCAGGCTTCAAAAAGATTCTACTCTTCTCACTACCTAATGACAGTGTCCTAACTGTGTTCTGGAAAAACAGTGCCCCTGCTCTTTAGCAGCCTCCTTCAAATGTTCCTTACAAGGGCTAAGTATTCACATGAACTGTTGTACTGCTGAGGGTTTTAAACAGGTAACAGAAGTCAAAGCAAAATTCCAAAGCTGCACTAAAAAAAAAAACAAAAGCGGAACTCCTGTTCTGCAAAACACCTCAGAGTTTCAACACTGCCTGAGGTTTTAATCTCCCTTTCTGGTTTTATTTGTTTTTTCCTATGCCACTGCGAGTAAAAATAGAACTGTTAACCAGATTCTGTACCTCAAAGGGCACTAGGGTTTCTAAACAAGCAGTCAAAAACCTGTCAAAGTCAACAGGATGAGTCTGAGGAACTTCAAATGGACTGTATGGCTCCGCATTTTGATTCACTGGCATTTGCCTGAGCCCCTGCTACAATAAGATGAATTTTCCATTTAAACTGGACGATATTTCACTTAGCTTCCAATCCATTGGTGTCTATAACTCCTGACAGGTGCAAATTAAGGTAAAAAACTACGCACAGCCTAAAATGGGCTCCGTGGCTGGTTCTAACTAATTTTCTAGTATGATTTTACAGAATCATGCAGCCTAAAGCACTGATTTAGCTAAACATTTGTAGAGCCAGCATTACTCCTGGCACCCCACAATCATTTCATATTCTCTTGAAGAAAAAAGTTATTTCATTTAACTACAGAGATTAAGCAACTGACTGATAGAAATTCAGCAATTTTGTGAAAATGCCAATAACATAACCCAGGTCTCTTGACTAACTCCATAAAACCACCCTTCCAGGCATAGTGCACTGCAGCTGCATGTTTTAAATGCAGAAGTTAATTACTGTCATTTCTGGTCCAATACAATCTATTTCATTTTTCTTTGGAAAAAATATTTTGTCCTAATACAAGAACTTTCTCATTGTTAACTTCAGTATTTTATTTCAGGTGGGGTGTTTTGGGGGTTGGGTTTTTTTTTTCCTATTATTGGAATTCTTATTTGGAACACCATGATACACCTCATATTGGTTGAATTTCTGGCACATAAGTGTTGATTATTGTCAATAAAGTGAAGTATTACCAGCTGTACCAGCTTACCAGGTATTTTTCATCCCTATACCTCCCATTACTTACTGTCAAGAAATTACCTGACTAAAACGGCCTCTGGTATGTGCAATCTGTGGATAGACCATGGCTTTTGACTCAGAAGTACATTTATGGACCTCAGGTAGAAAAGCCTACAAATACCAAGCTATCTGTTCCAGTCCAATAAATGTGGAGTACAAAGCTGCAAAAATCAGGCACCATATGTTCAGGGAGACTGATGTTTGGAGAACTACACTGATCAGCACACAGCTGGATAACAACACAAGCATTTTTCTGTAATGGAATCAATAACAGCATGGGGCATGATGTTACGTAGGAAGAAGATTTCTACTGCATCTTTTTTTCATTTCTACTCACCTACTAGGCCCTTCTAGTACAATGTGGATCTATGAATAAAATGTTAAATTAGAACTAATTTTTATTCGCTTTTTACAAAAGAAATAATCAGAAATATTCAGAAAGCTCTGAATAATTTCTTGATGCATGAAATAATTCGTTAATTTTCAGACATTAGAATATGTCTTTCATTCAATGTATTCTTTCAGCAGCTTAACTTTTATATATACAAATATTTAAATCACATCCATATATTCTTCCCTCCATATGAACATTACATAGCTGCAGAAGTTACATTTGCTTTAGTTTTCAATCAGAATAAAGACAAGCCAACTGATTGTGATCTTTTCCTCCCAGTTAATTTACAAAATTATTTTAAAAGAGAGAAAGTAAACACACAAAACTGGAAATGAATATGAAGCTTCTTCCCCCCTAAGCCCGATTAAAGGAAGTCATTCTGAAGTTAATGTCAATGGAAATATCATGGAAACATGACTGCTTGTGATATTTCCAATGGAAATACCAAACAAAGAACTATCCAAATACTATTTCTCCTGTAAATATCATAAGGATATTTGCTGCTCAGTTCAAAGGTAGAAGAATAAAATGGAAAAGAGGAGGAACAGAGCAGAAAGAAGGAAAGCAAAGCAGGAAAAACTGAGGAGGCTGTCACACAGCTCTTTGAACATACAAATCTACAGAAGCAGAAAAAGTTCACAGAAATTCAAACTGAACTTTCAAGGGTGGATAAGATTTAGAACTACACAGGAAATGAGTGAAAGGGAGGCGAATAGAATTAACTATTAGAGTAACAGCTGAAAAATCATGCTTCCCAAAGAGAATAGGTATTGCTGGTTCTTGGATGGAAAGAACGTAAAAGATTAGAGTATATAATGGGTTTTGAAAATGTAACTGTCACCTCCAAATTCATTTCACTATGAAGACTATTAAAATATAATTTGAATTAACAGGAATGTGTATTGCTAACATGCAAGGGTAAATAGCAATATGAGAATGTTCTTGAAAAAACAACAGTTTCCTACTGCTTAAAATAATGACTTGAAGAACATAGTTCTCTTCCTGCTTTTAATAACTAACTTCCTTCAGCAGATGACTTGAGAGATAATCTTTAACTTACAGACCCTTAGCATAGGAATTTTAATCCAGTTCTAATGCCAGTGGCAACTATCACTAACTTTAATTGCATCTACCTGAATCAAAAGTGTAGTCCATCTCCACAATGGTAAGCGGCAAAGCCACTGAACAGTAGGCAGCAAAATACTCTGGGTCTTGGTTATGCAGCTATTTTTTATTATTTTTTTTTTAACTTCATATTCACTCTTATAAACTTTTACAAAGGAATATGATTCTAAAATAGCAGATGATAGTAAAAGTGGGCAAACCAATCATCTCAACACTTCAATATTGACAGCACATTAAAAATGTTTAGCTTTCAGTTTGAACCTGGGTTCAAACCCAGTTTGTCTCTAGGCTAAATATTAAGCAAACTTAAAGTGATTTGAATAATTCCCTGTTTTTGCTATTTTATTCATTCACCTAGAAACAGCAGTATCAGTATGAAACTCTGATTTGAATACTGAGTTTACAGCCACATCTAAAGAGCGGCTCTCATAATATCTGAACTTTCAGAATCATATTACCTTTAATTTTAAACCTATTTCTGGAGCCATTTTCAAAATCCAGCATTTCTACAGGCATTTTGTAATTTTCATTGCAAAACCTTCGCAAAAATATCCCATCGCTCTGTATCAGTCTCAAAGCAGTAAGTATAACCATCTTGTAAGAAACCATACCCTCAGCCACACTGCATAACACTTTCTTATTTGATTCAAAATGAAGATTTCTAACTCCCTTTGGAACAGGAACTTAAAAACAAACAAACAAGCAAACCACAATTCTCATAATTTATTAACAATAATTCATAAGCAACCATGCTATTAAGATAACATTTTTGCTGAGACCGTTAAACAGTGTTATTCATGAGGCATCCCTGCCCATGGCAGGGGAGTTGGAACTGAATGACCTTTCCAACCCTAACTATTCTATGATTCCATTCATGACCCTTAATAGGACAAGGGGAAATGGCTTTGAACTGAAAGAGAGTAGATTCAGATTATACACAAGGAAGAAATTCTCCACTGTGAGGGTGATGAAGCACTGGAACAGGTTGCCCAGAGAAGTTGTGGCTGCCTTATCCCTGGAAGCATTCAATCCCAGGCTGGACAGGGCTTTGAGCAACCTGGTCTAGTGGAAGATGTCCCTGCCCATGGCAGGGGGGGTTGGAACTAGATTACATTTAAGGTCCCTTCCAACCCAGACCATATCTGAATATCCATATCTGAATTGAAAACTCAGTTGGACAAGACAGTAAAAATCTTCCTATATGTCTGTTCTTGTGTACTTCATAGAATTCCTGGGAAGTGGCAAATTATAGTAAATTAAAACCTGTTAAAATAGCTTTTCTAACAGAGCAGGGACTTGCTAAGCTGAGGAATAAAAGTTTACATACACACTATTTTCAAAATATTGCTTATTCATGGTTACTCTTGTGGTTTTTTTAGGCTGTTATTGCCATAATAATTATCAACCCCAATCTCAACCTGGTAGTCTGTTGCAGGAGATGCTCTTCTAATACACTAGGATAAAGGAAAGAGAGGTGTTCATAGAATTTCATTGTTTTGCCTACTGTTTTGCTAGAATGCAGGAGTTTCTGACTGATACATAGAAAACTAAGTTAACAGGCAGGAAACTAAGACACTGAGATAGAAGAGGCGTACTGGGAACTGAGGTAAGAATAAGAGGTAAAAGGATATTTTTCAGAAGTAATATAGATACACACAGACACACACGCATGCCCTCCTTATATACATACATCTAGTCCTTACATATATTGCTAAATAAAACCAGAATATACATTTACTATTTTCACATATACATATTTTTCATATACATATATATATGTAATTTTATGACAGTGTTTTCCTGTCAAGTATATTGCAACACTTAGCTTGATATCCTCAGCCCAGAAGCCAAACATATTAATGAGAGAGAGAGAGAGGCTGTACAGCCCAAACGCTTGCTGATTTTCTCAGACCATCCTACACATAATAAAATTAGCAATGGGCAATTTCTGATGCATATTTAAAAGTTGCAGTTTTCAGCTTAAGTACGGAAACAAGTCAAAATATGAAGAACACTGGTGGTACTATTAAATATCTTTTGAAATTGACTCTTTTCACATTATTAATTCTGTATTTTTTCCACTATAATTATCTGTGTAAGAAGTCTACAAAAACTTTTTACCATATAAAAAACTGTGAAGTGAGAAGAAATCCCATGTAAACGTGAAAATTATTTGCATTAAACTGCTGTGAAAAATAAACTGAATATTTCCCCAATTTTATTGCAAGGATTAATAATGCATAACTGTGCACAAATTGTATGGGAAGGCTTTAGTCATTTCAAAATTCTTCTGATCAGTCAACGTACTGTAAAATGTCACAGAGAAACCCTTTCAGATACTACTGAGAAAGATACTTTAGATAGTACAACAAACAATCAGTTACTGATCAATTGTTTATAACAACTCATATCTAACTGATAAATAATTGTTCATACTACAATTCCTCCTGGATGTCTCACACACATGCAAAATAATTCTGCAACCAAGGGCAGAAACACTAGGAAAAAAAAAAAAAAAAAAAAAAAAAAAAAAAAAAAGCAAA
>NDXB01019483.1:0-26759 GCA_002631895.1 Agapornis roseicollis
AGATGCTTTTCCTCTGCTAATTCCACAGTAAAATGTAAAAGAAGCAACAGAAATGGCAAAAACATTGAGGCTTTAAAATATCTGGAGAAAGCTGATCCCTTCAAAGTACTAGATGAAAAGGAATGGTGGTGGTGATAAAAGGTGTTTCCGTGTGGTCATCATCTGCCCTGAAGTGATCACAGGATATTGTATCAGTGTGGGCCTTGAAAAAAATGGACCGATCAGTCTTTCTACTTGGTTAAGATGCACAAACTCAACAGTATGTGCTGAACAGAGTTCTTCAGAATGTGAGTCTCTAATGCCTAGAAGAAATGAAGAAAAATCAGGTTATTAGGGCTACACAAATCACTATTGGAAGTCTAATGGCTCAAGCAGTAGCTGTTACTGGCCTCGGTTGATCAGTTGTATTATAATGACAGCATTTTGGAATAGTAAGTTCTTCAGCTGTACAGCGCTCTTCTTAAGTCTGTTACAGTGGCTTGAGATGAGGGGGGAAATAAACAATGCTTGCTTCAGCATTAAGCTTTGACTTCTTAGTAAATGCACAAGTGATCCCGTATTGCTTAAAACTGGTGGAAAATCAAAGGTCTTTCAAAAGCTTCGGAACTTGGGGTGGCTTTTAAAACTCAATGTAAATTGGGTGTAAGTTTTTCAGGAAGGAATAGAAGTTGGACTCTTATTGAGGCAGAAGTGAAAGTGTGCTTCTTCATAACTGTGTAACTGAAATGGTTAAAAAGGAGCACTTCCCTTGGGAAGAGTCCCAGTGCAGAAGAATGGGAGTGTGATGTGAGGAAGAGGGCGTGAGACCCTGCTGTGGAGCACAACAAGCAGAAACATCTACACAGTGATCCACAAAAGTATAAACAAATCAGAGGATTGAATGTATGTGTTTGTATTATCATGAGACTCAATATTCGTATTGGTCATATGAATTGATCTAATGTTAAGCTGCAGAAGTCTTAATAGTGTGAAGATGGCATTTACAGCAATGCTTAAATACCACCTGAATGGCTACCAGTCTCATTTTGTAAGGTAATTTAATCTCTGGTCCTTTACTCAGTTTCATTCTCTCTGCCTAAATAAACAACCTTGTGCATGTTCATATGTCCTTGCAATCATCCTATATTTTTTGTACAGAATTCAGTCTCCTTATTCTTCTGGAAGTAATCTGGCAAATACTGAATTTCGTTTTGGAGAAAGCACATAAGAATCAATGTAAGGGTTCACGTGAACTTTTCAGGTGCTGTCTTCTAAAGTTACCAGAAAAACACACTTGCTGTAGGCAAAGATCGTTTCTAGCAACTGCTTTTTAGGCAGCTCTACTTTTGGGGCTTAAATCTGTTGATTTTTCCTGACAAAAAAGCGTTTAAGACTGGATGCTGTTTGGATACTATTCCTTCTGTTGTACGTTACAGTGTGGACATAACATCCCTCTTGTGAACTGTGTTCCCACCAGGTTCCAGCATAAACTGGAAGCTCTCTTCAGGAGGATGCCTGAAGTTCTGTTGAAATGGTCGATTTGGGGAAGAAAGGGATGGAGAGGTGTTGGAGTTGTTGCAGGAATTCTGTATGCTTCTCTTGAAGCCACTTTTGTGTGAAGTGTTCTTGAAAGCTTCTAATTGGGCTGATGCTAGGTAGCATCTATGTCAATGCTTTGTTTTGCTCTGTACGGATGCTCTTGCATAGTAGTTTGCCAGGAGATGGCAGTGAATTACCAGTTTGTACAGCATGAAAAACAGACACAATAGCAAAGGGTCAGGCTGCCCCTGTGAGGTCAAGTGTGTGTAGGGTGGCCTGTGGTGTTCAGCAGACCTTAACAGAAGATCTGATGTTGTGTAGTGTTAATGAATGTGCTTTCAGCTGTAAATGGCTATTTGAGTTAGCTGATAGACATGTAAAACACCTGTGCATTGACTTCTTGAAGAGTCTCAGCTCACCTGAGGCAGTTAGGACCTTGCCATTTGACTTCCTTTCAGTGTGTTGCTGCTCCTAATGACTGCAGGGTAATTGCAGGGACTGCAGGACAGATCATTGGAGCGTCCTGCATCGTTGCTCTTCAGGGAATCAAAGATGTCAAACTGCTTCTCTCTTTCCAGACCAGGCCCACAGTAAAGGTGTATTTCAAGAGAATGCTTTTCATGAGTAACAGGTATATTTTTGAGATACATCATAGAGCAGATAAATACCAGGGATAACATGGGCTGCTTGTTAAACAGTGAAAGATGCATACACAAAAAAGCTTGGTGACCAGATATGGCCTAATATACTTTAGTTAAAGCTCACCCCAGCAGTCAGTTGCAGGACAAATCTGTGTAAAACTGTCTTATTAGTTAGTGTTTTCATTTAAGGGCTCATGAAGTCAGGTGTCCTTTAATGCTGCAAGATGCTTGCCAAGAGCCTCACTAATGGTGCCAATTGCAGTTTTGTCTTGCAGTGTTTTTGCCTGCCTCACACATGGGTCATCCTTGTCTCTAAATTGGAGAGACACCAATTTGATAGGTGGGGCACTCTGTGGATACAGAACTGGCTGGATGGCCACACGCAAACATCTGTGGTCAATGGCTCAGTGTCTGGCTGGAGGCCAGTGATGAGTGGTGTCCCTCAGGGATCGGTGTTGGGACCGGTCTTGTTCAACATCTTTGTCACTGACATGAACAGTGGGATTGAGTGCGCCCTCAGCAAGTTTGCCGATGACACCAAGCTGTGTGGTTCAGTGGATACACTGGAGGGAAGGAATGCCATCCAGAGGGACCTTGACACGCTTGTGAGCTGGGCTGATGCCAACCTCATGAAGTTGAACCATGCCAAGTGCAAGGTCCCACACCTGGGTCGGAGCAATCCCAGGCACAGCTACAGGTTGGGCAGAGAGGAGATTCAGAGCAGCCCTGCAGAGAAGGACTTGGGGGTGGTGGTCGAAGACAGGCTGACAAAGTTGGGGCTGTTCAACCTGGAGAAGAGAAGGCTGCATGGAGACCTCATAGCAGCCTTGCAGTATTTGAAGGGGGCCTATAGGGATGCTGGGGAGGGGCTCTTCATTAGGGACTGTAGTGAGAGGACAAGGGGTAACGGGTTCAAACTGAAATAGGAGATTTTGATTGGATCTAAGGANGCAGTATTTGAAGGGGGCCTATAGGGATGCTGGGGAGGGGCTCTTCATTAGGGACTGTAGTGAGAGGACAAGGGGTAACGGGTTCAAACTGAAATGGGAGGTTTAGATTGGATCTAAGGAAGAAATTCTTTGCTGTGAGGGTGGTGAGGCACTGGAATGGGTTGCCCAGGGAAGTTGTGAGTGCTTCATCCCTGGCAGTGTTCAAGGCCAGATTGGATGAAGCCTTGGGTGGCATGGTTTAGTGTGAGGTGTCCCTGCTTATGGCAGGGGGATTGGAACTGGATGATCTTAAGGTCCTTTCCAACCCAAACTATTCTGTGATCATGCAGCTTATGTTTTGACTTATTTTTTTAACAGCTTTCTATTTTTCTCAGCAGAACAGAAGATTCTCCCATAGCCTTAAAGTGCTTGCCAATGTCTGTGGTTTGGAAATGGATTGCAAGGAATAACCTGCAGATAGGCCATAGTGTTTTCCTTATGTGTGGTTTCTTGCTCATTTTCTACTCTTTCCTCTTGCATAGGTTAGGGATAGGGGATTTCATCTCAGTGGTTTTCCAGCGTGTGAAATGAAAGTGTACAGTGCTGGCAGGGCAGCAGGTATCTGCCTGGAGGAATCAGAGGGTGAGAGTTATTTTTACTTTTACCTCCTTCAATTACAGTTTAAGTACTTGGACTTTATTACTAGCCTGTTTAAGATCACCTTTGTAGACTCTTCCTTAAGTGAAAGATGGTATTCAGTGAAAATGCATCAGTGTGCAAGGTGTGTGACCTGGTTGATTGCAACACTTGAGTATGCCTGATCTAGTATAAATCTTTGCTTAAGGCAACTAGATTAGAATCCTAGATCGTATAATGTTTTGGGTTGGAAGGGACCCTCAAAGCCCATCCAGTTCAACCCCCTTGCAATGAGCAGTGCAGATAGGGTGCTAGAAAAAGTGTACTAATTTTATTTAATACCGGCTATAGTTTAGCCAAGTCGGATTACCCTAGCAGCAGGTTTTCCTATTTGGATGTATTTGGCAAGCAGTGCAGACTATGAGGTCAACCTTCACTATGATTTTAGTATTTTATTGATTGACACCTAGATACGGTTGAAATGGAGCAACTCTATTTTACTGTTGGTAAAAAACCAGTGTTTCTTTCAGTAAGAAAAACCAGTCATAATACAATAATGATTGATCATCTAATCATAGAATGGTTTGTTTGGTTTGGAAAGGACCTCAAAGATCATCTAGTTCCAACACCCCTGCCATGGGCAGGGATGTCTTCCACTAGACCAGGTTGCTCAAAGCCCCGTCCAACCTGGCCTTGAATAATGCAAGGGATGAGGCAGCCACAGTTTCTCTGGGCAACCCATTCCAGTGCCTCACCACCCTCAGAGTAAAGAATTTCTTCCTAATGCCTCATCTAAATCTGCCCTCTTTCAGTTTACAGCCATTCCCTTGTCCTGTCACTACATGCCCTTGTAAAAAGTTGCTCTCCAGCTTTTCTGTAGGTCCCCTGTAGGTACTGAAGGCTGCAGTAAGGTCTGTCTTGAGCTTTCTCTTCCCCAGCCTGAACAACTGCAGCTCTCTCAGCTTGCCAAATGATGCCAAAAATCTTAACTGTGTTATTTAAAAGTTTTATTGACTTGAAGGCTGTTTTGTGAACATTAGGACTTGCCTTTTCTCCATTTCTGTCAATACATATGGTATTATTTATCCCTGCAGACCTCTGCTTGCTTGCTTTTCACTTATTGCTGAAAGTATGGCTTAACATCACATTCTAGGTCAAATCAGTTAGAAGTGATAATAAACTCTTAAGTAGACAAACTTTTACTGTGTATCATGTGTTATTGTGACTATTATGTCACTATTCATTTGGGTTTTGTTAGCGATAACCGGTTTTGTAGTTAGTGAGCATAACACTAGTACCAAAATGGCAATGCAGTTGCACTGGGGGTTTGAAAATGGCTTATTTACGTCTGGTTCCCTCCCTGCCCATGAAATTACATCAATTCCTGGACATCGACAAGCAGTTTGCTTCCGTAGGATTTCAAAGCCTATCTCAGCTATGTTTGGCCCAGCAAGTTTTCTGGTTCCCTACTCTCTTGCTGTGCTTCCTAGAGTCATACAGTCCCTTGGATCCTTCATCTATCCCTATGACTGTGGTGTTTGATACATCACATTGCCTTTTTTGATACATTTTGATGCTTTGTTTGATACATCACATTGCCTTTTTTGATACATTTTGATGCTTTGTTTGATACATCACATTGCCTTTGATACATCACATTGCCTTTGATACATCACATTGCTTCTGTTTTCTCCAGCTGTATTTCTGCCAGAAGAGGCGTTTGAGTACACCGTCTGCTAATCTAATGGTGTTTGGCCCACTTCTGGCCTGCAGGTTGTTCTTTAACTACCCACACATCAAAAGCCTGGCTAACAGCAGCTGGTAATGCCTGTTTTCCAGTATAACAGTAGATATACTCAATTTCAGAGAACAAACAGATCTCTTCTCCGAAAGGTCAACTCTATTCTTGTGCTGTGGGAACTCCCAGTATGCTACCCGTCCTGCACCTGCAACGTACAGGTTTCCATCCCTTGAATGCCTTGCTACCTATTTATGTGAACTGCAAAAAAAGCTGTATGCAGAGAAAGGCAAGGAAGAAAGGCAAGAAAAATACTGTTGTGTTACAGTTGAAGCCATGATAAAATGGCTTCTTTAAAACTTGGGGGGAGTAACTGTCTACTGGGTTTTCCTCTTGCCCTAATTGACTGTATTTGTGGCTGCAACTTGTGACACTGGTATCTCCCATCCACTAGCAGGGTGGGTCATAAGAGGGTAGGGTATGGAGAGTTGATAGTAGGTGAGTTTTACTTTCGGTTAATTTTATCTTATTCCCTTCACTTGTTGGGGTATTAACAGAGCATCTCCTACCCAGTATTATGATGCTTGATAATAGTTGTAGGAAGGAGGATCTGGTAAGGCAGAATACAGTTTGTCTGACTTGGTTAAATTGGGTGACATATCAGAAGTCTAGTGGGAAGAAACTGAGTCATGTTTAAGCGGGTTGAAACCATTGCCTAGCTTGGTTTAATAATTAGAAGCTGCACAGCTTTTGAGCAGCTAACATCAGACTAGGTTGAAAGCTGGCTTTCTCCCTCCTCTTGGGCTTGTTGAGTAACCTCTAGTGTCTGCTACTGATTATTTCTGTTGAGTTCCAGATGGATGCATTTCTGGAGGGAATGTTTTAGTAATTACTGCAAGTAAAACATTGTATGGCCCTTTCTGTTTCAATGATGTTACTGTCTTTTAGGAGACAGTGTTTGCTTATTCTAAGTATTTGTTTTGGTGCCATAGTTCAGAACATCGTTGCTTCTCAGAGAGCATTAGGTACTGGACTGGAGCTGCTCCTGGTCAGTGTTAGTTGGAAAAGCGGTGGCCTTCCCCTTTTCTCATCTAGCACCTTGGCTGTGTGGCTTTTTATTTGGAATGTTGATGCTCTTTGTGGGCTGGTTGTGCTGACTAGAAACACAAAGCTACGACTGACACAGCTTTTTGCTAAACTTGTGCATCTTGGAGCCAAGCATTCTTCTGATTTGGGTATGGATAGTGCTGTTAACAGACCTGGTACTTGATTCTGATCTGTTTTGCAGGGACCCTTGACTTCTACAGTTGTGCAGCCCTGATGCCGATCAGCACTGCTTAAACCAAATGAATGCACAATATGAAAGGGTGAGGCATGCTGCTAGCTCTTTGGCTCTGAAAGCAGGGTTTTTCTCTTAGTAGCTGTAATATCTTTGAGTGAGGTACTCACTGAAAACACCAGCTTGAAGAAGCAAGTTCAGGCAACTTCCCTCCTTTGCTTCAGTGAACACTAAGCCAGAACAAGGCACTGCCCTTCCTGGTGATGTGTGGAAGGTAGATGAGGAACAAGCTTCTCCAGGTAAAAGCCAGACAGCCCATTCTTTTCAAGCCAGATTTAACACAAGGAAGCATCTGAGCAAAACAGGAGAAACTTGAAAGGAACCAAAGTCAACATGTTTAAAAAATTTATTCCCTCAATTTTAAATACAGTAATTCCCTCAATTTTATATACAGTAATTACAGTACAAAGGTGTAAATGGTCTTTGCTGTGAGTTGTTGTGCATATGCAGCTTAGTAGACAGATTTAACATTCAATTTGAATCTCAGTGCAAGTAGGCACTAAAACAACCAACATACCTCCAAGGTATAAAAAGACATACCAGTTGTACAGGTTTCTCCAGCATATTTTGTTACAGTGCAAAATGCTATGAAACAAGGTTTCTTTAGAAAAGTCACATAAACACATATTGCACTTGTCCCAACCAAAAGGGTAACAGGTTGTACCTACTGAAGTAGTTTGTTTCAGAACATTCCTCACACACATGCACTCCTTTCTCCTGACTATTTGTGCTAAATATGGGTAGTTCTTACACTAAATCTTAAGTAACTGTTTATAGATCTTTGACCTAACGCAGTCCCTCTTGAACAGACTGCTGAAGAACAAGAAATCACAGCAGATTAATGTAACAAGAAAATTCTCCAAATTCTATTCAGGCTTCTATCCAGTAGCACTGTAACTAAATAGATAAAAATCGGTGTTGTTTAAATTCATCATACAAGTGTATTGAACGTGAACCATTTCAGGTGCTTACACCCCTATTTTCTAAGAAGGTATAAAACCTCCAGTTCTAAACATGTACATATTTCTGCTGTACATCAAGCTGCTATTCCACCCACAAACATTTGTGCAATACCACGGGTAGGACTTTGTTCTCCAAAGTCAATTCAACTTTGCCCCCCTTCTCCCAATATGCCCCATAGCAGCCAGTGATGTACAGAAATCAAAGTCTACTTGGGCTGAATCCGTGTCAGTGCAATCCGTGCACTGCCAAACAAGAAATAGAGGTGGAGGCAAATAACAGCAGTGTTGCTAGATTTGAGTTTCCCTAAGCCCTTACAAGCCTTGAGAGTTAAAGGAACAAGTGCATAGGATTGCAGATAATTCTGTGCTTAAGATATTTATTCAAACCTGAAAGGTAAGGGAGTGGCTTAGGAACAAATAACTTCTTTGTCTTTTTTAGCAAACCAGTATGAACAAAGTTGCTGCTAAAATACTGACATATAAAGGCAGAGGAGAAGTAAAACACATGGCTAGCTGAATGCTAGTTCACGTCTTAAACAGTTCAGGGTTACCTGCAAAATGCCTCCCACCATTTCATATCTCCCCACACTTCACCTTAGAGGACTATACTTGTTCCTGTTACATACAAACCCAGCATTTATTTTCTGAAAACACTTCTGCATTTGACTCGCTCATACAGAGCGTGAGTGGAAGAAAACCTGATTTCTGGTTCTATGGCATTCTTCACATCCAAATCTGGAGCTGCAACAGTGACTGTACAGCACTTTCTAAGGGCAGGTTCCCATCTTACTTGCGTACTACTAGATATGAAGTCCTAAATAAGGCAGCAGGTTCCCATCTTACTTGCGTACTACTAGATATGAAGTCCTTAATAAGGCAGGTATGTACTTTAGACAAGTAATGAGATGAAATCCTATCTTGACACATTTAGGAATTCTTTATACAGATAGTACACGTTCACACCACTTGTGTGGGTTGTGTTAAAACTCAAAAATCCCAAGTAGCCAGGCTTTGGATCAGGAGAACAAACAGATAAGGTTCATAAACTGGAAGGCTGCTGGATTACTGGACCTGGTTCACATTCACAAAGATTGTCTTCTGACCTCATATACATTAGGAACACAGTGACAGTAGCAAAGGTAGCTGCGTTGACAGGGAAAGCACGGAGAAGTGTGGAAGTAAGACCTCTTGTGAACACCCTCCAGCCTTCTTCATGGTAACTCTTTCTGACACAGTCTAAAATGCCATTGTATTGTGTAATGCCTCCAACTCCATCAGCCTGAAGCCGGGATTTGATCACATCCATGGGATAGGTTGAGAGCCAGGATACTATTCCTGATATTCCTCCAGAAAACAGCAGTTTTGGAATAACATAACTGTCTTCAGCTTCACAGCCTAAATACCTGGTCATTAAGTCATAGGTCAGGAAGTAAAAGCCAAAGCTTGGAGTCTCTCTTATGAATGTAGAGACCATGCCCCTGTTGATACCCCTTAGCCCTTCCTTTTGATAGATTTTGATCAAACAATCCAGAGAATTTTTGTAGTTCTTTGTTTTTAGTTTATATTCACCTGTTCCTTGAAGCTGCATTCTTGTCTTTGCCAACTCCATGGGACAGCAGATGATGCACTGGATAGCCCCTGCTGCTGACCCTGCAAGGAACTGGTTTAGAGGAGTGTCTTTTCCAAGAGCACGAAGTGTGTTTCCTTGTACACCGAACACAAGTGCGTTAATGAAGGTGAGTCCCATCATTGGTGACCCAATACCTTTATAAAGTCCAAAAGCCTAGTGGAAGAAGGAAGGAAAAGTCCCTTTTCAACAGTTATATACATAAACCTCCTGAGACTGTGCAGAATGTGGCTTTTCTGGCTCTCCCTTGTGTCCTAAGTTTCTAGCAATGGCCATGAGATGAGTAGTACCATCTTTGTAATAATAATTTAATCGCTGCCTAAGACACGAAAACCTAACCACTTTGAGCAGTACAAATACAACACTGAATACATCCGGAAAGCAACCTCAGTCCTTCCACAAAAAACATTTCACTGGCAGATTTTATGCTTAAGTAGCTAAAAGCCCAAGCCACCCTATTAGTTACGGTATTTAAGCTTCAGCAGCAAAAAAACACCTTCATCAATTTCTTCACTCATTGCTCAGATTGCCTGGGTTCTCAGAAAACTATTCAAATAACTTCATTAAAGGGTCCCTTCAAAATAGCAGCTCTCCATTCAGTGTTCTTCATGAAGTTTCCAGCAAACTTCTGACTGCACTCTCTGCCCTATGCTCAAGTGAGGTTCAGATTATGCCTGCCTCTTGATCTTCAATAATTGTAGGGGTTTTAGCAGCTTTCCCACCCTTCTGACTTAAAATACATGAAGATACAAAATATGAAAAGCATTAACTTTGTACTTACAGATTCTTGCTTTATGATGGATTGGAAGCAATGGAAAGTCCCACGGTAGAGAGGTTTCTCTACATTTTGAACTTGCAGACGAACCTATAAAGAGTTGTACAAGGTACGGATTTGTGTGTCAAGAACAGCCTAAGACACTAAAATTAAGTGTCTTGTATATGTATGGAGATTTGCTATAGCAGTGTATATGCAAGAGCACAGGTTGGACACTGGAACACCACATGTGGCAAAATAATTTAGAAGCATTGTGTGTTTTGATTTAACTTTGGAGGTGAAGAAATGAAAGTAGGAAGGTCATTAACTATTTGTGAGTAACAGGAAAACACGATGTGGAAGTACAAGAGGGTACACCATTCCCTAGAATTTCAGACAGGAGTTTCCAGTACTCACTTAGAATAATGACTTTCTTTAGCTGCCAAAAATACTTCTGTTCCCACTAAGGGATAACTGTACAAACCTGATGTAAATATCTTTATAACATTCCAAGCATGAAATAAGGATAATTTTTAAAGGATGGGAGCTTTCAACACCACCCCCATCGTGTTTCTGCTGCCAGACCTGGGCACCCTTCACTAACATCTGGTATTTCTCAGAGGGCAGCTGGGAAGTGACTCTTTAAGGCAACAGTAAGAATCAATTTGTCCTTTTCAATCTTAGTCTGTTGGTTTAACCTGCCGAGCACAAACCCTTGGTGAAGGTGGGGCCATTTCAAACCTTTATTGTTAGCAATCAATTCACTTTCCTGAAGTGGAAATGCTATGGCCTGCTGGACAGGCACATGTCACTGTAACCGGCAATGGGAGGGGAAAGTCCCTCTTCTAGATGTTGTTTAACTTGTAATGGAAAAGTCCACTCCTGCTGATTTGTCCTTGACACATTTAAAGTCTCAAAGCTGACCAGTTCATGCAAAGCCCTACACTGCACTAAGCTCAATACATTGACTGGCAAAGTTAGGAATCTCTCTTAGATCTCTAGCATGGAGAGCAGCAGTATTCCTCAGGAAAGATGCTTATCAGCCATTTAATGCTGCTGCAGCTCCAGGGCAAAAAAACCTTCAAGTCTCTTAGTCTGAACAGAAGAAAATATTATCAGATCTGTGGGAAAAATTCCTGATCTTATGATCCTTTTGTCACTGTTTCCCTAGGGTAATACAAACACTACCGCAACGATGACAGCCCTGCACAATGATGCTGGCCTAGGAAAGGATTTGGGGACATGGTTTGTCAAAATTCTATAATTGGGGTAGCTTTCTTCTTGAGATTAAAAAAATAAAATAAAGAAGAAATATTTCTATTTTAGGGGCTTTATATCCTTACAACGTGTGACTTCTGATTTACAAAACAAAGTTTAGTTTTCAATGTCTTTTTAATGTGCGCGTTAGTGTTTGCTAGCCATGCTGAGAGGCCAGGATCACTTCATCATCCAAGATGGAAGAAGGCTTTAAAGCATTTTAGTATTAAAAGTAGGCTTAGGGTAGAATTCAACGAAAGCAAATCCTTTGTTATCCAAAGTGACATTTGGGGGTAGGCAGATTGTTAAACCTCCTCCACAAGCAAGGTCATAAATCTCAACAAGCTGTCAGAATTGGCCAAAACAAAGGTTTTATTCCATTTACAGTTTACTGCTATGGTTCCAAACCCCATCTGTAAAGTCAGGGGACCTCCACGTGTATGGGCTTTGGGAGAATTGCAGCTTAGGAACCTTCTTACTTTAACGTTCCTATACATGTCTTCAGTAGTTTAGAATTAATCGTATTCTGTATACAGGTTGAATTTCCTTGTGGCATAAAGCTCCCACTGTTTTTGTCCAAATAATTGGTGAAATATTGGCCAATGAAGCCTTGTTATGGGAGAAAAAAGTTAGAAAATACTAGCACTCTAGGTCCAAGAATGAAACCCAGCTCTTTCACTTGAGCACAGTGCTGGTCACATAGGGGTACCCACATCAGCAACCTACTAGGTCAGGCAGTGAACGCATATGAACTTTATTTCATTAGGGTTAAAATGCCATATTCAACAAGCTCTTCAGCGTGTAAAACTGTTGGAAGGATGAATCATGTGCAAAGTTTAACCCTCTGTTCTATTCCTTCCATAATACTCTTGCTTCCTCCTTTAGGTCCAATAGTAACACACTGCAATTTCATGTCACTAAAGACTTACATAGAGATACTCAAGACTAAGCAAAATAACCCACCACACCCCCACAACAGTCCAAACATTTAATAATGTGCAAATTAAGTCATTTGGAAATGTTTGAGCAAGGAAAATGACTTCCAAGGATATGCAGTGTTTAAGACCTCAATGACAGTGTACGTGAGATTGTTTTAGAGCCACTGCATGTAGAAATGTGTACAGCCAGAAATGCATACCAGAAAGAAGGTTCAGAATAAGACTTGGAAATTAAAACGTGTCTTTAAACCCCACTCCCTCCACGCCCTAGCTGTAGTAGAGGGACCCATCAGTATAAAACTAAAAAGGGAAAAAGCTTCATAAGTCTTTTAGGTCTTTATTTGAGCTAATACATTTTGGAATAGATAAGACTTGAGAGAAACAGAAGTGTTCACCTGGGCTATACTTACTAGGTAACTCTCCCGTGATGAGGCTTATCTGTCATCTACAACAAAGTAACACTTTTGCTGTTAATGAAGACAGCCCCTAGCTCAGAAAGTAAAGGCAGTTAAAAGCAAAAAAGCAATTTTATACATTTATACAACAAACCAGGGTCAAGGGGTTTGCCAGTTCTGAGAGCAGCTCAGCTGTGGGTCTCGCAGGGCAGCTTCACAGGCTTAACCTCTCCCTGTGTGTCCCACCATCCCCCTCCCCGCTGGGTGAAACATGGTCAACAGCCAAAAAAAAGAGCTTTAGAGCCACGACAGAAGTAAAACTCTGGCTTATCTAAACAGCTTTCCCATTGTGCAGTTAACATTAAGAACTTACAGTCTAAGGTGACTACCAGTTAGCCCTTTAAATGCTACGGAACTATAAAAGAGGTTCATTCTTAACACACATACATACACAACTAGTTATGCAAGGTCTCTTTTTTTTTTATAGACTGGTTATAGTGTTAGTTTTGCCACACAGAGTGGTGGCTATGCCAGCTAATAACACAAACATTAGTATTTAACAAAAGGAAAGAACTGTTTATAACGCCTTCTAACAGGTATGAAAACATAGTGTGCCATGCTGGATTTCATAAAACATTTAAAGTCATCCAGAAACAAGCTCTTTGCTCTATTCTAAAGCAAGATGTTTTCTCTAAAGCCAACACTAGATGCATTAATAGATCTGCTGGAACTGCCGTGGGAGGCGCAGTTTTGCAGACACTGCAATGTTTAGTTTCATGCACTAGAAGCTATTCCGCTTGACAAACCAGGAAGCCCCCACACATGGTTAACTTCGGTCTGAGCACAGAATTTTAGCAGCTTTGCTGGCTTCAGTGAAGTGACCCATCACCCTCAGTCAAGCATGTAAACCTGGCAGGATGGGGGCACCAGAAGAGAGACAGCTGGCCCTGTACTGCCATAAGAAAATGTGCAAGGTTGGGTAATACTGCTCCTGAAAACACATACTGGGATCCAACCCGATTATTTAGCGGTTAAGTTTGCCTTATTCTGATAAACATACAGGTTTTGCTATTTGAGCAGCTTGCACTTGACTAGCAAGGACTAATCCCCAGGTAGGAAGGTCTGTGTTGAATTAGCCATGTGCTAGAACATAGAACATGGTGACAACCTCAGTAATACTATCAGCCCTTTGCATATCTAAATTCAGGAAGGTAGAGTTATTCCAAATATAGGTCTAGTGGGTGGCATGCTGCCTGCTGCAGTCAAGTGATCAGCTGTATTAATTCAGCAGGGAATATACTGACATGCCTCCTTCTATTCTTCCATTGAGAGACTTTGGATTCAAGGATTTTAGGTTTCAAATGTTATCTTTGAAGTAGCTACCCTTAGTATGCATGATACAGATGGCTCCCAGACCATCAGAAAATCAATCTTAACTTGCAGAGTTACAGAAATATATTATACTTAAAAGGAGGAAAAAAACCCCTGACAAGCTTCATGCTGTGGATCTTTATGCACTTACACCCTTTGGCTAGTGTAACAAAGCAATGCTTGAGGGGTAAGTAGCAGAGCTTGAGAGGAAAACAAGCCACAAGGTTCCAACCTAGTAAGAAAGCAGGTTTGAGTTACAAAAGCAAAGGGAGGCAGTTTTAGCAGTTAGTGATGAACAGTGGCCGAGGAGCAAGCTTAGGACAAAACTAAGTTAAATGGAAGATTGTACTTTCTAATACAACATTTTTACTACACTAACAAACTTGAAATTCAGGCCAATATTTGTCATGTTCCTGGGTTGAATCATACATATAGAGCTTCTCCCAGTTCTGAATAGCTGCAGATCTACAGCAGCGACTGGCGAGGGTTGCTCCAGGCTTTCCAGCACAGATTTATGCTCCTACAGTGTCTGGGGATTCTTGGGTTTGCCTCTCCCACTCCTTGAAAAACTTCTTCTACCTAGAGACAAAGATATTTCATAACCAACCCACCTTAACCGTGTCAAACGGGTGTCCTACCAGTACTCCTGCAGCACCTGAAATAAAACAAATGCCATGGTTATGACTCACAGTTTTCTTCTTTCATCAGTTTTCTTCCTGAATCCTTTGGGGCTGCAGTAGCCCAAGCAGTACCTCCAGACTGAGGCAGAGCCTTATTGGTAGGCCAGGGAAAGAGCGTCCTATCAAGTCAGAAGGTGAGACACCTACAATTCAGTCCTTTAAGCCAACACTTGGTGCCTTTATGCTCCAGTCAAGCTCCTGGGCCCCAGGCAGGGGTTGAGGTGTGTGACCACAGAGCTTGCCACACCATCCAGGATGGTCAGCAGTGATTCTGGGCCTCAGCCCAAGGTGAGTCCAGTGGGCAGAAATCACAGGTTTCCTCTGAAGCAAAGCATTTCTCATACATGCCACCCTGTGGAGGCACAGAAAACCTGCAAGTTTCCCTAAAGGCAGAAACAATATCCCTGCACTGTGCCCACAGCCTTTGCAGATGCAATGGTAGCACCTGCAGAAGGACCATGCATTACCAAAGCCCTCTGCTTCATTCTAGCATCAAAGGGTTGTTTAGAAGTTATATGCAGGCCTGCTCATTATACTAATCTGGATACATGCATTTGGCAAGTAGTGGTTGAGGCAAGGAATCCTCTGGCTCTGTATTTCTCTGAACCATTGATCCATTTATGTTTGCTGACAACAGCAAGAACTACAAACAGCTGTTCAGTGGCACCTTCTTGCGTTGGCAGATAAACATCCCTCCCTCTCCTGAGAGGATGTGGCAGAAATACAGTGCCCACTCTAGGATGGTGTAGTCCAGGGTGTTCAAAGCCAGCACAACGGCAAGATAGTCCAAATCACAAAAACAGCGATGGGCTGTGTTCAGCACGAAAAGGCTGGTGGCACAACCAATCCTGTGGGATCCCTGGCGAGGCAAGGATCACTAGGAGGAAGTCAGAAGCTGCAAGAAAGAAAACAAATTCTCTTTGCCAGGGTGGCAAGGAGAACATCAAACGTGAACATCTGAGAAGACGCGAGAACAAATCTCCTGGATGCAATATAACAACTGCTAAAAATAGAAGGAGGGCCGTAAGCAGATGCACACGGGCGAGCAAGGCGAGCATAAGCATTCTCTCCTCTTCGTGTTCAACCTCCCCGCTACGAGCCTGATGCTGCCCGGGTGCTCACCCGCCGGCCACCGCATCCAGCCCCTTCGGGCAGGCCGGGTTCCGCCATGGGCAGGGTGGCCGTGGCCGCGCTCCTGCGGGAACCCCCCGAGACCTTCCGCTCCCCCTGCCCTTGCCCGGGCTCGGCACCACCTGCGCCGGGGCTGCCGCTCCATCCCCTGTGCCCAGCTCAGGTCTCCGCTCCCAAAATAAAAGCGCTGCACCCAGCCCTGCCCTCCCTCCGCCCCCCGCCTTTTTCTCGCCCCTTTTCCCCCGCTATTTCCAATGTTTTCTAATTTCCCCCCTGTTTTCCATTCCTCTCGTCCCTATTCCTTCATTTTCCTGTTCCCCCGTTCCCTCTTTCCTGTCGCTCACCGCCGACGCATCCAGCGAGGAAATCCAGAGCCATGCTGGCACCCTCCGTCCCCGGCGGGGCCCGGCCCTTGCGCGATCCCGCTCCGCGCACTGCCGCTGCCCGCCCCGCCGACCGCCCTTTCTACCGCCCGCCTCCGCCCCCCCCCCCCCCCCCCGCAGGAGGGGGGCCGGGCCGGGCCGTGCCGTGCCCGCGGAGGGGCGGGCACCGGGACAACTCCCCCCCGCCGCCCGCAGCCACTGGCGGCTGCGCCGGGCGGGTCCGGGCAAAGGACGGGACTAAAGGAGATGGGGAGCGGAGCGGAGCCGTTCGGGACGGGTCTGTTCTGTTCTGTTCTGCAGCTGCATCCGGGCAGTTAACCTGGTGTAAAGGCAGAAATAAGCACTGGAGGCTGGGATGTGATGGTCTGGGGAGGGAGATCAGAGGTCAGAGCATCCTCCCTGCTGAGTATCAACACCCCGAGGTGTTTGGGGTGGTTAGGGAACGCTGTTCGCGGAGTCTTGCATTCTGGGTAAGGGATCCCTGGGGGTTGGAAAGCTTATGCCGGAGGACTTTGGAAGGGGTGCCTCTTTTTAATAGCGGTGAAACGTCTGTAGCACCTCTTCTATGAAGAATGGCTGGGAGAGCTGGGGTTGTTCAGCCTGGGAAAGAGAAGGCTACAGGGAGACCTTGTTGTGGCATTTCCATGTTTAAAGGGGGCTTATAAAGATGGCGAGAGACTTTTTACCAGAGCCTGTAATGGTAGAAGAAAGAGTAACCATTTAGACCTAAACCTGAAGATACAGATTATAAACAAAGAAGAAATTCTTTAACATGAGGGTGCTGAGACACTGGCACAGATTGCCCAGAGAAGATGTGGCTGCCCCATCCTTGGCAGCATTCAAGGCCGGGTTGAATGGGGCTTGGAGCAACCTGGTCTAGTGGAAGGTGTGCCTGCCCGTGGCCGAGGGGTTGGAACTGGATGAGCTTTAAGGCCCCTTCCAGCCCAACCCATTCTATGATTCTGTAACAGACTCCCTCACCAGTGCTAAACCAGAGAGGGGAGGAATGGGTGCACCAGCAGATGTGGGCTCTAGGCTAACTTCTGCCCCCATGGTACAGCTGGAAGCACAGGGATGAGACCCTACCTCTCATGGTCATGGCCACAAACCAGCAGCCTGCTGCCCATGGGGTTTAGCAGAGACCTGCATCTCAGTACTACACATTGCTGCCGAAGAGGCTCCTCCCATACCCTCCTCTCAGGCTTTTCTTGGTTTGTATTAACTGCTTTCCTACTAACATTACCTGGCTTCAAGGTGCCCTGCTGATGCCAGAGACTTTAAATGTGAAATTCAAGCTGTTGACAGGTTCAAAAGGGAGCCCTGTTTAAGCTACTCCTTGTTTCTGCAGGCAATGTCTGAGAAAGGGGCATACCAGTGGCCTGGAACAATAATTTGCCTATTCAAGCTTTGCTTAGAGAGAGCAACTTCCAGAAGCAGAATGGAAAAGCAGCTGGATTCCTTTCCTTCCTTTCCTTCCTTCCTTTCTCTCCCCATTCCCTCCTTCCTTTCTCTTTCTCTTTCTCCTTCCCTTCCCTTCCCTTCCCTCCCTCCATTGTGACACATTGGCATGGCAGCCCTTTCCTAGATGTAGCAACTCAATACAAAGCTGATAAAATCTTGCAGTGGAATAGTATATTAGACGTTAAGTCAGCTTTTCCCTTCTGTGCAAACAGAAAACACACAATGAATGAGCAAAGACAAGGATCTTTCCCAGGAGGTCAGCAACTACTACTACAGAACAAAACCTGAGAACCTGCCCCACATTTAGCTGCTCTTGGACCATCACTACTATTAATAAGCAGGTAAGATGAAAGTGCAAAGCACACAATGAATTCCTGACCTTTGCCATACCTTCTTCCAACCCAACACTCATTTGGGGCCCTTCTCATCAATAAACACTGTCAAATCAAACGAAGCCCCCAGGTGTCTCCAGGATGCTTTCGATTCTGTTTCACATACCTGTCCTGCCTGGGGACAAGCAGGTAGTGTTAGAGAGCAGGCAGGTAGGCTGCTCTTGCCCTTTGCCACAGCACAGAGGGCTTTGGGAGCTGGCCGCTCCTGTTCTGTTCTGTTCTGTTCTGTTCTGCCTCCTGACACATCTCTTAGACCTTGCTGAGCCCATACACTGGCAGCCAGTACTTGAACTAAGACAGGAAGCCCCAGACAGTCCTTTTCCTTTAAATATTTTCTCTAAGTAGAGGTGGAAGTGAATTTCTGGGAATCTTGTCTGCTCTGACATCCATGAGAGGAACTACAATCATGTAGAATCATAGAATCATAGAATAGTTAGGGCTGGAAAGGACCTTAAGATCATCCAGTTCCAACCCCCCTGCCATAAGCAGAGATACCCCACACTAAACCATGACACCCAAGGCTTCGTCTGACCTGGCCTTAAACACTGCCAGTGATGGAGCACTCACAACCTCCCTGGCCAACCCATTCCAGTGCCTCACCACCCTCACAGCAAAGAATTTCTTCCTTAGATCCAATCTAAACCTCCCCTGTTTAAGTTTGAACCCGTTACCCCTTGTCCTGTCACTACAGTCCCTAATGAAGAGTCCCTCCCGAGCATCCCTATAGGCCCCCTTCAGATACTGCAAGGCTGCTATGAGGTCTCCACGCAGCCTTCTCTTCTCCAGGCTGAACAGCCCCAACTTTCCCAACCTCTTTTTGTATGGGAGATGCTCCAGTCCCTGATCATCCTCGTGGCCTCCTCTGGACTTGTTCCAACAGCTCCATGTCCTTTTGATGTTGAGGACACCAGAACTGCACACAATGCCCCAGGTGAGGTCTCACGAGAGCAGAGTAGAGGGGCACAGCTTTGCAGGTGAAAGTCCAGNCGTGGCCTCCTCTGGACTTGTTCCAACAGCTCCATGTCCTTTTGATGTTGAGGACACCAGAACTGCACACAATGCCCCAGGTGAGGTCTCACGAGAGCAGAGTAGAGGGGCACAGCTTTGCAGGTGAAAGTCCAGATGTTACGTACGTTTACCTTGCAGACAAGCCTTGGAAGAATCAGTTTGGCTGAAGTGTTCCTGGCCAAAATGGTTTTGATCTGTTATTAAATCCTCTGATCTCCCAAGCGATCTGCCTCAGTGAAATTACCTTCTCCCCCAGAAGTGTTTTGTAACTTTAATATTTGCCCACAATGGACAGGGAAAACATTTCCTCTCTCCCTTATTTGGTTATCTGAAGACAGTTTCAATAATAGTCTTTTCTTCTCTGAATTATATTGATTGTTATCTTTCAACCTCTGATTCTTCTAACCCCCTCTTCAGTTGATCTGGAGTTCCTTGAACTTATCCTTAAAGCCTTGCTGAGTGAGTACTGGGAGATTATCTTGGGCATTTGCAGACAACAACTCTTTGTCATACATCTGAATATGAGACCAGATATTTGTAAGAGTTATAACATAGCATTTTGTTCATTATGGGCAGCCTGTGATGCATGATGGGCCCCAGACCCCTTCCAGTAGATCAGCTTGTGCCCCAGTGTTCCCTATCTTGTACATGCCATTTCTTCCTGCATAGTCATTTCTAACTGTCCATGCTAAATGGGTTTTTCCAGATTGCTTTTCCAGTTTGTCAAGATCATTTGAGCTCTAATCTTCCTGTTGATGTTCGAGCAGCCCCTCCCAGCTCGCTGCAATCTCCAGAGGCCTGTCTTGTTCCTGCATGTTTGAGCTGTTCCTACTGAACTTTATTCAATGCTACTGAATGTTTTACTCAATTCAATGCTATTGAGCCCCACTGGAGGAGGCATGTACTTCAAAGGGTGTGTGTGTGTGTGTGTGCTTTATATATTAGTGCAGAGAACATCAAGGTCTGCTGGGTATAAGGTTTGAGATGGCAGGGGTTGATACACTAAGAAATGAGCATGGCTTTAGCCCCACTGGGGAGTTCCCTTTTGATCATTTTTTCTTGCTTGGGGTTTTGGTTTTGGTTTTGGTTCAAGTTACACTTGTGAAGCAGTGTTGTCTGAATGTATAGGAGTTTATTATGAGGGGGGTGGAGGCAGTGAATCAATACATGTGCTTATATTTGTGTATGGCTTCCATAGGAGCTTTGCAATAAAGGGAAGGAGGTCATATAGCTCTTATATTTTAGTAGTATTACTTAGGCCAGACATTTTACCTGTTGATCCAGGGCCCTATGTGTGCAGTAGAGACATACTTTTGGAGAGGAGAGCTAACCTGACACTCAAGGAAACCCAGATTTAAGGGTTCTGCTCTACGCTCAGGCTGTTCTTCTAGATAGTTCAAAAGCTGTTTGATCTTGCATCCAAGTTTGTGAATGTGTGATGCCTCCAGCTCAAAGCATGACTTGCCTGTTGGGAGCTCTTGTGCCCTTCAGGCTGCATAGATCCAGCTCACCTGTGACCACCGTTCATTTTATTCTGTTAAGGCAGATTAAACATAACTTGCAACTGGCTGAGATGCATCCCCTGGAAAGCTGGAGTGAGGAGCTGTGCTTTTTCTGCTTACCTCTTCTTTGGGAGCACTTAGCTTCCCTGCTGGATAGTGAAATGGAGGCTTATGAAATAGAGAAAGCAGAAAAGAAAGAGCTAATGGCAGCTTGGGACACATATAGAGTCTATGAGCATGTATGGCAGCTGCACTGCCACATGTCTGAGAGAAGAGGTTAAAGTTATAATTTAATGTTATCCTTCAAAGACCCCCTTCTCTTTGTCCTGTTGTCCTTCAGGTCTGAAAGTTAAGGTGGAAGAGGTTTCGCAGATGATGCTGGAGGGGTGAGATAACAGAGGTTTCCCTTCATTCTCATGGCAAGAAGTGTCTGTTGGCTGTCTGTTGTCCTTGATGGCACCCAGGTCTGGGAAAAGGTGAGCCCTAACAGAAACCTGGGAAAGGGAGTTGGGAGTGTAGGAAGGGGAATAGAAGAAGGCCAAAAGTAAAGGAGCAGCAAGGCAGAGTTAACACTGCAGGTAAATGAAACACGAAGTGCAAAAGCAGAGTGAAGTAGGAAAGAAACAGGAATGGGGAGCTGTGACCAACTCACAGAAATTCTGGTGGCAGTGGCATACAATAAAATGCACATTGTGGACTCAGATGTTTCAAAATCCTCCTGTTTGCTTGTGAATTTGGCATCAACGACTGGTCGTGTCCCAGTAGACATGTCCCACTAGAACATGGAGGGTCATGGGTATCCTGAGGTTCTCCCAGTACTTCCCACAGCTTCAGTGGGGCCTGGCCAGCTCCGGGGTTATATGGCAGGAGAATTTCCTTTCATATAGCCTTCTGCCCTCAGCCCTTTCTTTATCTTCTGCTGCATCATCACTACTTCAGTACTCATCGTGTTATAGAGAAAAATGCATTGGTTTTTGAGTGGGGACTGGATTTTGATCTTCCTAGCATCCTGAATCCCTCTTCAAAGGCTCTTTGGGGCAGCAGTTCTCTCTATCTATTTATGATGTGAACCTAGGCTGCATACATGCAGCTCTTTGAACGTTGTGTTTACACTGGCAAACTGCTTGCAAGGAAAACCTTGCATTTTCCAGAGACTGCAGGCCAGCATAACTGGCCTTGAAGGTCAGCCAGTGCTTTACTAAATGCCTGACTATCTACGGCAGTAAAAAATAAATCCAAATGGTGAATGAGAAAAATACTGGGACATAATAATAAGTGCATAAGAAAGAAGCTGAGCTGGGCTGGGTGGAAACAACCAGTGTCAGGAAAAGGATCTTCTCCAGGTAAATTCACTGAGTACCTTTGTAGACTCAAGTAGACTTCGTAGACTTGTGTAGACTCAAGTCCATTTTGTTTGTTTTCCTAAACACAGTTGTGTTCATTGCCCCACTCAATGTTATGTTGAGACAAGTCATTAGGATACCCCCAGATCCTCAGGATGCAGCTGTGTTTGAAGACAGAGCAGCAAAGACATTACTCGAAGAGGACTAGATGCCTTTATTATCCACTAACTTTATGACCTTGGGTGGGTATTCTCCATTGTTATTATCCCACTGACTTCAAAGGTATTGTCTATCAAATGTAGAAACATCCAAGCCTCCTCAAATCCCTTGTTAAAACTGGTGTTTCAAAGCATGAAATGTAACTGATTCTTTTTACAGAAGTCAAGCGCTGCTGAAACAGAGGCGCCTTGCTTACAGATCTGCTGATGGGCAGGGGGTTTGTTATCCCCCCGGACGTCCTGGTCAGGATCCCAAGAACGAGACCCCTTCTGTTCCAAGGAAAACCATGGCAGGTGAACAACTGTCTAAGCTACCTGTCTCAGGTGCTGAGCCTGCAAGAGGTGCTGCAGGATGGGAGTGTCTTAGTATGGCTGTGAATTGCAAAGTGCCCTGGAATGCCTGGTGTGGCTCCAACTTTCCGTGCTTTATCCTGATAAAGTGGAATCATTTTTATTACTGAGCACACACCTTTTCTGAAAATCCTGACCCTTGCCATCTGAAGCAGAAGGGGCCAAGTTCTGACACGCGTCTTCTGTTGTTTGTCTCAGCCTCTGCTCCATGTGATACCATGTGTATGCAGGAGCAATTTAGTTTGAGTTGAGATTTTAAATACACTGGTCTGCTGGAGAAGGCAAGAGGAAGGAGAATTACCTGCAACAACAGGCAACCTGGTCTAATAGAATCTGTTGTCCTTGGCATGATCTTTAAGGTTCCTTCCAACCCAAACCATTCTTTGATGTATCATCACTCTGAGGAAGAATTCATCCCTGTTCATAGTACGTTGTCTTGTGCTTTGTTTGAAATACAAATCCATAACCGATGCCCTAAGTACTGCCCTGAGAAATAGACCAAATATCAGGAAGAGCTGCCTACAGGCATTTAGTCCAAAGTCCTTTCCTTGGCATTACCTTTAATTTCACAGATCATACACACTTTGACTTCTGTTAACTAAACTGCTCAGTCTTTGCATTTTCTGTTGTGTTGTTTTTTAAGCAGCCAGCAAATAGGCTGGAGAGAGCAGACCTGCACAAACACAACCCTATGCTGATCTTGGCTTCTTTTATTATAGGTCCCATCTTTATTCTCTGGCCTGTTCTAGTACTATAATGGCTTAGATATGATAATTGATTTTTATGTATGTCTGGGGAAAGGAACTAAGTCCAAAGTAGCTGAAATATTATGAGGACTATGTCCTCTTACATTTTCTGCAGGTGGAATGAGTTTCTTTGCTGCTGGTCTTCCTTGGAGAAGACCAGACAACTGCATGTGCATGCAGTCAGCGATAGGGAGAGCAGATCTTCAGCAACACCCAAATGCTAAGCTACTTAGCAAGCACAGTTTTAAGGCGCCAGAGACCACAAAGAGGCACCCGTAAGTGGATGGGCACTGAGTCCAGTTACCTGAATTAATAACTATCTATCAGCTCAGCAACTTTATGCATCTCTCCCTCTGCGCGTTACTCAGTCACTCATCAAATGAACTGGTAACAGCGAGCAAAATCTTTTGGGAAATAATTCAGAAAAGGAAGATAAAACCTCAGTAGCTGGTATTTTTATGGTATTTTTCCAGTCTAGATTTACAGACAATATAACCTAAGCCTCAGGCTGCTTCTGAGTAAAAGTGTGCACTTATGTCCATTTTATCCATAAGAAAACTGGTAAAACTGACTTGACGTAGGAAAAGAGGAGGCAGAGGTAGGAGGAGAGCCTGCCCTGCCTGCCTCCTGTCTTTGTTCTTAAGCCACCTTGTTCTTACAGGAACGTATGTGTGAAGCAAATTGTTTTTCACTGCCAACAACTATACAAGTATATCTTCAACGCCACATACTTCAGATCCTCTGGCACAGTTTGTGTCCACATGCAAAGTCAATGGCTGGGGAACCAGGTCTCCAGCTGAATCTAAATGCTAAGTGATTCAACAGTGCAGACACAGAGTATGATGCACCAGTTGGTAATGAATGAGGAGAGACAGCAGAAGGAAAAAAAAAAAGCAGGAATATGTTGTGAAGCAATGGCACTAAGGTTTATGTACAAACACACTTTTAATATCCTGGCCTGTCTTCAAGGTCACATGTAGGCTTCCAGCTGTCATGTGAAGTATGTTTGTTGCTGCGTTAGTCACACAGAAAAGGCACCCACTTCTTAGAAACGGAAAGAACAGGTTTAGCAGAATGACTAATGTGCCTTTGCAGAAACAGCTCGACTACTCTGCGAGATGGGTGCTCATACGGCTCCTGAACTCAAGCCAGGGAAAAGGCAAGAGTGGTAAGTGAGGCTGTGAGCTTCACGTTTTACTTGGAGACTGGTACTGTTAGTACTGGTATCTGGGTATTCTTTGCTAATGCTGAGGGGGCTCCTGAAAAGAGGAGAGGAACCTCAATATTTCTCCATCTTCAGCCAATGAAAAGAATCAGGTTAATATTGGAAGCACAGGATTGAACACCTGCTGATGGAACGGGTCTTTATTTCCACTAGGACAGCGTGCACTGCATACAAAGATTTACAGCATTGATCCCTGAATTAGTAATGATCAAGCTAGCGTGCGTATCAGCAGCTCTTTGCCCCCCAACAATAAGGGGATCTCCTCTCTCATTAAACTTGCTTTGTAGCAGGATTTCTAAGGGAGATGCTTTTGTTTTGCTTGAGCGCATTAACTAACTCAGTGTGATTCCGCTTGTTTTCCACTCCTGCAAGGTAAGAAGTCTTGAATTCTTTTGTGTATATCCCCTCTTAACATAAGCTTATAATAATGCTGGTATTTAGAAAAAGTTCTCTCTTCCAAACTCATTGGTGCCAGCTTTGCCAGTTAAGTATATTTATAACAATCTTTCCCATGTGATTTTAGCAGCTGATGTCAAAGTCCTAACTAATAATGCTTTGTAGTTCTAGAGGTGAGTTTTCTTCCAAATTTCCAAGTAACTCTGAGGTTACTAAATTAAATCAAATCAAATCAGCTACTTCCAAAGGCAAGAAAGACTGTCAGCTAGTCATAATGTTGTAGCATCTCATACATTTTCCACCAGTGTATAGCAGAGATCTAAGTGAGAAATAGTTTGAGAATCCTCAGAAAAAGATACAGACATGGCCTCTGGAGAGAGCACTGATATTGAACAGCATTATCAGTGGATTTGGGGCTTGTCGCTGTTCTTACCACAACAGCTATGTTTTACTGCCTAATACCTGAACTACCCCTGCTGAAAAGGTTGAGAGTTGTACATGAATACCATAATACAGAGTATATTATTGCTCGGTGGGGAGGAGGAGGCCAGGAAGGTAAGTGCCTCCCTCTGCTCCTGGCCCTCCAAGGTCATTGACTATGCGTTCTGTTCACTAAAGTGCAGAAAATGCGCAAAGAGGTTGGAAAAGAGGCTCAAAGTGCAATTGGAAAGTCAGTAGCTGTCCTGAAATCCCCTTGCTCCATCACAGCCAAGAGTCATTGCAAAGTGCTAGTGATGTTGCCTGGCATAAAATCCTCTCCCAGAGTTGACTGCAGTGGTGCATGAACTGTCGCATTTCTTCTTTCTTACTGTAAAGATCAGGATTTAGAGGGAAGATTTATATAACATTTTAAAAGAACCATGACAGCAATGCTATTTTTAATATATGTACATATATATACATAGATAGATAGATAGATTCACATGAGTGTTCATGCAGGGTGGGTGCTAATCTTGCTACTTCTAACTTTCCCCATGATTTATTACCAGAGACTTATGGCTTTCTAAGAAGTGCCTGAATCCTTGCAGTGACTTCATGGCAGTGGACACACACCACTGTGCGGAGGAGATTAGGTATAGGGAGATGGAGTGACTTGCCCAAAGCCAGAAAATCTATGTCATTTCTTGATTACTGTGATCATCTTCAGCCCTCTTGGAAATCATCATTGTCCCTTCCCTTGGAAATGCGTGTAGAAACATTACAACCTTTTATCAGCTTTCCAGAAGTGAAGTCCCTGATCACGTATACCCGGCCAAAAGTGATGCAGCTGCCACCACACAGAGCGGTTTCCTTCCCACTTTTATTTGTTTTGCTCTGAAATTCCCGCTGCAAACGTTCGGGTCCTTGGAATTATTGATTTTTCATTAGTACCCGAGGTGAAGGACAGTGAGGCGCTTTGATTTGAGAACCCACACTACAGGTGGAGCCAGGCGGGTTCCACCCCCTTTCCACCCACCACCACGTGGCAGGCTTTGCCAGCTCAGCACTGCTGGTGTCACTCCTTCCTGTGCTGCGATGTGAAAACAGCCCCGTGATGTAGCAGGGTAACGCTGTTTGAGCAGCCTTTTCAGCCAAGGGTTTATGTGTAATAAAGAAACTGGAAGGGAGCTAAAGGATATGCACGTGAGTGTGGCACCACATAGCACAGGGGCAATAGGAAATGCAGCACATTATGGCAGCAAATCACAGCAGCAAATCTGGCTAGACGAGCTATCGGGTGTTTGAAGAGTCAGAAGAGGACAGGCTTCTCTGCAGAGAAGAGATACAGAGCAGCCCTGCAGAGAAGGACTTGGGGGTGGTGGTCGATGAGAACATGAA